>CM035418.1:117570549-117998049 GCA_020310875.1 Ceratopteris richardii
ATTTACACACATGCACATACATGCACATACATGCACATATACACATACACACACATGCATGCACATTTACACACACACACACATACACATGCATGCAGATACACACATAGACACGTACACATACTCACATACACATACACATACATAATCATATGAACACACACACAGAGACACATAATCATATTTACATACATATATACACATACACATAGTATATATATATATATATATATATATATATATATATATATATATATATATATATATATATATATATATATATATATATATATATATATATATATATATATATATATATATATATATATATATCCTAATTCGAAAACCCTAAAGTAGAAACCCTAATTCAGCCTTTTTGCCATATGGTTGAAGTATATGTACACATTGCATCTATTCCTCCCACCACCTACTAGAGAGATGTCTCTCCTCCCAACCTTATGCCCTTATATATAGCTACTCAAATCAACTTGGACCATAATATATACAAAGATACATACACATCATGTAGATACACATACATAAATATAAAATGATGGAGTAGATACATATGCATTGCACATACATGCCTATATGCACACATGTATACATATACATGCATACATATTTACATGTAGACATTTACACATATACACATCACATATACATGCCTACATGCCCACATGTATACTAATACATGCATACACAATCATAAACACACTTGCATATATTACACAAATGCATATGCATACATACACGTGCATACTAACATATGTATACATATATCACACACATGCACACACATACATATACATGAAACACACATATGTGCATACTAACACATGTATACATATAATACACATGAATACACATACATATGCATACATACATGACAAAAATTTGCTCCTCGAAAATAAAGCTATTTATAAAATTTTAGGCTCCCCAAGCTTCATGTTCTAACTTAAAAGAACATGATTTCATCACTCTAGTGGGATTCATCGATATTTTACTTGAATAAAGAAGAATCTATTATCTGATATCCATTCAAATGATTCAAGTTATCAATCAATAACTAGAGTAGGATTTACTATCTAATGTACTCATATGTTTTCATTATTGCCATCATTTTGGTAAGACATCAATATAGTCTCATCTTCATTATCCTTATTGATTTCATTTATTTCTTCTATTGTTAAATCTTTGTTCTCATGAATGACATCATCTATTGATGGATTAATATCGATTTCTAGTAATTCCTCTTTATCGTCAATAGAATCAACATGTAGAGTATTATCCTCTTCATCAAGAAGATTAGTATCGTTGTCATGTACAATGATTCTAATTTCTCTTTTAGATGTTGATATATCAGTATCTGATGGTGGATCATCAAGAGGACTTTCTTCAATCTTTGTAACAATAAACTATTCAAACAATGACTTACCTCTAGGTTGAACATGAATGACTTGCCACCAAGGATGAGCATCAGGGTTTTTATAAAAAAATTCTTGTTCAATATGCCTAGGAAGAATATATGGTTCTCTAGTAGATCACATTATCTTGGAAGAACCAATTGCCCAAAACCCAGATAATTCCTTTCTCAATGTGGAATTACTACCTTTATACTCGACTCGAAACTAGTCAATCTTCAAGATGACCTATCAAAATATATAAAAACAAAAAGCCATTATTAGGTGCTTAAAAATAATATTTAACTCTATCATAAAAAATATAAACTTTTTTTTACCTGTTTGAATGTATGAAATTATATTTCATAGATGCCAACAACAGTTCCCACATAGCCAAGTTTGCCATCTATAAGGTTCGTGTCTTTTGAGCTAGCTCGTGATAGCTGCTTGAAAGAAGCAACAATGCTAGACTCCTCTATTTTACGTAAAGAATCAATAGCTTTGATTCTAATATGCTGTCCAAAAGCCCACATATTAGTGAACATTCAAGCTTGCAAAAGAAATTAAATGAGTAAAGAGAAACTAATATACAGATATGAAAAAAAGTTGAATATTATTAAAATAAAATTACTTTTTGTTCACAATCTATCATTAACTCTCTCTGATCATCTGAGATTTCTTCATTATTTGCATTGGCTCGTTGCAAACGAGTATATAACCAATACATGAAAGAAGAGAGAGTATATAACTCTCTCTGCATTGGCATGTAAATCACTACCGCTAGACTTACATGCATTTTCTGACTCTAATTGAGTTAGTTGCTATGATGCTCGTGTGTCCACTAGTGGTTTTTTGCTTCATGTTTGGTAGCTCATGCATATCTTGATTGAGCAAGAAGCAGTCTACTAGGGCCACTTCTAGTTGTGAGGCTAAGTATAGGGAAGCTTTCACAATGATTATGGAGTGTGTGGGGTTTATATATGTTTTGGCTAATTTGAGTGTTGATCAGTCTTCTACCACCATGATCTTCACTAATAGTTAGAGTGCATTGGAAGTTGTGAGGAACCATGTGTTCCATGCTCACACAAAGCACACTGAGGAGAATTATTGTTATGTTAGGGAGAGGTTCTCAGTTGGGAAGATCAGTCTGGCATATGTGCCCACACAAGATAACATTGCACATCTTTTCTTAAAGGCTCTCCCTCAAAAGAAGTTTGAAGCTTTCCACAAAGCTTTGGTCTTACTTAGTTTTGTGGATTGATCTCTTTCCACATAGCTTCGCACTTCCTTATACATGAGTGCTAGCTCCTTGTTCACCACATCACTCCTAGGGGGGGATTTGTTGATATACCTTGGTAGTGATGTATGTGAACACACTAGGACCATCGAGGCAATTTTTTTCCTCTTTAGAAGGTTTTTTTTCCCGCATCTTGTATATATGCCTATAACCCTAATGGGTCTTTTATCTTTGTACATTGACTTGGTAATACATTCAATATTGTGTGTTGTGCTCCAAGCTTCTTCTTCTTCCTTGTGTTGTTCACATGCTTCCATAGACCTCAAACTCCAACAATTTGCCACTATGTTCCATAGTTGCTTAACAAAAACATGCTTCATCATGTAACACCACATTGGATAGTGGGTCCCATCAAGATTACCTTCAGCTTAAAGCATGCCAAACAACTCATTTTTTCTTGCCATTAAATCAAATAACTCAAAAGTAGCAAGATATGAACTTCAACAAAGTTCAAATTCAAGTTGAAATGTAGCTCATAAATTGTAACTTTGATGGAAATTTTGAATGCATGAATGGCTTCCAAAGGGAGGCAAAACCTAGGGTACCTAGTGGAAACAATCTCACAGTACTGAAATGTGTAGTTATATGCTATGAAACAAATTTACATTTTTAAGTGAGTGAGTGAGGAAGCAGAAATAGAAGTAAACATAAGAGCGAAGAAGGAGATCAATGCACAAAGAGACGTGATGACGAGGTCTTTTTATTGATCAATTATCTATTCTATAAAAATGATTGAAGTGAGACCTATATGTGAAACACTAAGTACAAAAGTTCCCCACATATGCTATTTCATGTACATGTAGTCACATGGGGGAAAAAACCTCTAGCGCCGACTAGAGTAAAAAGTGCCCATGTATAGGGGAAGGGTTCATATCAAAGCTACTTGAAGGACACATAAGTGTAACATACACTTAATCACCATTGTTAATGAAGAAATTGGATCTTGTGTTAGGTCTTCTACTAGTGATTCTATTGTGTTCAACGTAAACTCTCAATTTCAACTTGGAACTCTCTCTAGATATCTTCAATAGGAACCATCCAAAAAGGTGAAATCGAAACATGAGTAAAGATAAACCTTGCTAATCTAAGATTAGAGAAAGTATTGTAGTGATTTTTAAAAATGCATTGGAAGGACTTAAATGCAATATTTATATTGGCCACCAATAAGCCAAGAGGGAGAAAAGATAACCATGAATGGTGCAGACCTATTTCAAGGGAAAAAGATATGGGACTTTGGGTTCACTTATCATGTCCCAACACAATCTTCAAATTCTAGTGATGCCTTGAGTGATAGGTACTTCCTTATATATTAATAGAATAATAAGGGACCAGAAACCCATTTTCACCTCCACTATTACATTAAAGAAAGAAACTAAGAATTTAGATTGAGATATTTATAAGAGCCTTTGAAAAAACTATAATACACAGGAGATCATACAAAGGGAATTGAATACATGAAAAAGGAGGAAGTTAGTTCTTCTAACTCAAAAGCATCTTATAAAAGTATTCCAAATATTCTATCTTCCATCAACTACATACAATGTTGATAGAGTGGCCTAGAGATGCACTTTGCATAAAAAATGTTTGGGCTTTAACTTGTATCAATATTTTCTAGTTGAATCAATTCATCTTTGATCACCTCTAAAACGAAGTGATACTTGATGGGGAGCTTCCCAACTCCTTGCAACATGGCTTATTTTTTGGATGACATTTCAACCATGCTCTATACATGTCTATGTAGACCTACATAAAAATGCATAAAATAGAGAACCCGAGAGCACAATTTTGCTCTTTGCAGGTTTCACAAATGGACAATCTCAATCTAGTTTGTGGCTAACAAGGACACTTTATGTTTTATTCCAGAAAACATATACAAGAGTGTTGGGTGGACATTTGACCTTTCACATAAACACTAATGGTAACAATTAATAACAATCTCCCGCCAAAGCCCAATATGGCTTATATGGTCAAGGAAGGAAAAAAAAAGACAAAGAATATCTGAGTATGAGTATCTGACATATACCTCCCACCTGATGTGCATGTTACACAATGTACAAGGGATTGTGCAAAGCAACATCAAGTGACTCCCCTCAACTAACAAAAATGTCTAAAGCTATCCTATGATAGAGATTTTGTCAAGGCATCTGTTGCATTTTCTCGAGTCTGAAGCTTCTCAAGGAAAATGCATTTAATGGCCAAGCAATCACAATAAAGTGATATGGCACCTCAATGTACTTGTACTTTGCATGTTAGAATTGATTCTTAGCCAATGCAATAGCACTCTAGCTATCATTGAGTAAATGAGGTACATGACGAGGTAATTTCATGTCACATGCCAATCTAAAACACCATAGTGCTTCCTTAAATGTCTTAATGGCCAACATACTCTAGTTCTATAGTGGAAATAGTTGTAAATTCTTGAAAATGAGACTTCCAAGAAATAACACCAGATATGAAGTGAAAGATGTACCCTAAAGTAGACTTCCTATTATCTAGACAATCAGCGTACTTAGGGTCTATGTATCCAATAATGGATGCATCACGTCTATGCAAGCATAGACACATATACTTGATGCCAATCAAATATCACAATATCATTTTGACAACATCCTTATTCTTCTTTCTAGGATTCATCATGTATCTTCTCACAAATCCTACTTCAAATGCAATTTTTGGTCTCATAGCTACCATATCATACATGAAACTTCCAACAAAAAATTAATAACAAATTTTGGTCATGAATTCCTTCTCCTCATTAAATTTGGGACAATTGTCCTTGCTCAAGTTCGTAGATGTATGAAGTGTGTACTCAATGCCTTTCCACCATTCACATGGAATTTATGAAGTACATTGGCTATGTACTTACTCTAAGACAAGTATATGCATCTCGAACTCCTATCACGAGTAACTATCATACCAAGTATGATATTCAATGGTAGCCAACAAAGTGTTCTTTTTGAGCTAGAAACAATGGGTAAAGTGAGCCAACTTTGATCTCTTTTTCCCTAGTCAATTTGGCTCAGCAGAAATCAGTCATGTTTTGGTAGTGATCAAAAGAACTTTTTTATCCCTCTTAAGAAAACCCTACTCCACACTAGTCAACAAAGTCTGAAGTCTATCAATGGTGCTCTGGAAAGTAACTCTTTTGTGTACACTGAGCTTTGTAAGCATCAAACTCATAAATGGAGGGATCTTCTTTTGTCCTTATACTCAGCTAAAAGATTCATCATGGTTTTATCCATGACTCACTGATGTAATTTTCTATATGATTGCCCTCTTGTGGTTCATTATTTTTGGAGGATTCATTCTTGTATTGAACCCAAGCCCCCTTGCCATGTCTCTAGGGTTGGCTCTATGTAACCCCTATGTGGGATCATGCCTTCTTGCATAAATTGTAACAACCATCATCAATTTTATCCTCATTTCTATTACTTAAAAGAAAATTGATCTCTTTAGTACTAGTAAACATATTTTTCCTTTGAGATAGGAATGGATTGATCATACAAGTCACTTTGTATCCAATTTCATAAAGCTAACCAATTCACGTTAAACTATGTGAAAGTTGAGTCACATGACATACATTATGCATGATAAATTGTGAACCATCATCAAATTGCACAATTACATCTCAATTTCCAACAACATCACATTGGTAAGAAATAGCGAGTCTAATTGTACCAAGATAATTTGTTGTAGAACTAGATAATCACTCACTATGTGGTGTTACATGAAAAGAAGCAACAGAATCTAGCATCCATGTGTGAGAAATGGAATCAACTATAAGAGCCTCACTAGCCACAATACTATCAAGTGTGAGCACATCAACATAATTGAAAATAGCATTTATTTCTTCTTTCTTTAGAGATGAAATAAACGGTGCAGGTAACTTTTTAACATGTCCATGAATATGTTTCCCTTTATCTTTGGAATTGTTCAAAGCATAGCAATAATTTTTCATATGTCGTGTCTTATAATAGTGATGGCATTCAACATCCCTCCTTTGTGATTTGATTCTACTATTTCCATGTTGACCACTCTTGTCTTTGTTGTTACTCCTTCCCATGGTTGATTCTTTTTGTGGTTAGAATCATGGACACTATATGCATATCCACTATGTGTGGAAACCATAGACTTCTTGTAAATCTCCTCACTCTGAAGTGCAATGCATATATCATTGTAGAGAAACTTGCCACTAGGGTGCACCATTACTAATGGATGTGTAAAATGTATCAGCGATGATGGAAGAGTGCATAATACGAGAAGTTCTTTCATCTTATCATCAATTTCCATCTTTCGAGCTTGCAACTAAGAAAAGAGTGCATTGAAATCATTCAAATGAGCAACAACACTATCTATGTCTTCCATGTGCAAGTCAAAAGCTTCCTCATCAAACAAAATTTTTTGGAAACATTCTCTTTCTCATAAGTGCTGGAAAGCTTCTTCCAAACCTCCTCTATCATCTAATAATTTGGAACAATGAAGTAGACACTATCTGCAATGTGTAAATGAATCGTGGACATGGACATCTTAACAAGCTCCTCCTAATCATCATCATCCATATAAAGAAGTTGATTTGTAGGGCCATAATCAACTTCCACTGCCTTCCTAAGTGTCAAATTTCAAGAAAGTTTCGGCAAAGTTTCCCCCCAAAAAAATTAAGAGATTAACAATAATGACCGATGATCAAATGTCAAAATAATTTTTGTGTGCAAGTTGAAATGTTCACACCGAGAAGCAAGTGAGGGAGAAAAATCAAACTATGTATGGATGAAAATGGAAATCCTTGATAGAGTCTCCTTTGCAAATGGAGACTATGAATGTAACCACTATCAATTAACTCATCAAATTACCATAAAATTGCATGAATACATTACTACATATATCCAAGTAACCAAAGAAGCCAATTAGGCTTATCGAGCACCCATAAGTCCACTAGGATACATCTCCTATGGTGAGGCTAGGGTATTTCTTCCACTATATGTTTCATTAGAACAAACACATACAAAAACATCTAAAGGCATTTTGGCCTTTCACATAGTCACTAATGATAACAATTTTAAGAATAATAAACATCAACATGTCTTATATGTGTATGGAACAGAGGAATCTTGTTCAATCAAATGGACTAAATAAAATATAGGCACTTAGGAAATCTAGCCAAATAGTTTATTTGGAAGCCTCCATGGCTAAGATTTACTTGGCCTCCACTATTAGAAAGCACAATAATTGGTCGAATCCACTAACACCTTAAAGAAATTATCTCAGAAGTGTCAAAATATATTCATTGATGGAATTCTATGTGTCCACATTGTTGGCCATTCCAAAACCATAATAGCCTTGTAACTTACGATATCTTTTGTGTTAGCAAGGGAATTTTGACGTAGTTTCTTGAAGCTACATGAGTATTAGAAAAATACAACATTAGACACACTGTCAAGGGAACAAAGACTAAGGAGATGAAATAAATGCCTAACAAGGAAGGTTCCATAGAAAATTCCTATCGTTTTAATTTCTGGGTTAGCTATGTACATAAAAAGTCACCATCATATGCATTTCTAAGGGGATTAAAATCCAAGTTGAAAAGGGAGAGGAACCAAATACTTGTAGAATACTTAGTTAATTATGGCTACAAACAAAGTGTTATAGACTCATTATTGTACATGAAGAAGGACTGTGATCTTGTTTTCCACATTTGCATTTATGTAAATGATCTTATTCTTGTACGGAATGATGAAGCAAACATTAGAGATATGAAGAAGAATCTTGTAGAACAATTCAAGATCTTTGATGTTAGAGAATTAAAGTACTTCTTAAGCATTGAAGTAATCTACAAAGAGGAACACATATACCTCATGAAAAGGAGGTATATTTCCTATTTACTAGAAAAGTATGGCATGTTTGATTGCAAATCCATTGGAGCTTAATGAAAAGCTAAATGCACATGAGGAAGAAGATATTGAATATGTTACTTTTTTATAGATCCATTGTAGGAACTTTGAGCTATACAACTCTTACTAGATTGTACATCAAGCATAATAGGAGCTATCTCACAATTTATGCTAAGTCCCAAAGTACAACACTTAATGGAAACCAAGAGGGTTCTTGGATACCTCAAGCAAACTATAAATGAAGGTTTATTTTATGCTTTTGAAGAAGATTATTAGTTCAAAGATTATTGTGATGTGGATTGGGCATGCCCAAAGGATGACAGAAGGAGGACAAGTGGCTATATAGTCATAATCAAAAGCAAGAGAACATTATGGAGGTCCAAGAAATAGCCAATTGTATCCATATCTTCAGCTAAATCTCAATATATAAATTTATCCCTTTTCACTTCTAAACTTATGTGGCTGAGTGATCTCGTTAAATATTTGAACTTGTAGGTGAAACAAATTCCTATCATGTGTGACATAAATTCGTATCCTTTCATTCATAGTTTTCTCTCATTCACTCAAATCCGATTTCCCATGCTAGACACAAGCATGTTGAATTACATTACCACTTCATTAGAGATAAAGTGATTGCAAAGGAGACTAATTTGGACAATGTGAGTACCAACTATCAATCTGCAGACATGTTTAAAAGGATTAGATGGAATGAAGCTACTAGAATTCAAGAAAAGTATTGATATGAAAAATTGAAGTCCAAGGCTTGAGAGGGAGCATTAAAAATCAAGCTTTGAACCTTAGCTCAAATTCAAAAGGTGTGAACAACATGTGGATTCATCATTTGGAAGCTTCATAGCATGTATTTCATGTATCAAAATGTTTCAACCACTTTCCTAATTCATAGCTGACCAAAAATTTAAGTGGTGATTGATAGATTCTTTTGGATTTTGAGGTTTATGTAAGCACGTGAACAACACAAGGAAGAAGAAGAAGAAGCTTGGAGCACAACACACACTACTAACTGTATTGATCAGTGAATGTACAAAGATAATTCATCCATTAAAGTTATAGGCATATATAGAAGATGGGGTTAAAAAACCACCTAAAGAGAAAAAAAATTGCCCTGATAGTCCTAAGTGTCTTTCTAGACTATTGGACTGTATCAATAAAACCCCCCTGGGAGTGATCTAGTGAACAAGGAGCTGGCACTCATGTATAAGGAAGTGCCAAGCTATGTGGAAAGAGATCAATCCACAAAAGAAAGTAATCCCAAATCTTTGTGAAATGCTTCAAACTTCTCCCTATGTAGAGCCTTTTTGAAAAGGTATGCAACATTCTCCTGTGTGGGCACATATGCCAAACTAATCTCTATAGCAGAGAACCTCCCTCTCACATAATGATAGTGCACCTCAATGTGCTTTGTGCGAGCATGGAACACAGGGTTCCTCACAACTGCCAATGCACTTTGACTGTCACTAAAAATGGTGGTGCTAGAAGAGTGACCAACACCCAAATCAATCAAAGGGTGTATGAGCCACACACACTCAACAATCACTATGAAAGCTTCCTTATACTTAGCCTCACGACTAGAAGTGGCCATAGTAGGCTGCTTCTTACTCAACCAAGATATGCATGAGCTACCAAGTATGATGCAAAAACCACTAGTGGACATATGAGTGTCATAGCAATCAACCCAATCAGAGTAAAAAAAAGCATGTAAATTTGATGGTAGTGATCCCCCTTGGGATAAAACAATCAAAGTAGTCGGGTATCACTCAAGTAGCAAAAGATGCATTTAAACATCTACCCATGCTTGAGACCTGGGCAATGCATAAACTTGCTCATTTGAGAGACAAAAAACTGAATATCAAGCCGCATTATGCAAAAGTAAATCAAGCATCCAACAACCTACTAATAGAGAACAACATCAAATGCATCTCCAACATCATGAAGACTCAATTGTAAACCCCTTTGCATAGGAATGGCAATAGGTTTGTTGTCTTCAAGGCCAAAACACTACAATAATGTGTTAATATATTTTGTTTTGACACAAAGCTATTCCACCATCAACTTGCATAAGTTGAATGCCCAAATAATGATGCAAATGTCCCAATTTTGACATCTTAAAAGAGGCATGCAAATCATCCTTAAAATCAACAATATGCTTTTCATTAGGACCAGTGAGCAACATGTCATCAACATAGATAACAATGTTCAAAAGTGCATCATTTGCACGCTTAACATATAAGGTGATCTTAGTTGGATTGTTCTTAAAACAATGTGCAATCAAGTAGGCATGTATCTTTTCATTCCAAACATGTGATGCTTGCTTCAAACCATATAATGCCTTTTTCAACATGCACACTTTGTTTTTATGCCCTTTCTACACAAAACCATGGGACTGAAATACAAACACTTATTCATGTAAGTCCCCATTTAGAAATGTTGTTTTAATGTCCAATTGGTGTACATTCCAACCATGATGAGTTGCAAGTGCACATATGCTATGAATGGTGGTCATTTAACAAGCGGGTGCAAAGGTCTCATCAAAATCAATGGATCTCTCTTCGCCATAACCTTTTGCAACAAGCCCAAACTTGTACATGTTGATTGCTCCATCAGGTTTGCATTTTGGCTTGTCTACCCATTTACTGCCAATGGGATTTTTCCCTGGAGGCAAATCACATAGAGACCAAGCACTATTCTTCATACTAGCATCATATTCTGATTGCATAGCAGCCATCCAATTTTTTTAGTTTTGAGCCTCATCAAAAGAAACAAACTCATTCTCATCACAAAGACTAGAGACAGCCATTGCATAACAATTTGATGCAAAACAAGCATTATGCGAGCTAAATGATTACGATATGAGAGATGTGCATGCATTGATAGCTTTGTCTATCAAACATGCCATTATTCCTCACATTCGCTCTTGCTGAACAACTAAGAATGCTTGGGATACACTTACCACATTGTACCAAGCTAGGAATGAGGCTCATATTTCTTACCTCTGAAAACAGTTGGAGAGTGAGCACATGAATGAAGGTGATTCTATGGATAGTTTCCTAACAAAGATCAAAGACTTGAAGGAACAATTGATTTCTGCTGATGAGGTTATACCAGATAGCTCACTTGTGCAGACCGTTCTAAATGGTCTTCCTGATTCATATCACAATTTTGCTTCTACTCTTCGGTTGATGATGAAAGGCAATCCAAATGCCTTATCATTTGAGGAGTTAGTCTCTGTTCTGTTGCAGGAAGATCAGTCTAGGCAAAACAGGTCCATTATGTGAGTTGCAGATCAAGCTTTCCTGGCTAGTCAGAAGGGCAAAGGAAAATGGAGCTCTTCAACTAGTAAGCAGAAATCTTCTAATTCTACACATTCGAAGAAGATAAAGATGAGAAGAAATCAGGAAAGCAGAAATTGTTTTGTAAGTACTATAAAGGGAATGATCATATAATAAAGAACTGTCCAAAACTAGCTGCTAAAGAGGCAAAGAAGAAAGAGGCTCGAATGGTTGTTGCAGAGGCCTCTACACCAAAAACAGAGTCGTTTGCAAAATGGGAGGAGCAAATTTATCTAGAAGACTTTGAAAGACGGACGGATAGTTTTAAAGGATGGGCGGAAAGAAAGCATCCATTCAATGCAAGTTCTTGTTCTTACCTAGCGAAGGTAAGAACAAGAACTTGCATTGAATGGATGCTTTCTTTCCGCCCATCCTTTAAAACTATCCGTCCGTCTTTCAAAATCTTCTAGATAAATTTGCTCCTCCCATTTTCCAAACGACCTAATACCTCCATAGCTAACTGATACTTTATATTTGTAAACAAATATGTAAGTCTTAGTTAGCAAGGCAGATACTTGATTGACTATAAAATGGGAGACAGCCAAACGATTCAGTGGTTCAGATATCTATATGAAAGTTTGCATACCACAATAAACAAAAAGAAAATTAAAAACGAAATCAAATATACACAGCTACACATGCATACATACACATACATACATACATACACATACATACATACATACATATAGACATACATACATACATACACATTCATACATACATACACATACATACATACACATATATACACACATACACATACATACATGTATGCATAAACATACGCATATGTATACATACATATATATACACATATAAATAACATATACACACATAAATAACATATACACACATACATACATATACACATATGCATACATATATGCATGCACATGTGTATATACACATACGCATACGTATATACACATGCACATACGCATACGTATTTACATACATACATACATATACATATACATATACACACATACATACATATACACCTATGCATATGTATACACATACACATGCATATATACGCATGCACATACGCATACGTATATGCATGCACATACGCATACGTATATGCATGCACATACGCATACGTATATGCATGCACATACGCATACATATATGCATGCACATGCTAATATACACATATACATACACATATGCATATATATACATATATATGTGTGTGTATATTTATTTATTTATTTTTATTAATATGTCTTTTTTCCATGAACTTACAGGTTATTATCTGAAAAGTTTTTACCAAGTCAAAATATTCTTCCTACCTCACATGATGAAATGAACAAGATAATCAACAATCTTGGTATAGATTATCAATGTATACATACATGTCCTAACGATTGTATTTTATATAGAGCTGAATATGCAGATTCTTTGACATGTCCAAAATGTCAATCTCCTCGATATAAGGACGAAGAAGGTAAAATCCCAAAAAAGGTATTGAGACATTTTCCATTGGCTCCATGGATTAGATATATGTTTCAAAGCCCCAAATTATCAAAGCTTTTGATGTTGGGACATGACCATAAAAGTACTGATTGAATAATCAGAATTCCAACAGATAGTGTAGCTTTTCAGCATATTGATTCTAAATGGCCTGATTTTGCACAAAAACCATAGAATCTAAAGTTAGGAGTTGCATTAGATGTGGTTAATCCATTCTCCATGAAATCTAGTAAATGGGCAACAAGGCTAGTGGTAGTCATAAACTACAATCTTTCGCCATATATTAGCATTAAAAAGGAACATTTAATGTTTTCACTTTTAATCCCAAGAAAAAAACAAGTTAAAGATATGAATATATATCTTGCTTCTCTCATTGACGATCTCCAAGAGTTATGGAGCAGCATTAATGTCATCGATGTATCAAAAAGCATCAATGAAAGATATATTACGATTCGTGGTATTGTGGCTTGGACTATTCACAATTTTTAAAGATATGGTGTTTGTTCAGGTATTGATGTAATTTTTTATTTAATATGCATACAAATATATGTGAGTTGATCTAATTATATTTTTGTCGTTTTCATGATGCAAGAATATCTACTAAGGGTTATAAAGCTTATCCATATTATGGTGATTGGTTGAGATCAATTTATAGTAAGAATCTCAACAAAAATATTTATCTTTGACATCGATGATTCTTGGCTGATGATCATCCACTAAGATGTACAAGAGAAGCGATACGTTTTATTGAAAAGCTTGAAACAGATCAATGTCCAAAACTAATGATGCCTATGGATTGGTATAAAAAATGGACAGATGGGTCTTTGATAGATCCAAAATAAAAAATCTTCAGTGATGATGAAGATAATGAGAATGTGAAGAGAGGTAAAGGAAAACTGGCACTCACAGAGAATATATTAATATGGTGTTCTTTGGAGTATTGGGGCGAGTTAAAGGTCTATAATCTTCTTGATCCTATGCATATATTCAAGAACATTGGTTATTCATTATGACATTATCTTCTTCAATTAAAAGACACCATAGCATCAAGGAATGATTTGAAGGACCAAAACTCAAAACCAAGGTTATGGCAAGTTTTTTATGGACATTGATAGGAAACGACTTATGCATCTGCTCCTTGGGTACATACGACAAAAGAGATGCAGACTATCAACAATAGAATTCAATTGATTCGGACTCCTACAGAATATGGAGCATCTTTCCAGAACATATTTACTATGGATGATAAGAGCTTATCTAGGTTAAAGAATCATGATTGGCATAACTTTCTGAAGCACATTTTACCTTCGGTTATCGATGGATGTACAACAAAAGGACTACGAGATGTGATCTATTGTCTCGGATTGCTTATAAGGTAATTATGATACTTTTATATTTAATATATATGAATATTTGATATCTTCTATTTTTTAATTAATTTCTTTATAATTTTATTAATGATCTGTATAGGTGGATGTTGCAGAGCAAAGGAGTAAAAGAGAAGAGCCCCAAAATTTTCGAATTAATGGGCATATTTTTCTTTTTCAAAGTCCTAGAGAATTCCCTCAAGCCACGTAAATGCACTAGAGGAGTCCTCTAGTTGCATAATCCCAATTTGTTGTAATATATCCCTTGTAAATTAGTAGGAAATTCACTTTTTTAGAATAAAGTGCTGGTCTTTTGTGTGAAAGGACCAAACTTAGGGCACATGTATATAAGTCACTTTGTGACTCTTTGTAGAAACTTTTTGCCATTATGAAGAAGGAGCTCTCCAAAATTTCGAATTTGCCTCTTTCTTCCAGATTTCCATCTTCTCTTTCATCTTGTATGTGTGTGTAATGCTTGGAATGTGTGTGTAGGACTGTTGTCTATCTCTCCCCACTGTTTTTGAGCTACTGTAGTGTGTGTGTGAGCTTGTAGGAGTTGTGGCGTGAGTATGGGTGCTTCCCACCATTCACTATTTCGGTCATAACTTGAAGCAGAGTTGTCAGAATTGAGTGAAACCACTTCCAATAGATGCGTTTTGTCGAGAGCTTCGAAAGGAGTAGCCTATTGACTATATTCGGAGTTCAGAGCTGAGAGAAATCCTTGATTTTCTGAAAACTACTATAAGAGGTATCGCGTCAGACACTTTCCAATTCTCCGTGAGCTTGAGAGGTGGATTAGTCTTTTCTCATTCATAGCAGCTGAACCACTTCAAGTTCCATCATGTGTGCACATGTCCTCATACACTTGGTTAGGTCGTTCGATCGGATTGACATTTAAATGTGTGTTAATTTCCCACTATATGCACTTGTGTTGCAATAGAGGTATAGTCTCATTGGCATGAGTCCTTGAGTCTTCTTGACTCAAGTACACACGTTTTTGGCACCGTTGCCGAGGAACACTCAGCCAAGGTGCCTTCGTGATGGTTATAGATCGAGTGTGATGAAATCGTACTTGTAGAAGTGAACTTGTTCCGTGGCAAGTAGTCAATCACTTCAACACTTGTTACTTCATATCCCCAAGGTGTGTGTAATGAGTTTTTAGGTTTAGGGTTAGTAGGAAGGGAGAGAAGAAGGAGTTAGGGTTAGGTGAGAAGGAGAGGAGAAGTGAAGAGAAGTGAAGTTGGAGTAGGCCAAGACCACTAAAAAAAGCCCAAAAATTGTCTAAAATTAGCAATGTTCAATTCCTGTCAAAAAAGGTATAAAACCAAAAAAATTGACTCATTTGATACTTCACTGCACTCTGGTATCGTCTGCGAGCAGCGACTGGTATCGCGGGAGGAGTATCGTGCATTTCGGACCTTCAAAGTTAGATTTTGAGCTAAAGGTGCAAGCAAGGTAGCACTAAGGTAAGATTCCACAAAATACATTGAATAAAAACACTCTAAAAAGGCACAAACGAGTAATTTAAGGCATGCGCGGTATCGTGGGGGAGAAGACTGTGGATTTTTGAATTCCATTGAAAGGGACAATGGGCTCGGAGTGAAGAGGTGTATGAGAAGAGCAAGGGGGTGCAAAGCTTTGTGAGTTTTTAGTCTAATTTGGCTTGAGTATCGCGATCGGTTGAGTTTTGGTATCGCGATACCAAAATTCCCTTGTATCGCGATACTCGCCAAGGTATCGTATCGTTGGATACCAGTCTTGGTATCGCGATACCAATCTGGTATCGTGTCGCCAAGTTGGTATCGCGATCTCACTTTACCCAGTAGTATCGTATCGTTACTTACTATGGTATCATATCATCCACTTGCCTGATTCGTATCGCGATATCATCTTCAGTATCGTATCGCCTTGGTTCTCAGATATCGTATCGCGAGGACCTTGGTATCATATCATCCATGATCGTGGTATCGTATCGTTAATCCCAGAAGTATCGTATCGCCCACTTCCTAGTGTAGTATCACGATACCATAACTGGTATCGTATCGTACAAGTTGGTGGTATCGTATCGCCACTTGTCTTGGTATCGTATCGTCTCATTGACGGGAGTCATATCGCGATACCAAGTTGGTATTGTATCGGCGTATGCTCTAGTATCGTATCGCTTGAGCAATCTGGTATCGTATCGCAGGGCTTCCAGTATCGTATCGTGCAAAAGAAGTGGTATCATATCGTGACCGAAATTAGTATCGTATCGTCTCGATGCTCAGGTATCGTATCGCGAGGATTGTTGGTATCGTATCGTGGCACTAGTTCAGTATCGTATCGCCTGCTATAGCAAGTATCGTATCGTGTAGATTCCAAGTATCGTATCGTGGCCAGCTCGGTATCGCCCAGTGCAATATCGCCTGGAAGTGGTATCGGCCAGTGTGGTTGAAGCATTTTGTCAGGTAACTTGAGCCTTTGGAGGAGCCACTCAAGGAGAGCATCTGAGACTTAGAGAGTCTTAGGAGGGTGAATGAACTTGAGGTCAGGGAGAGTGCTAAGTAGCCGAAGAAGTGTCATACCTTCTGTGGGAAGTGCTGCCCAGGTTAGTCACCACTCTGCCTATTCAGAGACCTCTAATGACTCAGAGGAGGAAATACGCATGACTTCGGAAGACATGCAGGGTCCAACTCCAAGTAGAAATTTCATGACTACTGTAGAGGGAGATTACTGTACTTCCTTGCAGTATGTGTCTACAAATGCCCAGGAGATCCCCATCTACCTGGATGGCTTAAATAGATCTGTGGCTAGGATGGTAACTTCCATGAATGCCACAATCGTGCCCCGACCTGCTATCAAGTACGAAGGAGGAGCATACGTAGACAAAATTGGTCACATCTACATCATGACTGAATTTCCTGAAATGATCAATGAAAGGGGAGAATTAGTGGAACCAGAAAACTCTGGAAGAACAAACCCTGAAGAGCTAGTGACAGAGGGAGGTCCCAAGTAACTCGAGTCCTGAGAGGAGACTTGATACCTCAAGACGACTATTTATTGGAAGTCTATATGATCCATGGATCAGACTTACTGCTTCAAACAGACTTACCGACTCCAGGGAGAGAAGAAAGCCCCATGACATTTTATGAGCTAAAGGATCCAGAAGAGGAAGCTAGACTCACATACTTGGACAAAAATCGAAGGAGATATTGGCCAGTGAGTGCCTTAGATAGGGCTCGGCTGAGATACATGGGTGTGCCTGTATTCCCCCAGAGAGATCAGGCAACTACTTCGTAAAACCCTTTTGGAAATCAACAAGAGATAGAACATACCACGTCAGGACAGACCAGTCAATGAAGTGTGCCAAACCGTACTCATGTGCAATTTGCAACTCCAGGAGTGCAAACACATAATCAGGCCCACGTAGGGGTAGGTAATCAGTACCAACCACCCATAAGACCACGACCACCAGTAGGAGGGCAGTCGGGAATGCCCCCAGTTAGACCAGTAGTCCCTGTCTTCCCTGTAATGCCGAGACCGCCTGAACCAATGAGAAGACTGAGACCTATACAAGTGGCCAAGTGTGTAAGAAATCATTATGATGGATTAGGAGAACCTTACGATCACATTGCTGAATTTAAACAAGTTCTAAGGGCAGAACAAGTAGACGACTTCTTTGTGCAGTATGAGTCTTTTGGACTCACCCTCACAGGAACGGCTCTAACTTGGTTTCAGCCATTGGACCCTAATCAATTTGGGAACATGGAGCAATTCTTTCAAAAATTCATTGGGGAATTCACAAAGAGAGGGATCAAACACAATTCCGCGTCTTTAATCCATAGTTTTAAACAGAACCCCAATGAAATAGTGAAAACAACAGCCCGAAGATTCAATCAGTATGTGGATAGATGCCCTGTTGCAGAGAGACCCACTCAACAAAAAATGATTTCATTATTTTTGGATGGACTCACGAATGGAACCCTAAGGACCTTAGTGTAACGTGAAAAGACTACAAACTCTGAGTGAATGTCTTCAGGAATGCATTGACCTAGAAGATAACTTAGCTGAGGACCTCAAGAGTACACCCAGCCCCACTAAATCAGAAGACTCGCGAAGTACCATTACTTCCAACTCTAGTAATATGGAGGAATTGGCTGAATTATTAGCAAAAAAACTAGGAGTCCAGGGACAAAGAACTTATCAACACCCAGCTCAAAGAGTGCCTATGCTACGAAGATGTAGCCTATGTGGAGGAGATCACCCCACACACATGTGTGTGCGAGGAGGGACCGGTGCACATCAAAACTACCCATACAACAGATAGCACCAACCAGGAACCGCTTTGTACTGCCACATAGAACAAAAATACACTAATCACGCCATTGAAAGTTGTCCATTCAATTGGCAAGCAAGACCATTCCAACCACCACAGTATCGACCATATGGATATCCACCTAGAGAGCAAGGCAGAGAGATGCCCAGATACTATCCAACACCAGCAGGAGTATCAAGACCATATGAACAAGCACCATATCCACCACCACAGCCAGTGTTAGGACCACAACTGTCACAACCTCAACAAGTAGTACCTGTGAAGTATACTCAGCTCGAAGAGAATTTGGAGAGAGCCATAGTGCCAGCATCATCTACAATCAATGAGGAATCAGCGAACCCTGGATATGAGCTGCCACCAGGAGATTACTACCCATATGAAGCCAATATGTTAGATTACGAACCAACCTATGATTCGGCTTATTATGGATATGGAAACTATGACCCAAGCTATGGCACTGAGGTCATAACTCTAATGTATACCGCTCCTAAAGCACAACCACCCATGAGACCAACCATTAGACCCCCCGTATCAAGAGGACCTTGTTATAGGTGCGAAGGAGACCATTTTATTAGAGAGTGCCCTCGACCTTACCATCCACCACCACCTAGGACGTGGGAAGGATATTGTAGTGATTGTGGAAAGGAACATCTTTTCAGAGATTGCCCAAAGAATCCAACCAAAGTCGAGGACACTGCACCTATCAATGTCATTGAAATGATAGAAGGATCTAGAAGTGATAAGGAATATACTGTGCCATTGAAGGCCATTACTAGAGCTCAAATAAGGCAACAAAAAGGAAAACAACCAGAACGGGAACAAGAGAGCAATAAAACCGTAAGTCCTAAAGCTCAGGTAGTGGAAGATTCTGAAGATCAAGAAGAGAGTACACAGAACACCAAAGCTCAAAAATGGCAGGAAAGAAGAGAAAAACTCAAAAATAAATGGACAAAAGATGAGAGTCAAAAAAGTAAAAAACAAACCCGAAACAGAAGGGAACATAAAGAACAAGGGATCCGAAAGGAGACCCCGATGTCACCACTTATCCAAGAGAAAGAGAAACCAAGATCAATTCTAACTGACCCAAAACCAGACGACCTAGACATGTGGCTGAAAGCTTACCACACTAGAATTAAGACTGGGCCGAATATAGAGCAACACGAAAGACTTTACCCACAAGGGGAGCTGGAAAAGGAAAGACTAGCGATATGTAGGAAACTTATAGAGGTAGCACAAGCAACCCTAGAAAAGACTATCCCAGCTCTACCCGAGACAAGGATAACAGATGATCAATACGAGGAATTTGTCCAATCCAAAGGTAAAGAACTCAAGGAGAAGGAAAACATAGATGAGCAAATGGAAACTCAAGAGGAACTTGTGTCAATAATACCGGATTTAGAGGCAGAATGGCCGAAGGAATTATGGAAGAGACTTCAACAAGAACAATGGAGTATCGAAACCTCCTTTTGAGGAAATAGATGTAGAAGTTTATCAACCGAGTACCAACTTAGAGGAAGTATATGAGGAAGTATCAAGACTCGATAGGAGAAGGGAGGAAACCCTGAGTATTTCCACCTTACCGAATTACATGGGAGAATACGAAAAGGAGTCTATAATAGTACGAGCACCCATAGTACATGGAAAAGGAAAAGGAAACTCTGAACAAAGTTCACACAATCTAACGGAACTCAAGAAAACAAAAGTACAATGCAAGTTGACTGTGGAAGAGTTGCTTCAATTTAAGCCACAATTATGGAAACAATTAGCAAGACATTTAGAATTAGAGCCAGAGAAGGAAGAAAAGGAAGGAAAGGAAAGAGAGAACACATCTAAAAGACAATCCCAGTGGATAAAGTGGGAGAGTTTAGTGAAGGTGATGAAGGCAATACCTGCCTGCCTGTCACTTACAATGGGTACATGACCAAGGCAATACTAGACACGGGAGCTGGGGTAGGAATCGCTACCAAGGAAATTTGGGAGAAATGGGGAAAACTTGCCTTACGACCCACACGCATGAAGCTCCAATTAGCAGACAGGCATGTGGAGAAACCCTTAGGAATATTGGAAAGAATCAAATTAACCACCTGTGGAGTAGAATTTGAACACACATTAGCCATTTGTAAGTTCGAGAAAGCTAACAACTATGAAATGATATTGGGACGACCCTTTATGAGACAAATGTGGGTAGTGCAAGACTGGGGAAGAGATTCATTGTCCTACAACATAAAGGAAACACGACCAAGATAAACTTGCATACATTTGCTTATCGAGATGTCCCTCCACTACAGTGGAATCCCATACACAAGGAGGAAGATGACCTATCCATGCATAGTGCTGGATCGAGCGCTCTATCTTGGATGCAGGAGGATGCTCAGTTATGGATGTGCAAAGAGGCCAACAAGGAGGACAATAAAAGACAAATGTGGCCGATAGGACATCCTAACTACCGACCAATAGAGGACCCTGATTACATGCCTCAAATATTTCCTGATGAGACCTTTGAACCGCATGGATGGATGGAAATCTTAGCCACCTTAGATGTGTGCGTGAATGAGGAAGTTTTGACAATGAACGAGTGCATAGATGAGGAAGGCTATGATGTAAATCTTTATATGGTTGTTCTTCAAGAAGTAGAAGAAGGGGAAGTTTTGGAAAAAGAATGGAAAGAGGAATATGAGAGTATAGAAATGGAACCGGGATTCGACTCCGAAGAGAGTTACCTAGACACCATTCAAAGTAAGAGGGACAACAACCAACAAAGATCTTAGCAATCGAAGCTACTCCCCTGGTACAAGAACAAGTGGAAGACATGAGCAAGACGGAACCGAACCCAGATCTTTTTGAAGTCCCTGAACATTTTAAAAAATATGAAGTAGAAGAAAGAAAGGTGGCCATTCAAATGCCTAAATGAGAGGCTAGAGACGGAGAAGCATACGACAACAAGGAACAAACAAAAAAAATTATGGTAACAGTGGAAGACGGAGAGGAGCGATGCACATACATAGGCAAAGATGTATCAATTGAAGAGGAAGAAGAACTCATACAACTGATCCAAGAATATCGAGATGTGTTTGCATGGAAATATAAGGATCTTAAGGGTGTGGAACCCAACATTTGTTCTCATCGAATACCGATGACTGCAGACGCAAAACCCTCTAAACGACACCCTTATACGTATAATGAGGTTTATGCAGCCAAAATTAAGGAAGAAATTGACAAACTACTAGCTGCAGGATTCATATATGAGATAGAACACATCGAGTGGGTATCGCCTTTAGTTGTTGTGCCGAAGAAAAATGGAAAATTGAGGGTGTGCATTAACTTGAAAAAGTTCAATGCAGCCACCATATGCGATAGCTATCCATTATCCATCACAGACCATCTATTGGAGAGAGTAGCAGGAAAGGAAGTCTATAGCTTCTTGGATGGATTCTCCGGATACAACCAAGTAGCTATTGCTACTGAGGATCAACATAAGACCGCATTCGCGACCGAATGGGGAGTCTATGCTTTCAGAGTGATGCCTTTTGGACTCACTAATGCACCTGCTACTTTTCAACGATTGATGTGTCATGTTTTCAAGGAATTCCTGAAGAAGAGCATGGAAGTGTATGTAGATGATCTATGTACATACTCAAAGCAAAGACGAGATCACATTCCCGAATTAAGAAGAATATTTAATAAATGCCGTCAGTATCGAGTCTGCCTAGACCCAGAAAAGTGTGTCTTCATGGTGAGACAAGGGAAGATCTTAGGACACATAGTCTCAAGAAATGGAATATCCACGGATGAGGACAAGATCAAGGTCATTTTAGAGCTTCCTAGACCAAAGAATGCGAAAGAGGTACAAGCCTTTATGGGACATTGTGGATATTACCGTCGGTTCATTCACATGTATGCCATAATAGCCAAACCCCTGTATGGTCTCTTAACTCAATTCACTTGGACTGAGGAGTGTGAGAAAGCATTCAATGAATTAAAAAAGAGACTTAGCACAGCCCCAATTCTGAAAATGCCCAATTGGAACAAGCCGTTTTATATTCACGTGGATGCGTCTAATTATGCAATCGGATGTATCTTAGCCCAACCGGTCGATGAAGGAAAGCTAGATCACCCAATTGCCTATGCGAGTAGACAACTAAATCAACCGGAAAGGAATTATACCACTACTGAACGAGAAGGGTTAGGAATGGTCTACGCAGTGAAGAAATTCAGACACTATCTTTTAGCCAACAAATTCAAGTTCTTCATAGACCATCAGGCCTTACTGTACTTGGTTAATAAACCCTGTAACATGGGAAGATTAGTAAGATGGTTCTTATTGTTAATGGAGTTCGACTTCGAAGTGGTAGTAAAAAAGGGAAACACGCATGTAAGAGCCGACCACCTTTCTAGGTTAACCCACGGAGAACCGCCAAGTGGAATACCTGATGATCTGCCAGATACTTACTTGTTCAATCTGGAAATATGTCCAAAGTGGGTAGAGAAATTAATTCCTATACTCACCCATGGCGCACAACACTCAATCAATAAGAATAGCAAAAAGGAAATTCTTCAATCAAGAAATTTGCACATTATTGCTGGAAGTGTGTACTATAAGGAACCCAATGGAGTGTTGCTAAGATGTGCCGAGGAGGATGAACAAAAGCAACTAATTGAGCAAGCACATGTGAACAAATGGAGAACACACCAAGGAACGTATGGAACCATTCGAGAATTGAAAAGATTAGGAGTGTACTGGCCTGACATGCCCAAGGACGTCCATGACTACGTGAGTAATTGTGCAGAATGCCAGGAGACAATCCCGGAGGATCATATGTCCATACCATTTTCAACCATAGCACCCAATTGGAGTCAAACATTGGTTAAATTTCTAAAGAACAGAGAACATGAGGAGGGAATAAGTTTGACTAGAAGACGATCCCTAGAAGAAATGAGCAAGGATTACGTACTTATGGGAAAACAATTGTTTAAGAGAGGAAAGGATAACCAATTATGATTATGCATGCATGAAGGAGAGTATCTACCCATATTAGAGATGGCACATGCAGGTGCCGCGGGAGGTCATTTTTCAGCTGAGAGAACTGTCAAAATGATCCTCTTCGCCGGCTTGTGGTGGCCAACTCTACATATGGATGCGGAGACTTATGTACGAAGCTATGAAACGTGCCAAAGGGCTAAATACCCAATTAGGAGAGATGACATACCATTAAGACCTATGGTGTGTGCGAGAACATTCTCCAAGTCGGGTATCGACTTCATAGGACCCATCAACCCACCAGCCAAAGGATCACATGCTGAGTACATAATAGTCGCCACATATTATTTAACCAAATGGGTAGAAGCAAAAGCTACGAGAAAAAACGATGCTCAAACCACCGCTAAATTCCTTTTTGAGCATATATTCACTCGTTTCGGATTACCAATTGAGATTGTGAGTGATCGAGGAACGCACTTCCTTAACGAAGTAATAGAATCCCTAATGAATGAATTTTTAGTGATTCACAAAAAATCAACCCCATACCATCCCCAAGCCAATGGTCAAGCGAAAAGTTCCAACAAGGTGTTATGTACTGTATTGACAAAGATTGTCAATAATGGGAGGTCGGATTGGGATAAACAATTGCATCATGCAATTTGGGCATTCCGAGTAGCATACAAGACTGCCATTGGAACTACTCCATTCAATTTAGTGTATGGGCAAAATGCTATTTTACCAATTGATTTTTTAATCCCAACATTGAGGGTAGCCCAACAGTATGAATGGAACGGACATGAGTTATCCCAACAACTCGACCAAATCGAGAAGTTACATGAAAGTAGGTTACAAGCAGTGGCAGGAACCTACGCAGCCAAAAGAAGACAAAAGGCATATTATGATGCACATATAAAAGACAAAGGACTTAAAGAGGGAGACTTAGTCTTGGTGTACACATTAAAACAACATGCCAAGAAGTTACAAAAACGAGGATATGGACCTCTGATCATCAATAGAATCTCTACTAGTGGAGCAATTAACCTAGCCACTCTAGATGGAGATATTCTTCCTAACTACATAAGTGGATGCAGAGTCAAACGGTACATGGAACCATTGACGGATCAAATGTTAGCACGTCTAGTAGGTGCTCAAAATAGGAAGAAAGAGGAAGAACGGATTAGAGAGGAGGCCCGACTAGAAGCCCTAGAACGCATTAAGAGATAGAAAGAGTGGACAAACAACGAGATGAACGCTATCTCCACGGAGAAGAGCCTATCCCTATGGCCAACTACCAAGTCCATGACTCGGACACGGCGAAGTCATACATGTCACCACCTTACCTAAACCTAGGAATTGGCAAGATAGAGTACAAGTTGATAGACGCCTTGATAGACTCAGGAGCACGACTTAGTTGCATACGTAATACGGTCATAAAAGATCTACAAATAATTATGAGTCCCACTAAAGCTCAATTGAGAGGAATTGGAGGTCAAACCCTAGAATGCATTGGAACAGCAATAGTGTCTCTCCACCTAGGAAATTCTTCCATGGAACAAAGAGTATTAGTGTGCAGAGGCGAGTATTTAATAGAGGATTTGATCTTAGGACAAGATTGGATCATTGAGAATGAAGTAAGCATCAACCTAGCTCAAGGCTATATTTCTGCCAAGATAGGGCACGAGGAAATTCTCATTTTATTAGGAGAAAAGCCTTTACTTCCACTAAAGGTCATCGAGCGTTCAGAGAGCTGCCAAGAAAAGACACTAGAGAATGATCCCAGTCTTAATATCTCATAAACAAATCTAGAAGAAGCAGAAAGTTCCGACCCTACGAGGTCCACGGAAGAGTTGAAAGCACCACATTCAGCTGAAGAACAGCCAGCCACTGAGGAAACCAACTCTAATGGAGCTTCTCAACAAGCCAAAAGACCACTAATATGGAATCCGACACTCAGATACTTACGGCAAAGAACAACCAAATACCAATGGGTGCGTAAAGACCAGAAGAAGGAAGAGCAGACGTCAACATCAATTCTTAAGGAGAAAATAGAAATGAAGAAGTCAGCTTCATCGAAGGCCAACCCAAAAAGACTCTTGCAAGTATGGCTTCCCAAGCCTTTGATTGAAGTTCAGAGAGCACGACATCAGATATGGATCCCCAAGCAAGCCAGGCAGACCGCCAGGCAAAAGATATGCAAGTGGGAGGGTACACTACATCATAACAGTCGAACGACAAAGCATAGACAGAATCATACAAAAAACAGGGAAAGCAACGATTATAGTGCTCAGCTACCAAAAGCTACAAACAAACAACAAAAAGAGCGAAAAAGTAGAGAGAAGAATCGAAACAACATAACATTAAAGTGGATTTGGAAACCCAAGCAACTACGAAGAGTGGACCATCGAGTTGACAAAGATTCCAATTGCACTCATGACGTGTCAATTGCACCTAAAGTATGCATGATAGGGCCAGATTACAAGGCCACGCATTCAGCACATGATGCACCTGATAAAATTAGTGGTGCACATTCTCCAAGAAAGATTAGATCTTAGCTTCAAATCTCTTAGGAATGGACATACTTGTACATAAATAAATGCTTCGGCTATACTAACGCTTGTTTTCTTTCAGGATAAGAAATAAAAAGATGTGGTAAGAGATCTCACTCATAAAACCATGGGAGACAGAGTGATGGAACGACAATAATCAATACAATGCACTAGACAGCTGCATACTTTCCTTTGACGCTAATGCACTTTTCCTTACAAGTGCAGATGGCTTCAGAAGATTCCAAAGCAACAGTACAAGAGGAAGTGTTGGAATTCTCACTCCAGAGTATCACAAAGGCAAAGGGACACTGGTTTCGAGAAGATCAACCAGCTGGGGAGTACCTCTTCCTGGCAACGATCAAAATTATGGATACAGATCATCAATTTCTAATCATGTCCCAAGATTTTCGAGTACTACATGAACTCTCGTCTATTGTAGACACTATGAAGAAAGCGGGCATACATAAATATTTTGAGCTGCCAATCTATAAGCCCGACTTTCAAAGATGCACATAGGTAATGAATACCTTACAGCCAGCGCTGCATGATCCCTTGGTGCCAGAGGCTCGAGTGATGGATAAAGTAAGTGAATGGGTTGTCATTCAATTCACACATGACTTGATTAAGGAAGCCTTTGGCTGGGAAAAGGATGGGATTACCGTGGTAAAAGAAGAAAGCCGAGGTGCAAAGACCAGAACATTTACAGACATCAACCGAGTGGACATAGAGGAGGAAGTCAGACTAATCCACCAACACTTTTGCTTCCCGAATATGCATCGGTACACGGCCCCTCAAAAAATTATCGTTCAATTACTCTCACATGCCATCAAGCAGATTGGAAATCAAATTAATCTGACTCCGTACATCCAAGAAAGATTATTTGAAGCAAAAAAGCAATGGAATAATAAAAAGTTCCTCAACGGCAGTGTAGCTCTAACTATCTTGATCTATCTGTTGGAGATACACGTCTGCGGAAGCACGCGAACAACACAAGGAAGAAGAAGAAGCTTGGAGCACAAACACACAATACTGAATGTATTACTAGAGAATGTACAAAGATAAGTAGCCCATTAGGGAAATAGGCGTATGTACAAGCCAGGGGAAAAAAAACTCTTAAAGAGGGAAAAAAGTGCCCCGGTGGTCCTAGAGTGTTCACACACATCACTACCTAAATATATCAACAAATCCCCCTTGGGAGTGATGCGGTGAACAAGGAGCTAGCACTCATGTATAAGGAAGTGCCAAGCTATGTGGAAATCACTCCACAAAAGGAAGTAAGCCCAAAGCTTTGCGGAAAGCTTCAAACTTCTCCCTAGGCGGAGCCTTCGTGAAAAGGTCTGCAATGTTCTCCTGCATGGGCACATATGCCAAGCTGATCTCCTCAGCAGAGAACCTCTCCAAGACATAGTGATAATGCACCTCAATGTGCTTAGTGCGGGCATGGAACACAGGGTTCCTCGCAACTGCCAATGCGCTCTGACTGTCAGTGAAGATGGTGGTGGCAGAAGACTGACCAACACCCAAATCAGCCATAAGGCGTCTGAGCCACACACACTCAACAGTCGCTGTGAAAGCTGCCCTATACTCAGCCTCACAACTGGAAGTGGCCACAGTAGGCTGCTTCTTTCTCAACCAAGATATACATGAGCTACCAAGCATGAAGCAAAAACCACTGGTGGACACACGAGTGTCATAGCAACCAGCCCAATCTGAGTCAGAAAAAGCATGCAAATCTGGCAGTAGTGATCCCCCCTTGGGATAAAACAACCCAAGTAGCCGAGTACCACTCAAGTAGCGAAAGATGCGCTTAACCGCTTTCCAATGTGTGACTCCTCGGCAATGCATAAACCTGCTCATCTGTGAGGCAGCAAACTGAATATCTGGCCAAGTAATGCATAAGTAAATCAAGCATCCAACAGCCTGCTGATAGAGAACAACATCAAATGCATCTCCAGCATCATGAAGACTCAATCGTAAACCTGTCTCCATAGGAGTGGCAATAGGCTTACAGTCTTCAAGGCCAAAACGCTGCAATAATGTGTCAATATATTTCGTTTGACACAAAGCCATTCCACCATCAACGTGCATAAACTGAATGCCCAAATAGTGATGCAAATGCCCCAAATCAGACATCTCAAATGAGGCATGCAAATCAGCCTTAAAATCAGCAATATGTGTCTCAATAGGACCAGTGAGCAGCATGTCATCAACATAGACAACAATGATCAGAAGCACATCATTAGCACGTTTAACATATAAGGTGCTTTCAGTTGGATTGTTCTCAAAACCATGTGCAATCAGATAGGCATGTATCTTCTCATACCAAGCACGTGGTGCTTGCTTTAAACCATATAATGCCTTCTTTAACCTGCAAACCTGGTTTTCATGCCCTTTCTGCACAAAGCCAGGGGGCTGAAAAACATACACTTCTTCATGCAAGTCACCATTCAGAAATGTTGTTTTAATGTCCAACTGATGTACATTCCAACCATGATGGGCTGCAAGTGCACAAATGCTCCGAACAGTAGTCATACGACATGTAGGTGCAAAGGTCTCATCAAAATCAATGCCTCTTTCCTGTGCATAACCCTTTGCAACAAGCCTAGCCTTATACCTGTCAACTGTACCATCAGGTTTACGCTTCAGCTTGTTTACCCACTTAGTGCCAATGGCCTTCTTGCCAGGAGGCAAGTCACATAAAGACCAAGTTACCATTCTTCATTATAGCATCATATTCAGATTGCATAGAAGCCATCCAATTTTTTGAATTTTGTGCTTCATCAAAAGAAACAGGCTCATTCTCATCACAGAGACTAGATGCAGCCATAGCATAGCAATCTGATGCAAAGGAGGCACTATGAGAGCCTGAACGAGTACGATATGACAAAGGTGCATCTAATTTGCTGTCACGCAAAGTCTGCACCAGCCATTTTGTCATAGTTTTTGCCTGCTCAATATCAGCTCTCTCATCAATAAGTGCATCATGTAAATCTGCATCAGAAATGGAATGATCTGCATCATCATATGAAACCTGCAAAGGCTGAGAAGTTGCCTCATTAGGACCAGCACTAGCCTGTCCACCTGTAAAAAGAGGCATCAAAGTATCATACATGTCTTTGGAGCTAACAGATGTCTCCTTAGTACATGAAAGCAATGGCTGAATAGCATCTTCCACCAAGACAACATCATGGCTAACCAGAATGCGTTTAGTCTGTGGATGATATAGACGATAGCCTTTACTTTCAGAACTGTACCCAACAAAAATACATTTTACTGCCTTATCATCCAATTTTCTGCGATGTTGTTCAGGCACTAATGCATATGCCAAACAACCAAAAACACGTAGATGAGCAACAGATGGCTTGCGGTCATGCCAAGCCTCATATGGAGTGATAGACTGCAACGCTTTAGTGGGACACCTGTTCAGTACATATGCTACACACATGACAGCCTCAAGCCAGAAACTATGTGGTAAAGCCTGACTTTTGACCATGCACCTCGCCATCTCCATGAGTGACCTGTTCTTTCGTTCAGCAACTCCATTCTGTTGAGGTGTATACGGCACTGTACACTGGTGTTTTATCCCACGTTCGGCCAGAAATGCATTAAAATCTGAAGACATATATTCCCCCCCTCGATCAGAATGGAGGGTGCCCATTTTACATGCTGACAGATTTTCAGCCAATACCAAAAACTGTTTGAAGCACATGAACATTTGGACTTTGCTTTGAGTGGATATACCCATGCATGCCTGGAAAAATCATCAATGAAAGTCACGAAGTAAAGGTAATTTCCAAAAGAGGGTGTCTGCATAGGACCACAGACATCACTATGTACAAGCTGCAGTTTCTGCATAGCCTGAACTGAACCATCTTTTGGAAAGGAAGAACGCTGCATTTTGCCCAAAATACAGCCTTCACAAACATGTTTTCCAGGTGCCTCAAGTTTGGGCAAAGAGGACACCATTTCAGATTTCTGCAGGCGTAACAAACTAGCAAAATTCAGATGACCAAAGCGTGCATGCCAAAGCTTGCATCTGACATAGCCTGAGAATCATGAACTCCACATGCCGAATCATTCAGAGATCTTTCATAGTCTATGAGCTTATACAACCCACGACATAAAATGCCAGAAGCAATAATCACATCGCCATTTGAGAGATCATGGACTGTACACCTGTCATCAGCGAATTTCACAACCAAGCCAATCTTGGCTAATGCAGAAACTGATAACAGGTTCTTTTTTATCCCTGGCACAAATAAAGCATATGACAAAGTGAAAGAACTACCATCAGCAGTAGTCAGAATGATCTTACCAACTCCCATAACAGGATAAGAGGAGTTATTGGCGCATGTGACAGTATTCCTTGTAGGGGCAGGCTCGAGTGAAGAGAAGAAACTGCGCTGCGAGGTAATATGTTTGGTCCCCCCACTGTCAAAGTACCAAAGATCTGAGTCTACTGCAGATATGCACTGATCATGAGAAGATGGGTCAAAACTGCAGACAGTAGTAAACGCCCATTCTTCTTCCTGCACAAGATTTGCAGACTCTGTTTTTGGTGTAGATGCCTCTGCAACAACCATTCCAACCTCTTTCTTCTTTGCCTCTTTAGCAGCCAGTTTTGGACAGTTCTTTATAATATGATCATTTCCTTTACAGTACTTGCAGAACAATTTCTGCTTTTTTGATTTCTTCTCATCTTTATCCTGGTTCTTCGATTGTGCAGCATTTGCAGATTTCTGCTTACTAGTAGAAGAGCTCCATTTTCCTTTGCCCCTCTGACTAGCCAGGAAAGCTTGATCTGCAACACGCATAATGGACCTGTTCTGCCTGGACTGATCTTCCTGCAACAGAACAGAGACTAATTCCTCAAATGACAAGGCATTCGGATTGCCTTTCATCATCAACCGAAGAGTAGAGGCAAAAATCTGATATGAATCAGGAAGACCATTCAGAACGGTCTGCACAAGTGAGCTATCTGGTATAACCTCATCAGCAGAAATCAATTGTCCCTTCAGGTCTTTGATCTTTGTAAGAAAATTGTCCATAGAATCACCTTCATTCATGTGCTCACTCTCCAATTGTTTTCGGAGGTAAGCAACACGAGCCTCATTCCTAGCCTGGTACAAAGTGGTAAGTGTATCCCAAGCATCCTTTGCTGTTCTGCAAGAGCGAATGTGAGGAATAATGACACGTTTGACAGGCAAAGCTATCAATGCATGTGCCTGGGCATCTTTGCCATCGCAACAAATCTGCTCTGCAATAGGTGCAACAGAAAGAGCAGCACGAATAAGAATCTGCGGAATATCATCTTCGACACCATCTTCATCAGCTCCAACACCTGTATTTGCAGTACCTGTCGTTACAGGTGTAACAGGACGTCTTTCAACACCCTACACAATGTTCCACAATCCTTTTGCAACCAGTACATGTCGCATCATATAAGCCCATAATGGGTAGTTGGTACCATCCAACTTATCCTCAATAGCCAACATACGGAATACATCACTGCTTTCAGCCATGGCCGGTGACTAAAATACCTTGATGCAGAAAATTGATTGTATCTCAAAAAGTTGAACAGAACTACCCAGACGAGTTCTGCTAGACCTGTAGCAGACTTCGAGACGCTTAAACTGGCGAACAGAAACTAGTATATACCTTTGGCACAAAAGGACGAAAAAGCCTGCACAAGCGCTGCGATAGTGCATTCGGAGGCCGAAACGAGCTCAGATCGCGATTTCGGCACCACATAGCAAAACTGTTTTGATCTGGGAAACACCCTGAGTATGCTCACCAAATTTCGTGTGAATCTGAGACTGCAAACGGAGGAGTGTCGACGGCACCCTAGAAGAAGCGACGACCTGCTCTGATACCAATTGTTGGAGATAGACGTCTGTGGAAGCATGCGAACAACACAAGGAAGAAGAAGAAGCTTGGAGCATAAACACACAATACTGAATGTATTACTAGAGAATGTACAAAGATAAGTAGCCCATTAGGGCAATAGGGGTATGTACAAGCCGGGGGAAAAAAACCTCCTAAAGAGGGAAAAAAGTGCCCCGGCGGTCCTAGAGTGTTCACATACATCACTACCTAAATATATCAACACTATCATGCTTTAGGCATTCGAGAGCACCTGCAAGAAATGCCATCATCAACTTCCATAGCAAAGTATGCAAAAGTGGCAACTGTTCCTAAAAAGAAAAAAGGAGTAAAGATTGTAGAAGAAGTTGAAACTAGCTCTCAACAAGAATGAGAGGCACAAAGAGACTAAGGGAAGTCAAGCAAGCTGAAGAGGAAGTCCCAGCCACAAAAAGAACTCATGTACTCCCTAAGACAACACTTGAAGAGCAAAGGCCGATTACGGAGGAAGAACTGGCTAAAGCCTTGGAAGAAACGCACCAATACACAGAAGGCCAAGTCAATTTACCGGTGCAAGGTCATCATTATCAACAGACTCAACAAGAAATGGAAGAGAAAAGAAAGCTCACCAAAGTCCATCGGTACAGGGAAATAGGGCTAGACAATTCAAGCTCTTCCTCGGATGCACAAGAAGAGCTAGACAACTCACTATTAAATGTGGATATTCAAAGTGAGTCAAAGGATGATGGACAATGGGCAGAGTTGAATGAAGTTAACTACAATGAAGAAGCCGACGACATAAAGACGGATGATCACATTATGCATCCTAATAAGAACACCACAAATCAAGAAGCAGACCAGGAAGGTACGCATGTGATAAAACTCAATGAGACTTCCACTATTCGTATCAAGGAGGCCACACCACCTCGCGACATGTCCATAAAGATACCAAAGAAGGAGCCTCAGGAAGAGAAAATAGAAGACGAAGAACCCTTCACCCCGATAAGGGTTGTGGCAGAACCTTCCCCCATGGATGTCACATTTCAAGGGAGTGCCACAAAAGCTGTTGACCTGGAGGAACAAGAAAAGATTCAAAACATACAATTACAAATTAGACAACCACACAACGAAACCATCCACGTGGAGCAAGGAAAAGATGTGCAATCAGGTGAAGCTCCAAGCATACCTAGGACGTGGTTAAATGTCGACTTAGCTCAACTCAAACTAGTAGTACAAGACATGATCAGAACCGCACTAGACACACAACAACTGATGCTTGAGGCTGATGAAGACTATGATCAAGCAATGCAAGATAAGCACGACCTTCAAGTAAAGAGTAAGAATCTTTCAGCAGAATTGAACTTAGAAAGAGAGAACCTAAGAAACAAAGAGAAAGAAGCCCAAGAAGCCAAAAAGCAGTGCAATGAGTTAATGGCCAAAAACGAGAGATTAAAAGCACAACTGCAAGGAGTACAGACAAAATACGAAGCTAGCGAGACTGAAAAGGCGCGAATAGGTGCCCAGAGCAGAATACTGGAATCACAGATCAAAGTATACATGGAGGAAGCAGAGAACTTAAGGAATCGAAATAAAGAACTCATGACCGCCCTTCTCAGTGACCAGCCAATAGAGGCTCAAGAAAGACCAAAACAAGATATCAAAGAATTAGAGACAAAGATCGCTAACTATGAAGATCAGATCAAGAAGGAGCAACTCACCATTGTAGAATGGGAAAAGAAGTACATGGATGACACTGCAGCTCTCAGAACGAAATGGAAAAAGGCTGAGAATAATTATCTCAGGCAGTGTAAAGAAGACACCGATCACTTAGATATCGTTGCTCAAGAACTTCTTAAACACAAGGACACCATTGCACAGGCTACTGAGGAAATAAAGAAAAAAGACGCCTTGATTGCACAGCTTCAAGAACAGTTAAAGCAGAAAACAATGGAGGGGACACCAGTAGTACCAAAATCCGCAGAGGCTACTGTGGAGACTGAGGTACGTCCTCTCTCTCCCCCCTCATATCATTCACTGATAAGGGAGGAACAGGAGGTTCACATTGAACATAACACTCGAGAAATTGCATAATTGAGCCGACCGGAAAGGGCACTACTAGTGTCCCAGCTTACGGCTGAGTTTGAAGATCAAATCATCCACGTAATGAAGGAAGCACAAATAGAAAGCAAAAACTTGGACCAAATTCTGAAGCCCTTCAATGTACCATATGGACTACTTAAGGAACAAACGCGATATTATATAAAGACTACGACAAATTAAGATCCGGACCACAATCTCCACTTCAGGCATAATACATTCAACTATACCCAAGAAGAATTTGAGAAGGCAGATCCTATATGGAGAAGAAAGCTGTTGGAAAAGAATCCTACACTGCGGGTACAGTGGGAAGCATCACCTTATGCGCTTCAAATAAACCCATCCTTTTGCCCAGTACCCCGTCGAAGAGCCTGGACGCAATTTTGGGAAGGTCAGTGCCAGGGAAATATCAATAATCAGTGGCTCAACTATCCGTTGTTACCTAGTCCGCCACATAATTACCTACCGACGGAGGAATATATGGTAAAAACTATGGAATTTTGGATTGCCAGATATGCTACAGTTCCTGATTTAGCTGTTAAAATGACAAATAAGATATTCAACATGCTACTTATGGTAATCAAAGTATTCCAACATGCAAAATACACTTTTTTGAATATCATTGGCATTACGCAAGGATCGGAAGCACTCATTTTTTATCTATCCACTATTCCAAGCCGCCTCACACTTATGGCATATTATTCTCGAATCATGTTTTTGTCGTCAACGTATATGAAAACTTTTGAAGAAGCATTTTTCACTGGCTTCTTCGAAATAGATTCAGAGATTTTTGTAAAAATGACTTCAAACTTGAATGCACGTCTGGTTGCTTATGAAACAAGTTTTTTTGCAGACCACCGACAAGCACCGGAGGATGGAGTTAAGTCCCAGTAGTGGAAAGAATTTATGATTTGTCACGCTAATCTGCTGAATCAACGAGAGCAAGCAGCCATACAGACATACACACGTCACCACAAAAAGCCTGTCGGGGACGACAGAGTTCAGGAGGAGGGACGTGTGGAAGGGGAATCAAGCAAGAAAAGAAGAAGAAGAAGATCAAAGTAAAAAATAACTCAATAAAGAATGAAGATCATGATACAAAAGAACCACCCTCTGCCCAAAGCCCCGCAGGGGCACGCATCAGGCAACAACGCGAATCATCCAGGTCTTGAGAAGTGGAATTAAAGATCAATCAGAACCAGGACATTTCATGGGAAGGACGGACCAGGGCTAGGAACTATACATGAAGAAGTGCAAGACAATAATTGGCAGGTAGTAATCCTTCCGATGATAGCGTACGGTGAAAAGAAGGTAAACAGGATCAAAGCAATACAACAGGGTCACATGTGTGCAACCAAGACAAATCAGAGTACCACAAGCAAGACATAGGTCACTGGTGGCGTGCGTGGCAACCCCACTGAATACAGCAACCCAGATATGTGATATACGAAATACCAAGGGGCAAAACAGAAGCAAAGAACAGAGATCGGATAAAATAACAAATTCTCTGACGGTCCTTATTGCTTCTCCGACCACTGGGTGCGTGTATTCAGAACTCTTAAAGCAAGCCGAAGACAGAAGCAAAGGACAAACCTCGGATAAGATAACCAATTGTCTGACGGTCCTTATTGCTTCTTTGACCACTGAATTCGTGCACTCAAAAGACTTAAACAAGCAACCAACGAGAAGCTAAAGCCTGTCAAGGGACGACAGAGGCAAAGAGGGGGAGAGTGTTGCAGAGCAAAGGAGTAAAAGAGAAGAGCCCCAAAATTTTCGAATTAATGGGCATATTTTTCTTCTTCAAAGTCCTAGAGAATTCCCTCAAGCCATGTAAATGCACTAGAGGAGTCCTCTAGTTGCATAATCCCAATTTGTTGTAAAATATCCCTTGTAAATTAGTAGGAAAATTCACTTTTTTAGAATAAAGTGCCGGTCTCTTGTGTGAAAGGACCAAACTTAGGGCACATGTATATAAGTCACTTTGTGACTCTTTGTAGAAACTTTTTGCCATTGTGAAGAAGGAGCTCTCCAAAATTTCGAATTTGCCTCTTTCTTGCAGATTTCCATCTTCTCTTTGATCTTGTATGTGTGTGTAATGCTTGGAATGTGTGTGTAGGACTGTTGTCTACCTCTCCCCACTGTTTTTGAGCTACTGTAGTGTGTGTCTGAGCTTGTAGGAGTTGTGGCGTGAGTGTGGGTGCTTCCCACCATTCACTATTTCGGTCATAACTTGAAGGAGAGTTGTCAGAATCGACTTCCAATAGATGCGTCTTGTCGAGAGCTTCGAAACGAGTAGCCTATTGACTATATTTGGAGTTCGGAGCTGGGAGAAATCCTTGATTTTCTAAAAGCTATCGTAAGAGGTATCACGGTAGACACTTTCAGTTTCTCAGTGAGCTTGAGAGGTGGATTAGTCTTTTCTCATTCATAGCAACTGAACCACTTCATGTTCCATCATGTGTGCACATGTCCTCATACACTTGGTTAGGTCATTCGATCGGATTGACATTTAAATGTGTGTTAATTTCCCACTATATGCACTTGTGTTGCAATAGAGGTACAGTCTCATTGGCACGAGTCCTTGAGTCTCCTTGACTCAAGTACACACAAGTCCCCGGCAACGATGCCAAAAACGTGTGTACTTGAGTCAAGAAGACTAAAGGACTCGTGCCAATGAGACTGTACCTCTATTGCAACACAAGTGCATATAGTGGGAAATTAACACACATTTAAATGTCAATCCGATCGAACGACCTAACCAAGTGTATGAGGACATGTGCACACATGATGGAACATGAAGTGGTTCAGCTGCTATGAATGAGAAAAGACTAATCCACCTCTCAAGCTCACTGAGAAATTGAAAGTGTCTGTCGTGATACCTCTTACAACAGTTCTCAGAAAATCAAGGATTTCTCCCAGCTCCGAACTCCGAATATAGTCAATAGGCTATGCGTTTTGAAGCTCTCAACAAGACGCATCTATTGGAAGTGGTTTTCACTCGATTCTGACAACTCTGCTTCAAGTTATGACCGAAATAGTGAATGGTGGGAAACACTCACACTCACACCACAACTCCTACAATCTCACACACACACTACAGTAGCTCAAAAACAGTGGGGAGAGGTAGACAACAGTCCTACACACACATTCCAAGCATTACACACACATACAAGATCAAAGAGAAGATGGAAATCTGCAAGAAAGAGGCATATTCGAAATTTTGGAGAGCTCCTTCTTCACAATGGCAAAAAGTCTCTACAAAGAGTCACAAAGTGACTTATATACATGTGCCCTAAGTTTGGTCCTTTCACACAAGAGACCGGCACTTTATTCTAAAAAAGTGAATTTCCTACTCATTTACAAGGGATATTTTACAACAAATTGGGATTATGCAACTAGAGAACTCCTCTAGTGCATTTACATGGCTTGAGGGAACTCTCTAGGACTTTGAAGAAGAAAAATATGCCAATTAATTCAAAAATTTTGGGGCTCTTCTCTTTTACTCCTTTGCTCTGCAACACTCTCCCCCTCTTTGTCTCTGTCGTCCCTTGACATGCTTTAGCTTCTCGTTGGCTACTTGTTTAAGTCTTTTGAGTGCACGCATCCAGTGGTCGAAGAAGCAATAAGGACCGTCAGACAATTGGTTATCTGATCCGAGGTTTGTCCTTTGCTTCTGTCTTCGGCTTGCTTTAAGAGTTCTGAATACACGCACCCAGTGGTCGGAGAAGCAATAAGACCCTCAGAGAATTTGTTATTTTATCCGATCTCTATCCTTTGCTTGTGTTTTGCCCCTTGGTATTCCGTATATCACATATCTGGGTTGCTGTATTCAGTGGGGTTGCCACGCACGCCACCAGTGACCTATGTCTTGCTTGTGGTACTCTGATTTGTCCTGGTTGCACACATGTGACCCTGTTGTATTGCTTTGAGCCTGTTTACCTTCTTTTCACCGCACGCTATCATCGGAAGGATTACTACCTGCCAATTATTATCTTGCACTTCTTCATGTAGAGTTCCTAGCCCTGGTCCGTCCTTCCCATAAAATGTCCTTGTTCTGATTGATCTTTAATTCCACTTCTCAGGACCTGGATGATTCGCGTCGTTGCCTGATGCATGCCCCTGCGGGGCTTTGGGCAGAGGGTGGTTCTTTTGTATCATGATCTTTATTCTTTATTGAGTTGTTTTTGACTTTGATCTTCTTCTTCTTCTTTTCTTGCTTGATTCCCCTTCCACAGTGGATTACATCAAAAGAGATTGACAAAAACTCGATCCCACAAAAGAAATGTGAATGCAAGGATTTACTATGTTTGATGGGGAAAGAGCTTCCTACTTCATTTTTTGATATTCAGGTTCATTTATTAGTCCATCTCGTAGATGAAATAGAGATTGTAGGTGTTGCCAACACTCGATGGATGTTTTGGGTCAAGTGATTTATGGGAATATTAAAAGGTTATGTTTGGCAAAGAGCAAAACCAAAAGGATCCCTGGCAAAAGATTGGATGCTTGAGGAGTGCATGTACTATGATAGTGAGTACCTTGAAAGATTTCATGAAAAAGCTCCACATGCATGAACCAATGAGTCTTCTTAAAAAATAACAGATGAGGTATTATCAGGTAACGGAGTTCTATTTTTATTTACATTTCAAGAAAAAAATTGATGTTTCTACTTTTGTAACATATAATAGCGAATGCATGCAAGCATTCATTAGCGAGTACCAACAGGAACTTCAAAATCTTTGAAGTAAAAGACGGAGAAACAAAAGATATGGATATAATCTTGACACTTGGGAAATGCATAGACTTGCTCATTTGAGAGACAAAAAATTGAATATCATGCCAAGTTATGCATAAGTAAATCAAGCATCCAACAACATGCTGATAGAGAACAATCTCAAATGCATCTCCACCATCATGAAGACTCAAACATAAACCTGTTTCCATACGAGTGGCGATAGGTTTGCAATCTTCAAGGCCAAAATGTTGCAACAATGTATCAATATATTTTGTTTGACATAGAGCTATTCCACCATGAACTTGCATAAACTGAATGCCTAAATAATGATGTGAATGCCCCAAATCTCACATCTCAAAAGAAGCATGCATATCAGCCTTAAAATCAGCAATATTCTTCTCATCAGGACCAGTGAGCATCATGCTATCAACATAGACAACATAAGCACATCATTTGCATGCTTAACATATAATTGCTCTCATTTGGACTATTCTCAAAACCATGTGCAATCAAGTAGGCATGTATCTTTTCATACTAAGCACATGGTGCTTGCTTCAAACCATATAATGCTGTTTTCAAGCTCCACAAATTGATTTCATTTCCTTTCTATGCAAAACCATGGGGCTCAAATACATACACTTCTTCATGTAAGCCCCCATTCAAAAGTGTAGTCTTCATGTCCAATTGATGTTCATTTGTTCAATGATGAGCTGCAAGTGCACAAATGCTATGAACAATGGTCATTCAACATGTGGGTGCAAACGTCTCATTAAAATCAATGCCTCTCTCTTGAGCATAACCTTTTGCAACAAGCCTAACCTTATACATGTCAACTATTCCATCAAGATTACACTTCAGCTTTTATACTGATTTAGTGCCAATGGCCTTATTGCATGGAGGCAAATCATATAAAGATCAAGTACCATTCTTCATAATATCATCATATTCTAATTGCTCAATAGCCATCCAATTTTTGAATTTTGTGCTTCATCAAAAGAAATAATCTCATTGTCATCAGAAACACTAGGGATAACCATTGCATAGAAATCTGATGCAAAATAAGCACTATGAGAGCCTGAATGAGTATGATATGACAAAGTTTGCACTAGAAATTTGGGCATAGTTTTTTCCTCCTCTATATTAGCCCTCTCATCAACAAGCGCATCATGTAAATCTACATCAGAAGTGGAATGATCTACATCATCATGTGAAACATGTAAAGGTTGATGAATTTCCTCATTTGGACAAGCACTTGACTGTCCACCTGTAAAAAGAGGCAGCAAAGTGTCATACACACCTTTGGAGCTAGCTGATTTCTTAGTACATGAAAGTTATGATTGGATTGCATCTTCCATAAAAACAACATCATGACTAACCAAAATGCATTTTCTATGTGGATAATATAGGCGATAGCCTTTGCTTTCAAAACTATACCCAACAAAAATACATTTTACTGGTTTATCATCCATTTTTTTTGCATTGTTGTTCAAGCACTAATGCATATGTGAGACAAACAAAGATGCATTGTTGCAGAGTTAAGAAGAGCAAAGAGGCAGAGAAGAAGAAGGGCCCCAGAATTTTTCTGATTTGGACACTTTATTCTTGTATTATAGCCATTTTGTAATATATTTGTCAATGTAAATGCACTAGAGGAGTCCTCTAGATGCATACCCATAGAGATTTGTATCTTACCTTTGTAAATTAGTAGGAAATTAGCCTTCTAGTTAATAAAGTGCTGATGTCGGAAGGATTTCCTTACCTCATTTTATATTTGGAAAAAAAAATAAAAATGTTTTGATTTAAAATCAATTAGTTGAAATCTCTCTCACATTGTTTTTTTATTTAACTAACTTTTCTTTGAAGTACCTGCAGGCAATATATGGACATATATTCTGAACCTAGAATAATGGCAAAGATATTTGGTTGAACCCTTGAAGTTATCTTTATATTTATCCTTATTTATACCTTCAATAGTCTTAATCTTCTTAATTTCATGAAAGACTTTACTTATGAAATATAAAGATGTAGATTATGTAAATAACTAAGGAAGAGGATGCATTTGTGTTTATATGTTTGCATAGGCCTAAGAGTTTATACATAGTATAGTGTATTTTGGATTGTTTATTCATTTTTGGTGTGGTAGAACATATCTCAAGTTGAGTACTCATAAGTGAATCTGTCAATTTACTTCATGAGAATGTAGGAACCTCTATGGATAAATGTGTTACCTTATGAAATTATTCTAAATACCTTAATTACATGAGTTTGTATCACCTATGTATCTAAACCTTGTTTATCATGATATTTATTTAATCTAAATTATAGTATAAGTGAAGCCATATAATTATAACTATCAATAGATTTAAAACATAAACTTAACTATATATGTGTCAATTTAATTTTTAATTGATTTAACTAATATAATAAACAAAAATAATGCGTTAGTAAAAGTTCTAATTTACTCTAAGTTAATTTGAGTTAAACTAAGTATGCATGTTTTAAGTGGGTGATGTGTATGAGTTAGTTGAAAGTGCGTACATGCATATCTGTGTGTGCATTTGTGTATTTAAATGATTGAGTGAGTACGTTGTTGCTAATGATTCTACTTGCAGATCATTGAAGAGATTACAAAGGAGAATACGAGAACACAAGCATACGAGATTTCAAGATCACAAAATTACGATATTTGAAGATTGTTTATTAAGTTGTATAGGATTATCTATTAAGAGAATTGTATTAGCACTTATGATAAACTTTTGTATAGGCTTAAAATCCTAAAGATTTCTAGCACTTTCACTTTTCGATATAATTAAGATTTGTATAGGCTTAAATAAGATTGATTTTGAAATTCTTCATACTGTTTCTCTGAAAATTAATTGAGATCTTTACTTTTTTATTTCATATGTCTAAAGAGATAGGATCTACAAGTAGTTCTAAACTAGTATCTACAAATGATTCTGATATTAAGAATCAAGAATTAGAAAACTTAATTATAGGAACACTACTTCCGACTTCAATTGATAGTTCGAATAATAACAAAAATATAATAATTGAAATTATTAAAGATAAAGTAGTTAACGAAACTTTACACACGTTAGATTACGATCGTCTTATTTCTAGAATTTTACCTTTAATTACCATAGTTTTGCTAGAACCGGAGGACAAGAAAGACTTATTCCCACCTAATTTAGTTAGAAAACCTAACTCAAATCAAATTGAAAACGAAGAAGTTGACTTTGTTAAGGATAAAATTACAAGCGAGAACTTAGTTTTGTCTTATCAATTAGAAGCTATAGAAAGATATAGAAACGCTCGTCCTTACGGCTCTTAGTCTAAAAAAAATAGTTCTTAATTTGCACTCTCACAAATTAGAAACCTATAGTTTTATCACACTAAAACTGAAAAAAGCAACCGAAGGCCCTAGGCATACTTAGAAGCACCCTGCGTGCAGTCACACGGTTAGGTTAGCGCGATTCTTGTAGATGAACGTCAGCCTCCCTTCACACCCCTCTTCGATAGCTTTGGTGAACCCGACGTGAAGCGTGACGATAGTGTGCCTAGGACTTATGTTGCATTTTTAGTTTTCATTTAAATTTCTAATTTATCTTCTTCTTGTATGCAGGAAAATTGAAGATTGAAGCTGTGATAAAACGTGAAGAGTTTGCTATTTCCTTTTTTCCCTTGGTGAGCACCTCCACGAGAAGAAGGATTTCCAACTAGTGGAGTTTCGTTGCTTCAAACCCCCCTCATCAACATTCAAGAGAATCAAGACATAGTCATAGTCATTTTAGTTTTGTGTTTAAGATTGTTTTAACGTTCACTTTCAAACCTCTTCAACAAAGATATCATCAAGTAAGGTGTTTATTTTAAGTTCTTTATTTTTAGTTTACGCACATCACTTAAAAAGAAAAGTTGTTTTCATCTACACTAGGATCTAAGCACTTTCATATTAGCATTAAAAGAGTATTTGAATCTTTCTTTTGTATCTAGGAAATATAATTTTTACTTAAAGCATTTAAATATTTGCATTTTTAGGAGAAGCCATTATTTTTGCATCATTAAAAAGAAAAGATTTTAAGTTTTGAAAAAGAAAGATTGTTTGTTTTATTGCAAAAAAGAAAGCTTATAGTATAAAAATAGTTTAAATTTAGGTTTCTTTTTAGCTTATAGTTAATGCTTTTATTTTTTTCAAAGAAATTAATTTTAAAGAAATTAATAGTAAACTGAAAGACTTAAATCAAGAAAAATTATTTTATAAAAATTACCTTATTAAAAACCCTTTAAAATTGAAAAAGTTTAAAAAATTTAAAATCTCTAAAAAACTTAAATTCAAAAAGAGTAAATATAAGTCATAATTTAGGGTTTAGAAATCAAAAGGATTTTAGAAAAGAGAATTTAGAATTAGTAAAGCCTAGGACTAGGGTAAAGCCATCCCTGGCTTTATCAACTAGTGATAGATTTAGACAATTTAGAGAGCAATTAGATCCGGCTATTAGGGAACTTCTTCTCCATTCGAAGCGTTATCAAGAACGCAAAATGGAGGAGATGTTCAAGAATATGCTGATAGAAAAGCAAGGGACACGTACAGTTCAAGCTATTCTAAAAGAAAAAGGAAAATTTACTCGATTGAACATTACGGAATACTTGGATGCATTTGAGGAACAAGTGCAAATCCAAGGATTACCTGAAGATGTGCTAGTTAAATACTTTGGACGTGTTGTTTCTAGTTCAATTCTCGAATCTATACAAGAACACGCTGAAAAAACTTGGGAGGAATTTAGAAAGGAACTTCATCAAATATTCTACCTCGAGGATTTTAGCCAGCATAGTCGAGAAGGTTTTTTTGCGGTGCTTAAACACTGTTAAGAGCAATGAGTCTTTAACTCATCTTCACGGTGAGTTTATGAGACGTCTGGCTCAACTTCCCGAAGATGATAGAAATGATATAAATCAAGATGTAATTATATATTTTCTTAAGATACTTAATCCAAAAGATAGGGCCGAAATTGAAAGACGAATAGAGGAGCCAGGAAAAAGGTATGGGCTAACTGATGACTGGGAGAAAGTCAAAAAAGAGATAGAGGTTGTTGCTCAAATGAAGCAAAGGCAAACGATTTTGTATGCTAAACCTAATGCTTCGCAGCCAAGGGAAACTCCTGCTATACGGCAAGTTGACATGCCAATGCCTGCTACTACGGCTACGGCTAATAATGCAACTGCTACTAAAGCTCCCATAAAATTTCAATTAGATATTCTATGTAAACAGATGGAGAATGTCATGAACATGCAGGCATCTCTTTCAAAAGAGGTTGCTAATTTAAATAAACAAGTTTATTCCATGAGCTTTAATGATCCAAGGGCTAGTAGTAGTAGTACAGGGCAAGCACCACCTATTCAACCAGTTATGCCTCAATATGTTCCACCTCAATCAATCTTTCAGCCAGCACCACAACAAGCTCCTCAGTTTGCTGTACAGCCACCCTTTCAAAGAAATAATGAGAAAAGATGGACTAGCGGAAAGCGTTGTGTTTGGTGCGATAGTCAGGAGCACGCAGCATTTGCTTGTGAAGAATTAAAAAGTGCTAAGGCGAATCAATTAGTTGTGGAAATAGATAGAAGATTATGTGACTTTAGGTCACGTCTTCCTTTGTCCGTCAATTGGGGCAAAGGAGGAATGAAAAAGCTTTATGAAAATTTAACAATCTCAGATGCAACTGCCAGTACTTCGGCTGCAAGACTAGAGCCGGTCGAGGATAGGCCTCTTTCAACGCCTAACCAAAATCCGTATTCGATAGAGGCATTGGTACGAGCTAGAGATGAAATAATGTACAAGACTGCATGGAAATCTCCTATAGATCAATCCTCTATTTTTTCTCACATTGCTAATGTTGAGGAAAAACAGAGACGAGAAGATCAACAGGATGATGTAGAAGAAGGTGATAGGAGGGTAACTAGGAGGCAAACGAGAGAAGATGAAAAGAAAACTGATAAAAAAGTTCAGTTTGATGAATCAAATTTATCTCAAGAAGAGAAGAGAAAAATGATAAAGGAAGGCAAAAAGCCGACCTATGAAAATCTTCAACCCCAAGAAGAACAGAAGAAAGTTGAAAAAGAAACCTCTAAACCTGAAAATAAAGAGGATCAAAAGCAAAATGAAGAGAAAGGGAAGAAAAAGGGTAGAAGAGATCCACGTGCTATTATGATTTCTGAGCTCGAAAAGAAAAATGATGCTAGGGAGATTTTAAATGACATTCTTCTAAAAAGTCAAGTAACGATGACACTTGAGCAAGTGTTTTCCAGCGAAACTGAGTTCAAGGACAGTTTTATTCGACTTATTAGAAGGAGACGCTTTCCTTTGCCACAAGACGAAGACATGCAAGACGTGGCAGAAGAAACCCTAGCTATGAATGATGCAGTTACATTAAGTGAAAGTGATTATGAGGATGATGATGAATTTACAACGGGTAGTGTAAATAGAAATTTTCTAGGACCTATACAACCAGATGAAGAAATGTTAAAGAGTGAAAGTAAATACAATTCTACCCTCTAGGCACGAGGCACACCAGAAGTGAAGATTAGAATCGGTGATGAGAAGGATTCTTGTTTAGCTTTGGCTCTCATTGACTCTGGGTCAGAGATAAACGTGATTTCAAAAAAGTTCTTTGACAAATTTAGATGGCCAATCGATAAAGAGCACGGTTGGCAGATGAGAATAGCTGACAATGGCTCTGGCATTTTGTTGGGTGCATGTGCAAATGTGCCTATAATGATAGGTGGTGTTCGAGAAGAGTTTCACTTCTTCGTTCAAGATAATTGTTCATATGAAGTGATTCTTGGACAGCCATTTATAGCTGAAATGAGGATGGAAACAAAAGCAATGAATGACGGATCAACGTATGCAAGAATTCGATCCAAATCAGGGATGGATTCTTTGCAAGTTATGACGGTTTGCCCAAACCACACTAGAAATAGAAAGAGCTTAAGAAGAAATCCCATTGACTCGATCAGTCATGTTTGTGATGATCCACTGGCTGTAAGAGAATATGGAGCGTATTATGATCAAAATTTTTGCTAGACTCCACTATTGAGCGAGACAATAGTGGACGTTGTTTTGATGTCTCGCCTATCAATAAACATAAATTTAAATTATCTAATTTGTACTCCTACAACTAGTTTGCATTATATTACTAAGGAAAATCTTACAAAAACATTTAGAAAACAAACTGAAAAATATTTCAGACAAACCGGATTAATTTCAAGTGACGAGAAAATTGAGAGTATAATTGAATTATCAAAAAGTTCTACTTTATTAGAAGAGCTAGAAAGTGTTTCTTATGAAAATTTAGAATCAAATCTGATAATTCTTAACTCTATTCAAGAGTATGAAATTATTAGTGAATTTATCCTAGAACATGAAGTTAGCATAGAAACCAAATACAAAACTGTAGAAAAGAAAATAAAGCCTGTAGCTCAACCCTTACCCAAAGATAGTCATGACATACTTCGTTGAGTATCAAATGATCCTATTCTTAGAGATCGATCTAAGATAGGTCACATATTTATTGATGAGAGTAAGAAGTCTATTAAATTCGGTGATGAATTTCTTCCTCAAATTGAAAAAGAACAGTTTACCAAGATGATTGTTTGTCATGGTAAAGCTTTTTCTTTGTTCCCACATGAGATAGGATGTGAAGACCCAAAGTTAGTAGCTCCAATGATTATTTTCATAGTACCACATATTCCTTGGAATCTTCATCCGATTCCAGTCCCAAAGGCTCATTTACCTGAGCTAATGAGACTGTTAAAGGAGAAGATTGCCATGAGAATCTTGGAACCATCCTCAGCACCATACTCTAATAGGTGGTTTACAGTACCGAAAAAAAGTGGGAAGCTACGCTTTATTCAGGATTTGCAGCCTGTGAATAAAGTCGCTATTAGGAATGTAGGAACGGGTCCCATTGTAGATGAGTTTGCCGAGGCATTTGCTGGTCACTCCATCTATTCAATGGGAGACCTGTATTCAGGGTATGATCAGTTTCAATTAGCAATTGAGAGTCGAGATGCGATCATGATGAAGACTCCTTTGGGTTTAGTACGTATGTGTACTTTACCACAAGGAGCCACGAATTCTGTGGCACACATGATGAATGCTATGAATCTGGTCCTACATGACTTTATCCCAAAAGTGACAATGCCTTTTATTGATGATATTCCAATAAAAGGGTGTGTGGAAAAAGAAAAGGATGAAAGTTTAGATTCATCTGGTTGCAAAAAGTTTGTTTCCAACCATATTTCAGATTGTGAAAAGATATTTGAAAGATTTGAAGAGGTTCGACTAACTTTCTCCCTAGAGAAATCAACTTTTGGTGTTAATGAAGTGCTAATAGTTGGGCATTTATGTGGCCATTATGGTCGTAGACCCTATCCAGCAAAAGTTGATGCCATTAGTAGGATTTCTGAGAGATGTCGCAATGTAAGTGAAGTAAGGAGATTCCTAGGTGCATGTGTTTTCTATGTCATCTGGATCCCTCACTTTGCTCATGTAGCGAATCCGCTTTATGATTTATTGAGAAAAAGAAAGAAATTCTTTTGGACTAATGAGCATTCTAGAACAATGAGGCGTCTAAAGCAATTGCTTATCAATGCTCCTGTTTTGAAACATATTGACTATACAGGAAATAAGCCTGTAACCCTAACCATTGACACTAGTCCTATTGGTATAGGCTGGGTCATTGGGCAGGATGACGAAGAGGAGCAAAGGTACGTAGTTTGCTTTGGAGCAAAGATTCTTCATGAGACTCAAATGAATTAACTGCAAATTAAGAGAGAACTATGGGGATTAGTTACAGCTTTAAAAACAGATAAAGAATACTTTATAGGAGCTAATGTAATAGTAGAGACCGATTGTCTTCCGTTAATAGGTTTAATAGCTAATTGTTCATCTATGGACATAGCTATGTTACGATGGATAGCCTATATTAAATTCATTAATCCTGCTTTTGTTCATATAGCCGGAAAACATAACACTGTCGCTGATATGCTTTCAAGAGCAAAATTTGATAATGATAGTGAAGCATTAAATAATCATATTAATTTAATAAACTATGAAACATCTACCTATACGTATGAAAGATTTAGAGAAAACGATTATGAAGGAGAGTGGCGAGATATAGGAAACTATCTGAGTTCATTTCAGCCTTCCTCAAGCTGGTCTTCAAATCGATTCCGGAACATCAGGAAAAAGTCTTTCAACTTCTTCTTGAAAGATGGATATCTTTGGAGACATGCTAGAGGAAAGGTTTGAAACCCTCAAAGAGTTCTAGGGTTGAAGGTTTTTCAAGTGCAAGTTATGCATGAGATGCACGAAAGCCTTTGGGCTGGTCATAAAGGCTTTGTAGCTACATATGAAAAGATTAGGGAAAGCTACTGGTGGTCGAGGATGTATGTAACTGTTAAAGAATTTGTGAGCACTTGTAGTACGTGCCAGTTACACTCCTCTGTCAAGCATAGAGATCCCCTTCACCCGACCTATCCACCTTGTATTCATTACAAGTGGGTAGTTGACCTTGTGACCATGCCTAAAAGCAATGATGGCATGAGATATATTGTTCTTGCACGAGAGGATTTGACAAATCACGTCGAAGGTAGAGCACTTCGTTCCAATACTACTTATAATGTATGCGTATTCCTTTTGGAAGAAGTATTATCTAGATTTGGATATATAGAAAAAGTAGTAGCGGATAGAGGTGAGTTAGATGCGAAAGAGGCAAGAGAATTCTTTGCACAACATGGGATTCGATTATCTCTAACGACTGCCTATAGCCCACAAGCGAATGGTAAAATTGAACGAGGACATCCTTCCATAGTGAAGGCTATTTCTAAAGCTTGCCATGGAGATATTGGTCAATGGCCAAAATATCTCCCATTTGCTCTTTGGACTGATTGCATGACGTACACGAGAACAACTGGTTTTATGCCGGCTGAACTCATGTACTGTCAGAAACCATTATTTCCCATTCATACTCAGATAATTAATTAGATGAATTTAGGTTGGAAAGATAATATTTCAAGAGAAGACTTATTAGGACTTCGAATTAAGCAATTAAAACAAGGAAATGAAAATCTTAAAGAAGCAATAAAAAAATTAAAAACATCTAGATTGAAAAAATATAAATTATATTTTGATAAGAAACATAGACTAAGGCCGCAATCAATAGAGAGTGGTGACTGGGTGCTTGTGTATGATAGTATGTTTGATACTCAATACGATGCACGTCGAAAACTAACTAAACGTTGGTTCGGACCTTACGTTGTTGTTTCAGTTTATGAAATAGGTACATATAAATTACGTGAATTTGATGGTTCTATGCTAAAGAATTTGATTGTAGGAAAAAGAATAAAGCTGTTTAGAAGAAAAGAAAGCAGTAAATTTGAATTGGAAGAAGACTTCTTGGAGGACGACGATGAAGAAGAATAAAAAATGATCAGGTGAAAGAGTTCTAAACTTTACTTATTTATTAGTTGTTAATATGATTTTTTTTATTGATGCATTTCATGAGTAGACATGTACATCCTTCTGATAGGAAAAGAAGATTTTTAAAATTATGAAACAATGAATTTAAAACTGAAGTAGGGATGTGTATGAAGAGAAGATAAGAATTAGAGACCTATGGCTTTCATAAGGATAGGAGAGGGAACACTTGACTTGCGATTCCTAGTAGAAGTAAGTTTATTTTATATAGGTAGACTACCTTAACTTCCAAACCATTTAGCTAATGAGATCCTAGTTCCCACTTTAGCATTCCTCTAGAACCTCTGCTCTGATTAGGGGTTAAGCCTTTCCCCTTAAACAAAAAAGTTGCGAAGAAAAATTAAGAAAAGAGAAAAATGAGAACATCAAGCAGTATATTAATGGCTACTGCAAGATGAGAAAAAAAAAAAGAAGAGAAAATTAAAAAAGAAAAAGAAAAAAAAGAAAGAAAAGTAAAGAAAAAAGTTATCATGTTCAGTTGTGGTCTCGAAACCACTTCTGAAATTCTATACGGGCAATATGAGGCGGATTTATGCTATAGAGGAATTAGTTAGATGCATCTTATGGCGAGTGGCTAGGGAATAAGGGATAGACCATTTATATAGAATATTTATTACTTTTGAACGGGTTAATAGAAGAGCAAGTACCACAACTGTCTGATTGACTTCTATAGGACTTTCTAAAACTTGTTTTCAACTTCATGCATTGAACGAAAAAGTTTGTGATTCAAGTTTGCATAATTTTAAAAATTTCTTAACTATCAGAAGATGTACTTACCTTTAGGAGCATATTTCATATAAGTTTGAAAATAGTTCAAGAAACATTTAAAAAAAAAAAGAATTTGATACTGCTTTCCTATTGAACTGCAGGTTGGCCCATTGAGGACGATGTGCAAGTTTGGTGGGGGCAGATGTTGGAAGGATTTCCTTACCTGGTTTTATATTTGGAAAAAAAAATAAAAATGTTTTTATTTAAAATCAATTAGTTGAAATCTCTCTCACATTGTTTTTTATTTAAGTAACTTTTCTTTGAAGTACCTGCAGGACATATATTCTGAACTTATAATAATGGCAAAGATATTTGGTTGAACCCTTGAAGTTATCTTTATATTTATCCTTATTTATACCTTCAATAGTCTTAATCTTCTTAATTTCATGAAAGACTTTACTTATGAAATATAAAGATTTAGATTATGTAAATAACTAAGTAAGAGGATGCATTTGTGTTTATATGTTTGCATAGGCCTAAGAGTTTATACATAGTATAGTGTATTTTGGATTGTTTATTCATTTTTGGTGTGGTAGAACATATCTCAAGTTGAGTACTCATAAGTGAATCTGTTGATTTACTTCATGAGAATGTAGGAACCTCTATGGATAAATGTGTTACCTTATGAAATTATTCTAAATACATTAATTACATGAGTTTGTATCACCTATGTATCTAAACCTTGTTTATCATGATATTTATTTAATCTAAATTATGGTATAAGTGAAACCTTATAATTATAACTATCAATAGATTTAAAACATAAACTTAACTATATATGTGTCAATTTAATTTTTAATTGATTTAACTAATATAAGTTAGTGTCGCCATAAAAATAAAAATTAATGTGTCATTTTATATGATAGAAATTTTAAATAATAAATAATAGTTAATTTAATTAATATCTAATGTATTTAATGTGTTATAGATTAATTAATATAGAAAATTCATATTAATAATAAACAAAAATAATGTGTTAGTAAAAGTTCTAATTTACTCTAAGTTAATTTGAGTTAAACTAAGTATGCATGTTTTAAGTGGGTGATGTGTATGAGTTAGTTGAAAGTGTGTATGTGCATATCTGTGTGTGCATTTGTGTATTTAAATGATTGAGTGAGTACGTTGTTGCTAATGATTCTACTTGTAGATCATTGAAGAGATTACAAAGGAGAATACGAGAACACAAGCATACGAGATTTCAAGATCACAAAATTACGATATTTGAAGATTGTTTATTAAGTTGTATAGGATTATCTATTAAGAGAATTGTATTAGCACTTATGATAAACTTTTGTATAGGCTTAAAATCCTAAAGATTTCTAGCACTTCCACTTTTCGATATAATTAAGATTTGTATAGACTTAAATAAGATTGATTTTGAAATTCTTCATACTATTTCTCTGAAAATTAATTGAGATCTTTACTTTTTATTTCATATGTCTAAAGAGATAGGATCTACAAGTAGTTCTAAACTAGTATCTACAAACGATTCTGATATTAAGAATCAAGAATTAGAAAACTTAATTATAGGAACACTACTTCCGACTTCAATTGATAGTTCGAATAATAATGAAAATATAATAATTGAAATTATTAAAGATAAAGTAGTTAACGAAACTTTACACATGTTAGATTACGATCGTCTTATTTCTAGAATTTTACCTTTAATTACCATAGTTTTGCCAGAACCGGAGGACAAGAAAGACTTATTCCCACCTAATTTAGTTAGAAAACCTAACTCAAATCAAATTGAAAACGAAGAAGTTGACTTTGTTAAGGATAAAATTACAAGCGAGAACTTAGTTTTGTCTTATCAATTAGAAGCTATAGAAAGATATAGAAACGCTCGTCCTTAGAAACGCTCGTCCTTACGGCTCTTAGTCTAAAAAAATAGTTCTTAATTTGCACTCTCATAAATTAGAAACCTATAGTTTTATCACACTAAAACTGAAAAAATCAACCGAAGGCCCTAGGCATACTTAGAAGCACCCTGCGTGCAGTCACACGGTTAGGTTAGCGCGATTCTTGTAGATGAACGTCAGCCTCCCTTCATACCCCTCTTCGACATCGGTCTCTTGTGTGAAAGGACCATTTTTAGGGCACATGTATATAAGTTTGTGACTCTTTGTGGAGACTTTTTGCCATTGTGAGAATCAAGAGCACAAAATTTCGAATTTGTGTCTTCTCCTCTCTGTATCTTCTTCCTTGTGAGCTTGCATGCATGTGTGATGCTTGGAAAGTGTGCTTAGAAGTGTTATCTATCCATGGAAGTGCTTGTTTGCAGTAGGTAAGGTGTGTGTGAAGTGTAGGAAGTGCTGAAGTGTAGGAAGATCAATCTCACGACTCAGTATTTTGCTCATAACTTGGGCAGAAGCGTCAAAATCGAGTGCCACCATTGGATGCGTCTTCTCGAGAGCTTCGAAACCAACCTGCTATTCGCTATATTCAAAGTTCAGAGCTGAGAGAAAAGCTTGATTTACTGTTGACTACTGTTCCAAGTGTCACGACACCATAGCCGACCTTGAAAACTTGAATGTGATGGATTTCTACTTGTTTGCACCTTGTGAAACTTCATTTGCATTGACCATCATCGCGTCTTCATACACTTGGCTAGGTTTTGATATTCTTTGGATTGATAAATAAAGCGTGAAGTCCCCACTATATGCACTTGAGGGGGATTGAGTTATAGTCTCTTTCTCCACAAGTCCCTAAGTCGGAACTTAGGTACACACGTTTTTGGCGCCGTTGCCGGGGAATGTCAAATCAAACCGAGGCATTCGTGTGATGGTGAATAGCTCTTAGCATTGAAGTGAGTAGAGGAGTTGTGAAATTCACTTCTTTGTGAGGAGTTGTGAAATTCTCTTCTTTGGTAAGTCACTCTTAACTGCACTTACTACTTCTCACTCTTGGAGTGTGTGTAGTAAGTTGATAGTCTAGGGACGTGAGTAGAGAGAGGAGTAGGAGTAGGCAGGAAGAAGTAGGTGAGAAGACTAGGAAGATAGGGTTAGTTTTCAAGTTGTCCCTTCAGCCTTTTAGTTAGGTGTTTCTCATAAGTATAAAAACCAAAAAAATACCTCTTGATCAGTTACTTGTTCTTTAGCAAGTATCGAGAGAGGACGAGAGCCCAAACATCAAATATCATGAAAAAAACGGGGTGTGTGGAGTGAGGGAAGCGTGAGCAGAAGTGGGAAAGGGACTCCAGAATCCTAAGAGGTGAGCACATCCCATCCTTGCTAAAAAACGTTTTCAATCTCAATCAATGGAAGAAGAAATGACCTACGGTAAGTGTCGTGAAGGGTTCTACAGGGACTGAGGAGATTTTTTCCTTGATTCACACACTTGAGAGGGGGGAGACAAGCTCTAGGAACACCTACATTAAGTTGAAACTCAAAATTACTTGCCAAAATTTGGAAAAAATGTCAAGTGTCATGTTCTCCTGTGGTTGAGTGTCGCGACATCTACATGTCGTGATCTCTGTTGGAGTTAGATGTCTGCGGAAGCACGCGAACAACACAAGGAAGAAGAAGAAGCTTGGAGCACAACACACAAGACTGAATGTATTATTAGAGAATGTACAAAGATAAGTAGCCCATTAGGGCAATAGGCGTATATACAAGCCGGGGGAAAAAAACCTCCTAAAGAGGGAAAAAAGTGCCCCGACGGTCCTAGAGTGTTCACACACATCACTACCTAACTATATCAACAAATCCCCCCTGCGAGTGATGCGGTGAACAAGGAGGTGGCACTCATGTATAAGGAAGTTCCAAGCTATGTGGAAATCACTCCACAAAAGGAAGTAAGCCCAAAGCTTTGCGGAAAGCTTCAAACTTCTCCCTAGGTAGAGCCTTCGTGAAAAGGTATGCAATGTTCTCCTGTGTGGGCACATATGCCAAGCTGATCTCCCCAGCAGAGAACCTCTCCCTGACATAGTGATAATGCACCTCAATGTGCTTAGTGTGAGCATGGAACACAGGGTTCCTCGCAACTGCCAATGCGCTCTGACTGTCAGTGAAGATGGTGGTGGTAGAAGTTTGACCAACACCCAAATCAGCCATAAGGCGTCTGAGCCACACACACTTAACAGTAGCTGTGAAAGCTGCCCTATACTCAGCCTCACAACTGGAAGTGGCCACAGTAGGCTGCTTCTTGCTCAACCAAGATATACATGAGCTACCAAGCATGAAGCAAAAGCCACTAGTGGACACACGAGTGTCATAGCAACCAGCCCAGTCTGAGTCAGAAAAAGCATGCAAATCTAGCGGTAGTGATCCCCCCTTGGGATAAAACAACCCAAGTAGCTGAGTACCACTCAAGTAGCGAAAGATGCGCTTAACCGCCTGCCAATGCTTGACACCTGGGCAATGCATAAACCTGCTCATCTGTGAGACAGCAAACTGAATATCTGGCCGAGTAATGCATAAGTAAATCAGGCATCCAACAGCCTGCTGATAGAGGACAACATCAAATGCATCTCCAGCATCATGAAGACTCAATCGTAAACCTGTCTCCATAGGAATGGCAATAGGCTTATAGTCTCCAAGGCCAAAATGCTGCAATAATGTGTCAATATATTTCGTTTGACACAAACCCATTCCACCATCAATTTGCATAAACTGAATGCCCAAATAGTGATGCAAATGCCCCAAATCAGACATCTCAAATGAGGCATGCAAATCTGCCTTAAAATCAACAATATGCCTCTCAATAGGACCAGTGAGCAGCATGTCGTCAAGATAGACAACAATGATTAGAAGCACATCATTAGCACGCTTAACATATAACGTGCTTTCAGTTGGATTGTTCTCAAAACCATGTGCAATAAGATAGGCATGTATCTTCTCATACCAAGCACGTGGTGCTTGCTTTAAACCATATAATGCACTCTTTAACCTTCATACCTGGTTTTCATGCCCTTTATGCACAAAGCCACGGGGCTGAAAAACATACACTTCTTCATGCAAGTCACCATTCAGAAATGCAGTTTTAATGTCCAACTGATGTACATTCCAACCATGATGAGCTGCAAGTGCACAGATGCTCCGATAGTAGTCATATGGCATGTAGGTGCAAAGGTCTCATCAAAATCAATGCCTCTTTCCTGTGCATAACCCTTTGCAACAAGCCTAGCCTTATATTTGTCAACTGTACCATCTGGTTTACGCTTCAGCTTGTATACCCACTTAGTGCCAATGGACTTCTTGCCAGGAGGCAAGTCACATAAAGACCAAGTACCATTCTTCATTATAGCATCATATTCAGATTGCATAGCAGCCATCCAATTTTCTAAATTTTGTGCTTCATCAAACCAAATAGGCTCATTCTCATCACAGAGACTAGATGCAGCCATAGCATAGCAAGCTGATGCAAAAGAGGCACTATGAGAGCCTGAACGAGTACGATATGACAGGGGTGCATCTAATTTGCTGTCACGCAAAGTCTGCACCAACCATTTTGGCATATGTCACTCTAGCACAATGGTGAGTACCAACGTGAGAAGATTCACCTCATAATTGTCAATCCGTGGAGACGTGAGGACTAGTATGAAGACTATGAGCAAGTGAAGGCACAAGTGTGTGAGTGAGAAGCACACAAGCATGCACACACATACACACACACGCGCACACAAGGCAAGAACAAGGAGTGGAACAATGGAGTTCTTTGCATTAGTCAAAAAGTCTCTTACATAAGCTCAATTCACAAACAATCTAACCTCAAAAATGAGCTCTCTAGCTCTTTTTATAGTTTTCTAACTAGCTTTGGTCTTGTCCAGACCTAGTGTCCGGCCTAGTTAAAAATTAGGTTCTAGAGCCTATTTGAGGGCTCTAACGGAGTCTAAAAATTATGAAAATTGATATGTAGCTAATTCTAATACTCCTCAAGCTCGAGGACTCCTCGGCTTGAACAAAATGGAGTCTATTCTACCAAAAACAGAATTTACAATGTTTGTGTAGTGATTAAAATCACTTGAGTTGTAAATGGTCCATGGAAAAAATGATTAGGCCTTGTTGCCGTATTGTGCATGACTGCTCCGTTGTGCTAGTATGCTCTTCGTCTGACTTGTATGCCAACACTGCCCCCTTCCTAGCGTCTGGCGCCAAATTTGGTGTCACTCTAGCACAATGGTGAGTACCAACGTGAGAAGATTCACCTCATAATTGTCAATCCGTGGAGACGTGAGGACTAGTATGAAGACTATGAGCAAGTGAAGGCACAAGTGTGTGAGTGAGAAGCACATAAGCATGCACACACACACACACACACACGCACACAAGGCAAGAACAAGGAGAGGAACAATGGAGTTCTTTGCATTAGTCAAAAAGTCTCTTACATAAGCTCAATTCACAAACAATCTAACCTCAAAAATGAGCTCTCTAGCTCTTTTTATAGTTTTCTAACTAGCTTTGGTCTTGTCCAGACCTAGTGTCCGGCCTAGTTAAAAATTAGGTTCTAGAGCCTATTTGAGGGCTCTAACGGAGTCTAAAAATTATGAAAATTGATATGTAGCTAATTCTAATACTCCTCAAGCTCGAGGACTCCTCAGCTTGAACAAAATGGAGTCTATTCTACCAAAAACGGAATTTACAATGTTTGTATAGCGATTAAAATCACTTGAGTTGTAAATGGTCCATGCAAAAAATGATTAGGCCTTGTTGCCGTATTGTGCATGACTGCTCCGTTGTGCTAGTATGCTCTTCGTCTGACTTGTATGCCAACACTCCCCCCTTCCTAGCGTCTGTCGCCCCTGACAGACCTCTGTTCTATCGGGTGGTCGATATAGTATTGGATGACATTGGTGGCAAGTTCGTGTTCTCCTATCCTTAAGCCTCTTGCTAGATCAGCTTCCAATGCATCCCAATTGATTGCACCGAGGACCTCTGGTTGCGGTGTGGTGTAGTACTCAGAGTACATGGCTTGTTCACAAGCAAAGAGATGGAGCAGGTGTGTTGGCTTCGGTGTGAAGACCTCCGAGTGATACTCCCAGAAACCTGATCTGAACACTTCTTTGAATGTCTGTTTGTAACATGCAGGGAGGTATTTGATGCGTGCATGCCAGGCGTAATCCACACGAATACTGGGGGTGGTGCTCATGTCATACACTGAATCGTAGTTTCCATTAGTGAACCCCGGTAGACGTACCTATGGTGTGGCTGCATTTCTAAAGGTTTTTAGTACTAACTGCATCATATCTAAAATCTTAAGCATCATTTGAGCTGCCACATCTGGCATGGGCTTCAATCGTGGCATCCAATGTCGAATTGTTCCCATCATGTACGCTACTGACGGTGGTCCCTGTGGTGGCGCAATGTATGGATAATTGAGCCATTCCTTGCATTGTGCATTATTCTGGACCTTTATGTTGAATGCTTTCCATGAGCGGCGTCGTGGAACAGGGCCATAGCATGGATTATAGAGGAGATGTAATGGCGCATTGTTCCAAGTGCGGAGCATTTCAGGATAGGTTTCAAGAAGTTTCTGCCGCCATGTTGGTTGATGGATCTTGCCTTTTTGCACCTCTAGGGGAAGGTCTTCGGGTTGAAATTGGGTTGCGAAGGACGGTATCTTCCCTGTGACTCTTTGTATTTTTGCGTTATAATCTGCCAAAATGATATAGTAAGGCCTGTATTGGAGTTCGGATGAGAGGATAAGGCGTCTCGATGACAGGTTTTTGAAGTAATTGGATTGTAATACAGTCTCTTCTATGACTCTCATAGCCTGATTTTGCACGACGGTTCGCTCTTCATGTGAACTCCCGATTTCCTCCACTTGTCGTAGCCAGGGGGGTCGTGGTGCTTCAAATGTGTCCTGAGCTTCTTCCGTTTGTTGACCTCCTGGGAAGGGTTGTGGGTCGTATTCTTCTTCAAATGTTTGTTCCACAGGAATTTGTACTATGTCTTCGTGGGTGGGAGCTTCTGGAGGGGAAGGGGGTCTTTCATATTGTAGCAGGCGTGCTTTCAATTCTGTGACCTGTGTGTGGAGATCTTGTAGGGCCTCTGAGTCTGTGAGAAGTGAAGCCGCTGATGAGGTGGTTTGAGGGGCAGTTGTTGTGTCTTTTTGTTGTTTCTGCTTCAGTTGACTCAGTTCCTCTGAGAGCTGGTCATGCGCTTCAAGCAGCATGGCATAGTCTTCCAATATGATCTTGATATTGTCGGGGATCATTGCTTGAAACTTTGATGGGCTGATGGGTGCCCCTGGTGTGCTTTCGATGGTTGCTTCTAAGTTCTCTTGGTTCTGTTGCTGTAGGCGTCGATTCTCCTCGTGAGCAGCTGCAAGGTGTCTTCTAAGAAGTGCCATATTTCGTTGGAGTCTTGAATTGCGTTCTAGTTGTGTTTTTAGATGACCTTCTACCACTTGTATTGCTTCTTGGTCTGTGTTCTGTAACTATACTTCCAATACACTATGAGCCTCTTGTAAAGTTTGGAATTGTGTATGGAGGTGAGCATTCTCCTCTTCTACTGCAGCAAGATGATTTTGTAGTACCTCCAAGTGCTCTTGCAGTCGTGCGTTATGTTGCTGGAGCTGATTTTACTCTGTCCTTAACTGTGAAATACATGCTAGCATGGTGTCCAATGCATTGCCTATAGATGATGGTGTTGTTTGTACAATGGAGAATGCATGGGGAGGGGATTGGGGATTGGGAAGCGTGAATGATGTGTCTAATGGAGATGTGTGTGTGGGTGAAATTGGTGGAGGGGGAATGGGAGAAGGTGGAAGTGTGGGGGGAGGGGGAGGTGCCGTGGGTGTTGAAATGTCCATACTTTCAGGAGTGGGTGCGAGTGTGGGGTCTACCATGTACATTGGAATGGTAGGTGGTGTGTGTGTGAAAGTGGTGAATAGATGAGAAGTGGGGTGGGGAGCTGAAAATAAAGGAAATGGTTGAGACCTGGGTTGAAAAGTTATAGCAAGGAAGTTATGGAGGGATTGGAGAAGTGGAGAGATGGGGGTTGGGGGTTGAGGTCGTAGAGGCAGGGAGGGCATGAAAGGTGATGTGGTAGTAGGGAAACCCATGAATATGGATCTAGAGTCAGGATGTCCTATGGCTGAGGGCATGGAGGACGGTTGTCCTAGGGCAAGCTCTATGAGCGATTCGGTGGATTGTGTAGTGATGGTGGTTGCTTCATAGATTGGGTTTTCGAAGGTGGAGAAAAGGGTTGAACTAGAGGTGGGAGTACGGAAGACGAAGGTTTGTTCGGTGGGTTGAGTGGTCGAGGTGAGCTCCACGGCTTCTGTTCTAGGAGGCGACGGTGGGGGTGTGGGTGGTAGTGGCTCGATTGATTCAGCATGGGTGACTGGGTGCTCTCGGCTAGCGGTTTCTGCTGCTTGGGAGGTTGTGGCCATGGGTTCGGATGTAATAATCGGCCCTTCTGCTGTTGTAATGGGGATCTGGATGTTTTTTCCTGACCGTGGTCGTGTTTGGAATCTTCGTGGATCATATTGAACTGGAGACCTCCTAATGGCGGTCCGAACAGCTTCTACTACCCCATATGTTTCTGCCATTAATAAGAGACCTTCACTATATTCTGAGTCAACTCTTGCTTCTTCCAAAAGCTGAGTCATGAGTACTCTACTACTCTGTTCGGTGAGCAGTTGTTGCGAGCGCACGCGTTCCATGATCTGATACAGCCTTCGGAGTTCTGCTGTATAAGCTGGGGCTTCAGTGGTCTCCTCTTCGTATGCTCCTTCTTCTTCTAGGTGTCCTTGTTGTTGACCTTGCTGATCGTCACTCCAATGTACATGGCGACCGTTTGTGGATTTTCTTCTTCTTTGTGAAGATGTGCCTTGTTCTTCGGTATCTGAATAAAACTCTACATCAGAGAGTTGTGTACTTTGTAAGAATGGTTCGAAGTCCTGGGGATCCATTCCTTCAGCATCTCCAGTTGCAGCAAATTCAAATTCAGGTGGAGCTAGAGGAGCCGAAGGGGCAGCTTGTGTTGTAGTTTCAGATCCAGACCTGGGTATTCTAATGGTAAAAGGAGGTACAGTGGCCTCCCCTCGTGGCGATACTTCAGGAGTAGTCAGAACTTCACGTGTCTGAACACAAGGGATCGAACCCCTCATGCGCTTGGATTGATGTGTGGACGTCTTGAGCTTCTTAAACATTTGTAATTGTGCCCAAGTTAAGGCACGTTCAATGGGTACATCGTATGCTAAGCACCGGTAGATAATGCGTGTGATAGCACAGCAACCGTTCACCACTAATTTCCTAGAAGACCTTTTATTTGCTTCATACAACTGATCTATAATCCATACATGAAGGTTAATTGGTAACGCACCTGTTTCCGCTAAGTAGAGAGCGAACCAAATTCTTTTGTGCAGTTGTGTGAAGCGGTCTTGGCCAGGGAAAGCAAAATGTTGCATGCACATACGGAGAGGGATGGACACATTTGGTGTGAGTGCTGCCATGTCTTTAAGCTTCAGTAGTTTCCTATCCTTCATGTTAGTAGGAACGAGAGCATCCTTCTCAGAAGGTACATGTGTGCCGTGCATATTCAAAGCAGAGCTCACCAACTCCAAGGTAAGTTCAAACCTCTTTAACTCGTTTGTTGCCCAGCAAGGAAGGAAGAACAAATGATCCTGGTTTGTCCTTTTCTTCGTTAGCTTGTAATGTGGAGACCAAATAATAGCATCGAAGGAGATCCGGTTTAGGTAGTGGTGCTTCAAAGTATTCTGCTAGCCCTGCACGTTGCCATATGGTCTGGAGATCTTCTGTGTTCTGTAGAGTCTCAAACTCCTTGGAGAAAAATTGGAATCTGACCCAAGCTCTGTCATACTCGCACTTAGACTCCCATATATACTTGGCCTCTCCTAATGGGCCTAGCATGCCATTGAACCAATGAGAATTGGCATGGACTCTTTCTGTGATCCCTGTGGGTGGATCCGATACCGGGATCTGCTGAAGGTGTCGCAGCTCCACAGGTCGTTCAGTTGGTGGCACATCAACAGGTAGACTATCCACATCAATTCCTGCAGTAATTATTCCTGGCTATGAGCTTGGACCTGTTGCTTCTGCCATGAGAGTGCTTGTAGTTGTTGATGCTTATCTGCTAGAAGAAGAGAGAGGCACATTAGCATTGCATTGGAAACAAGATGTTATGGTGTTCCCTCCACAATACCAACATGACATTTTGAGTGGTTAGAGGTTAGTAGGTGAAGTGTTCGTGATGTGTGTACAAGTGGGTTAGTAGGTTAGGGTTCACTCTAGATGCATACTTTGGTTGTGCAATGTTCTTAGAATGCACCTACATCTGAGGAGAAGGATTTACAGAGGTGGGTCAGGGGGTTTGATATGGGGTTTACGTCTCCAAACTTTGATGCTAGGATCGTTGCTTTTATTGGCGATGATGTGTGAAGGTTTGCGTACTGGAGTGTGTTGGGTTTGGGTCCTTTTGGGTACCCATTTCCAAACATTCCAAGGCGTGACCGAGAATGTGGGGGTGTGGAGTGTAGATGTTTGCCTTTGGATGGGAGCCAATAGGACTCGTGAGTGTTGGTTTGATCTTGTGATTGGAGGTGAAGTTATTTGAGCTAGTAAGCAGGTCTTGGGCACCCATATTTGTCTAGCCTTTGGGATAGCCTTCATTGACTGCTTTGGAACCCAAATAGACATGGCTTGTCTAGATTGATGCTTAGGGTACTCCTTCGCTGTAGTCCTCGACACTGTAGCTTGCTTGATGCTTCTTTGGAAGCGTGTCTCCAAAGCCGAGGGTTGTTCACCTTTGCGTATCCAGATCTGCTTCATGCCATGAGGTTTTCTGTATAGTATTGGTTGGTGTTCATTCTTCTTGGTTCTCGGGCTCCTCTGTATCTTGTATTTTCCGGCTTGCTTTCCTTGAATTCTCTTTGGAAAAGAAGGGAGCTCCTTGTTGACTTCTGTACCTTCATCATGAGTGGCAATCCTTTGCCTGAAGAAGTCCACTTCTTAGGTTGAGGCTGACTGCATGATCATAGATCCAGTCTTGGCCCAGGACAAGAGGTTCGGTAAGATCCTCGTCTTCACACACTAGAACTTTGACTGCCATTAGCACCTCTTGAATGTAGAGGGGAAGTTCCACCTCGCCAATGCAAGGGGTTTCCACACCTCCCAATCCTATGAGATATGCCTCTATAGGATTGATTTGTAATTGAAGTTCTTGGCAGTAAGAAAGTTGAACTTCACTAGTGGCGGCCCTTGAGTCAATTAAAGCTCTCATTGTCCTTACACTCTCTCCTTGTCCTATTTCTAGGGTTACAAAAGGCCGTCGATCGATTATTCTATGGGAATGTCCACCTGAAGCCTCGCACATGGCCATGGGATAGCCTAGAGATTCTTGAGTGTTAGGCATAGGCGGGTCTCTGCCTTGTCTCCTCAATTTCATTCGTCGGATGCGTTCCAAAGCTTCTACCTGTGCTTCTTCTCTAATTCTTTTCTCTTCTTCTTTACGTTTCTTGGCAGTGTTGAGTTGATTTAACATCTCTTCAGTCAGAGGTTCTTGATATAACTTGACTCTGCATCCACTTATGTAACTTGGTAGAATATCACCCTCTAGAGTGGCTAGTTGAACTTCTCCACTTGTGGAGATTCTATTGATAATCATTGGTCCGTAACCTCTCTTCTCTAATTTTCGTGCATGTTGCTTCAAGGTGTAGACTAGGACTAGGTCTCCTGCTTTCAAGCCCTTATCCTTGACGTGTGCATCGAAATATGCCTTTTGCCTCTTCTTGGCTGCATAAATTCCTGTTGCAGCCCTCAATCGTGTTTCACCTAATCGTTCAAGATCGAAGATTCTAGAGGACAACTCATGGCCTGTCCAATCATGCTCTTGTGCTACTTTCAAGGTTGGTATCAAAAATTCCAATGGTAGCAATGCATTCTGGCCGAAAACCATTTGAAAGGGCGTGGCTTGGAGTACCATTTTATAGGCAACTCTGTATGCCCAAACAGCATGGTGTAGCTGTTTGTCCCAATCCGAGCGTTTGTTATTCACTAATTTGGTTAGCACATTGCATAGAATCTTATTGGTGCTTTCAGCTTGTCCATTAGCTTGTGGGTGATAGGGGGCAGACTTCTTATGTATCACCAAGAACTCTTGAAGAAGATTTTCAATGACTTCATTCAAGAAGTGAGTCCCTCTATCACTTACTAGCTCTATGGGTAGCCCGTATCGAGTGAACACATTCTCAAATAAGAATTTAGCAGTCGTTTGGGCATCATTCTTCGTTGTGGCTTTCACTTCTACCCACTTGGTTAGATAATCCGTGGCCACAATGGTATACTCAGCCTGTGAACCCTTAGCTGGGGGATTAATAGGACCAACAAAGTCTATTCCCCACTTAGAAAATGCACGTCCACCCATCATAGGTTTCAGTGGCATCTCATCCTTACGTATAGGATACTGAGTTCTCTGACAAACATCACACCGTTTCACATAGGTATGTGCATCCATGTGAAGGGTCGGCCACCAGAAGCCCGCAAATAGTATTGCCTTGATCACCCGATCTGGTCCAAAGTGTCCTCCTACTACACCTTGGTGAGCAGTTTCCAAGATCTTGAGATATTCACTCTCATGGACACATAGTCGCAGGTAACCATCTTTACCACGCTTGTATAGATTATCACCAATGATTGAGTAATCTAGGGCTTCTTATTCTAGACTTCTTTGTCTCGTCAGGGTCATATCTGGAGGGAATGTTTTCGTCCTCAAGAAGGCTACTAATGGTTCACTCCAATCTGGCACTATGGACACTTGGTAAAGAGTGGCATGTTCCACAGGTGGTTTAGTGCAACAGATTGGGCATTCTTTACACATCTTATGTACATCAGCTTCCATAGTAGGCCAATGCACTCCGAGTCTCCTTAGTGTCTGTAGGGTTCGTTGTTTTGAGTAGTGTTGCTCTAATGCACCTACGTGTGCCAACTGCAACCATTTAGCGTACTCATCCTCTTCCACACAGCAAGCCAATATCCCTTGATCTGTCTGTTTGTACATACTTCCTGCCATGATATGGTACTTCTAGGCTTTTACTACCTCTTTATCTTGAGTGTTTATGACTGGGTGATTAGGACCGTATGTCAATACTGGCACTAATGGCTTAGCCCACTGAGGTACAACTTCCAAATTAAACAAGTAAGCGTCAGGAAGGTCATCTGATACTCCTTGTGGGGCTTCTCCCGATGTGAGCCTAGAGAGATGATCTGCTCTCAAATGAGTCTTGCCTTTTCTCACCACTACCTCAAAATCATATTCCATTAGTAAGAGGAACCATCTCACCAATCTACCTGTGTTGCATGGCTTGTTCACCAAGTAAAGTAGAGCTTGATGATCTGTAAAAAATTTAAACTTATTTGCAAGCAAGTAATGTCTAAACTTTTTAACCGCATACACCATGCCCAATCCCTCTCGTTCGGTAGTGGTATAGTTTCGCTCAGCTGCGTTCAACTGTCTACTCGCATAGGCAATTGGAAGATCCATATTACCTTCACCGGTAGGCTGCGCGAGTACACACCCAATGGCATAATTGGATGCATCCACATGCACATGGAAGGGCTTATTCCAATCTGGTGTAGTCAAGATTGATGCTGAGCATAATTGTCGTTTGAGCTCATTGAAAGAGTTCTCACATTCCTCAGTCCACTCAAAGTTCGTCAGAAGTCCGTACAGAGGCTTTGCAATGATGGCATACATGTGAATGAAACGGCGGTAATAACCACAATGCCCCATGAAAGCTTGCACTTCCTTGATATTCTTTGGCCTAGGTAGTTCTGCAATAGCCCTCACCTTCTCTTCGTCAGTGGAGATGCCGTTCTTTGACACTATGTGTCCTAAAATCTTGCCTTGCCTGACCATGAAAATGCACTTTTCTGGGTTCAGGCAGACTTGATATTCTCTACATTTGTCAAAGATTTTCCTAAGTTCAGGTATATGTGTTTGTCTAATGTTGGAATGAGCACAGAGATCATCAACATAGACTTCCAAATTCTTTCTCAGGAACTCTTTAAACACATGGCACATCAATCTCTGGAAGGTTGCGGGAGCATTGGTAAGTCCGAATGGCATTACCCTAAAAGCAAATATGCCCCACTCTGTGGCAAAAGCCGTCTTATGCTGATCTTCTGGTGCAATGGCTACTTGATTGTAGCCAGAGAACCCATCTAGGAAGTTGTACACTTCCTTGCCGGCTACCCTTTCTAATAAATGCTCGGTGATAGGAAGTGGATAACTATCCCTGATAGTGGCTACGTTAACCTTCTTCAAGTTAATGCATACACGTAATTTACCATTCTTTTTGGGCACCACTACAATGGGGGACACCCATTCGGTGTGCTCAATTTCATAGATAAATCCAGCTTCAACCAAGCGGTCTATCTCTTCTTTGATCTTGGCAGCATAGTTGTCATTGTATGTGTATGGCTTTTGTTTAGAAGGTCTGGCCTCTATGGTCATAGGAATCGTATGGGCGCATATGTCAGGGTCTACACCTTTCAAATCTTTGTAGCTCCAAGCGAATACATCTCTGTACTCTCTTAGCAAAGCTATCAGCTCATGCTCCTCTTCCTCAGTGAGGTCATGTCCTATGTAAGTGCACCTCTCTTCTCCTTCTTCTATGGCTACCACTACCTTCTTGGTGGTTTCTTTGTTATCATAGGCCTCTCCTGCTTGTGCGTCGCATTTTGGCATTCTTACCATGACTCTCCTATCTTCTATTGCATACTTCTTGAAATTTTCAGGGACCTCAAACAGGGATTCTTCCTTCTCTGGTGCGGCTTCTCTCTTCTTCCTTTTCTTTCCTTCACTCTTAGTGGTCACTTGTGTGGTTAATCTCACATCATTAGTGAGCTCTTCATGTCTCTGAGGGTAAACTTCTACTTCGTAGAAATATTCTTCGTCTGATGCAAAGGGTGGGTCCATGATGATTGACTCAAGATCGGAGTCACTTGCATCTTCAAATGCATCAGGGCTAGGTTCGCATTCTTCTAAAACTGCATCTCCCATGATTGGCTCTATGGAGAAGACAGAAATGTCATAGCCATCCTCATCACAGTGGGGTGTCCATTGCTCTTCATTGATGGCTACATCCATAGTTGCTAGAATTTCTGCCCAGCCGTGAGGTTCAAATTCTTCGTTCGGAAATACTACAGGTGCATAGGCTGGGTCTTGAACTGATCTATGTGTTTCCTTAGCACCTACCTCTCTGGCTTTTTCTCTTTTCTCCTCTTCCACTGCCACTTTACACATCCATAAGTGAGTGTCTTCATGCATCCATGAGGATCCTGATCCTATGGAATGCACCGATTCCGTATCATCTTTGGCTCTATGGATGGGGTTCCATTGGATAGGAGGGACATCTCTATGAGAGTAATCCTTGAGATTGACTTTGGTTGTAACACCTAAGTGTTGCAAATACAAGAAATTGGTTCCCCAATCCTGTACCACTTGCAACTGCCGCATAAATGGTCTTCCCAAAGTCATCTTGTAGGCTTGGTTTTTGTTGAAGTCGCATATAGCAAAAGTATGCTCAAACTCAACACCACATGTGGTGAGAGTTATTCCTTCTAACAGCCCTAAGGGTCTCTCTATGTGTCCATCGGCCATTTGCAATTTCATCCTCGTGGGTCTGAGTGCAGGTTTGCCCCAACGTTTCCATAAGGAAGTGGTAGCAATTGCAACTCCTTCACCTGAGTCCAAAATGGCCTTGGTGGTGTAGCCCTGATGAGTGATGGGGAGATAGGTGTTTCCTTCTTCTCCCTCGCTCATGTCTCCTATCTTGTCCAAGGGTATTTCTGGCACTGTTCTTTGAGATCCTACCTAGGAATGCGGTTTTGCTACTTCGGGCACTTGATTGGCTACATGTTTCCACACTTCTGGTCTAACCTTAAGCAGCTCTTCCAAAGTGAGATTGCACTGCACCTTGGTGTTCTTCACTACCTCCGTGTTCCTAGGTATGATTGAACCTTCGTTTCTTACCATGACCATGGGTGCTCTCATACAGGTGGACTTAGCTTCCCATGGGCCTGTGAAGTGGGGTAATTCTTGTAGAGAGTTAGACTCAAAGTCTAATCTTTCCTGAGATTGGGTGCTCTCCTGCTCCTCATAAATGGATGGGATGTCTTGTGGGAATTGGTCGTGTGCATCATCCACAAGTTCAATAGGAGGAGGGACTTCACTTTCTTTAGCCCATTTGTCTTCTTGAATCTCTCATAGGAATTCGGGTGTGAACCGATTCATAGAAGAGGATGTGTCTGGCTCCGTAGAGTTAGGCACATAGGCTTCCTGGGGAGGAATGCTTATTCTATCACTTGCCTTCTCCTTAGCCTGGGAGTTGGCTCCTTTTCCAGACTTTGCAATTAACATCTCCAATCTGTCTAACAGACCATCAAAATGCAATGGTGTTCTAGTGGAGCTAGAGCAAGTGAAAAGGCGACTGGTCTCAAACATGGCTTGAGCCAATTCCACCATCTTGGCACACAACTTAGTTCGTTCAAGCTCTAGGTTAGCTCTAGGGTAACATTTCTCATGATCTGTTACATTGGGCCCTTCTTGGATTCTGGCCTGATATGCTTTAAGCATCATGTCTAGATCTTTAGGAGTGGGATCGGCTAAGACTGATCCTACTCGGGGTGGTGGGTGGGTTACATGTGGTGGATTGGTGGGTAGAGGAATGAAGGGTGAAGGGGATGGTAGTGGCGGGGATGTGTGAGAGTGCGTTTGAGATGTGATTTCTATGATTTTGGCTTTGGTTTCTCGTAGACTTTCCTCAAGTTCGCTCATCTTTCTTGCCCATTGCCTTTTCATACGTTCACGGCTATCTCTCCAAGCTCTTGTCCTCTTCTTATTCTAGCTCTCAGTATCGCTAACCTTCGCATTCTTTTCCTGGCCTAAGTCTTGGTTTTGCTTAAGTGCCTCAGCTCTCGTGATGACTTGTACTAGAGCTGTGGAAGTCACACTTCCTGTGGAGTCTACCACTAAGCCAATAACATTGATAGGAGCAATTTTTGGCATATTGGCGGGGTTCTTGGGATACTCTCGTAACAAATGCTCCTTTCCACAATTGGGACAAAAGCCTTGAATTGTCACAGATTGGGTTTGTGTCGGTGCAGGTAGAGGGCAATCACGAATGAGGTGATCTCCCTGACAACGATAGCATGGCCCTCTAGGAAATGGAGGTCTCATCGGCCTAGGCTGGGATCTCGAGTTGGGGTTGGCATACATGAGGTTTGCGTATTCTGGCTCCCCACTAGATTCATTCGGCTCTTCGTAATAATATGACTCACTATGCTCCGGTGATTGCATGTAGTAGGCCTGGGGGCTCTCAACATGGGTGGAGTCAAAACTATGATCACTTGGATCACCTTCTGAAAGCGAGGATGTCACTGGCACTAAAGCTCTATTTAGATTTTCTTCTGCTGCTGCATACTTTACTCGAATCACATTGGTGGGGGCAGGAGGTTGCTGCGCTAGGACTGGTTGCGGTCTTTGTTGCCCTTGATAGGGTGGTTGATAGATTTGCTGGGGCCTAGCATACTGTTGTTGTGGGTACTGATTAGGGTACTTTCCTTGTTGTGGATATGGCTGAGAATAATTTTGTCTAATAGCTTGTTTGTTATATGGACAGTCTTGTGCTGTGTGATTGGTGTACCTCCTTTCTATGGTGCAATACTGGTTGTTAGGGTTCACTTGGGGTTGAGCCATGATGGGGCACACATTAGCCATATTGTCTCCTCCACAGGTATAGCATCATTTTCAGGGGGCAAATCTAGGAATCTGCTTGCTAGAGACACCTAATTTCAGAGCTACCTTTTCTGCTAGATCCTCAATTGATGTGGATTGTGAGGAAATGAGGCTACTAGAACTATCTGAATCTTTATAGATTTTTGAGAGCTCTAATTCCTCCCCTAGATTATCCTCAATGTCTATGCACATGCGTACACATTCTTCTATGGATCTAGGGTCCTTCAAGTACACATATGATCTCAGTTTGGTGCTTAACAATCCATCTAAAAATAAGGCCACTTGCTTGGCTGGAGTGGGTAACTCTGGGGCCGGGCATCTCTCTAGATATTGCCTAAATCTTCTGCCTGCGAGTCTCACTGTCTCTTGAGATGTTTGTTTGAAGCTATATATCAGGGAGGATGTGTTATGTCTTATACCACTTTTAGAGAATTCGATGATGAATGCCTCTAGAAGTTGATCTATGCTCCTAAACTGCCTCTCGTGTAGTGGTTGAAACCATGTCAGGGAGGTGTTCCTAAGGGTTAGACCAAAGGCATTGTACTGCGTGAACAGATCTTCAACTTGTTCAGCTCTCAAGACTTGCCTAAACTCAGCTACATGATCGTAGGGGTCTCCAGTGCCATCGAAGTAGTTTTTCATGGACTTAACTAGCTGGGTCGGTCTCAAGGTCCTCGTGTGCTCTCTCGGTCTTGGCAAAGGGAAATCATCGGCATTTCTTCGGTTCCCTGGGGCTCTATGTCTCTCAGGTTCCACTCTATTTGTTTCCGTTCTCGTTCTTTCTCTTCCCCAAGAGTTGGCAAAGCTTACCTCAGGTCTCTCTCTACTCCTTTCTCTTTGAGTCCCATGAGCTTGAGATGTTCCCGCTCCTTGGTGACCAAAGACACATTGGATCGAGGTTGGGGAAAAACAAATTCTCCCTGCCAAGTGTATGCGTGTCTTCCATGCTCAGAGACCACAAAGATTCTCTCAGAAGCATCATCTAAGTAGGTCACCGTGCCTGGGCTATCAGGATCTTTGAATTCATAGATGGCAAGAGCTCCCACTTCATTAGACTTTTCAAGCTTGTACCTCCAAAAAACCTCATCCGTTTCTTGGTTCCAGAGCAATTCTATGCTCCTATTATCCTGGGGAATTAACTCTGGAGTGATTATCCTTGTTAGGACCGATTTGCCTCGAGGGGTTTTCGACTCCTTTCCTAAGTTCCCTTGCTCTATGTCACCTAATTCGTGTTCAGAGATTATGTTGCCAAACTCATCTGTCCTTTCAGGTTGGCTGGTGACCACATACATTGTTCCTTCTTTATCTATGTATGAACCATTTTCAAACTTGACTATAGGGTGTTCTAGTCCAATGGGCTGATTCGGATTTTTAATTAGGACAACAGATCTTTGCAGACCATCCTCATAGATGCGTGCACCTAGGCGGTTGGTCTGGATGTATTCCAATTGAGTCCTGTAGGGACCTTCAGGTCTTTCTAGGTATGCCATTCCTGAGCTACCTACAGGTCTTTCCATGCTATACGACATGTCAGAGTCACTAGTTTCTGAGTCTAGCGCGTAGGGGTAATCACTCAATTGTTGGGCCCAAGATCTCGCTGTATGGTTGACGCTAGCCTCAGATGATCTAATGCTTTGACGGTCTCTCCCTAGGTGTCTTCCCGATCTCAGGTTCATATGCCCTTTGTATGTTGTTGATCCTTTGGTACCAATCACTTGTTCCTTTTGAGTTCATTTGTATGTGTTTTCTTGTTTTTAATTAAGCGTCGTCAGGAGCACTTAAGTGTGTCGTATTTGATGTTCCTCGCCCACTTAGTTTAATTTCTTTTCCTTTAAGTTGTCCCTTGACTGCAATTTAGCCTATCCTTGCACTTGAGAAATTAAAGGCTCTTCAAACTTGAGTGGTCCTATTGTACCCCTAGTCAATCAGGACAACTACTCGCACTTAGCCTATGCTAAGAATGGACTGAGGGGGTTAGAGATGTTCCAACCTCAAGTCGCTCCTCCTGGTGATGCTGGTCTACCCAGGAAGCACGTTCCCAAGCTTGTTCGCCCTGGCACTTACTTTGCTTTCTCCAAAAGTTCTCGATGATCCTGTAAGAACCTCAAGTTTAGCTTCAATTTGATCCTTCAATTGACAGACAATTTATTTCAGAAACTTTTTAATGACCCTTGTTCCCCCTTTTGTATTGCTTAAAAATTCCCTCTAGAGCTCCCTTGGTGTACCTACCCCTCAGTGTGTCAACTTCAAAATATCATATCTGAAAATATCATATGCCACGAGCTTTTTGACAAGCCCTAGAGCTCAAAAAATGGATTTCGTATGAAAAGTTATGACCGTTCAGGGTTTAGGGGGTTGAACAGACAAACAGAACCTTTCAGGAGTTTTAATGCATTTTTCTAAGGCCTTTGTAAGTGTATGAGTATTTGAGTATGCAAATATGCCCAAGATTTAGCCTAAATTTCCAAAAAAATTACCCCTTATTTTTTTGTTGAAAATGTCTCTCTATCGCGATAGATGGGTCTGTCGCGATAGATGGGTCTGTCGCGATAGACGATGTCTGTCGCGATAGACGATGTCTGTCGCGATAGACGATGTCTATCGCGATAGACGGTGTCTATTGTCTGTCGTGTTTTGGTCTGTCGCGATAGACGGTGTCAGTCGCGATAGACGGTGTCTGTCGCGATAGATAGTGTCTGTCGTCTGTCGTGTTTTGGTCTCTCGCGATAGACGGTGTCTGTCGCGATAGACGGGTCTGTCGCGATAGACGGTGTCTGTCGCGATAGATGGTCTCTGTCGTCTATCATGGGGGGCTGTCTATCGCGATAGACGGTGTCTGTCGCGATAGACGGTGTCTGTCGCGATAGACGGTGTCTGTCGTCTGTCGTGGGGGGCTGTCTATCGCGATAGATGGTGTCTGTCGTCTGTCGTGGTTTTGGTCTGTCGCGATAGACTGAATCTGTTGTGGGTCTCTGTCTGCCGCGATAGACAGGTGTCTGTCGCAATAGACGGTGTCTATCGTCTGTCGTGGTTTTGGTCTGTCGCGATAGATGGTGTCTGTCGCGATAGACTGAATCTGTCGTGGGTCTCTGTCTGTCGCGATAGACGGTGTCTATCGTCTGTAGTGGTTTTGGTCTGTCGCGATAGACGGTGTCTGTCGCGATAGACTGAAAAAACGCAATTTTTTGAGAAACTTCTACTGATTTGGAGTGCTCTAATGGTGTAGGTTACCGTGCCAAACACGCAATCACAAAATATCAAGTTTTTCTGTCTGTCGTGACAGACAGAAGTCGTCGTCTCGGGACCTGTGCAGTCTGCCATACCTGCGCAAGCTGCTGGAGAAGGTGGTACAGCTAGTTCCTGCAGCAAAAGCTCAAGAAAACACACAAAAACAGATCGCATGCAAGCTCTCTCTCGCTCTCTCTCACAATGAAATGAGGGAAATGAGGTGGGGAGTCGAATATGACAAAAAAACTGAAATTTTTGTGGAGATGGAGATGGAGGTGGGAGATGGTGAGGATGATGATGGTGATGATGGTGATGCAAAAATAAGAAAAAATGAAGAAAAATAAGGAAAAGAAAGGATATTACCTATAACTCTAATGTCTCAACTCGACGTCTTACCATCACACGCTCGTCCTCGAAGCTCTCTCCCCGGCAACGGCGCCAAATTTGGTGTCACTCTAGCACAATGGTGAGTATCAACGTGAGAAGATTCACCTCATAATTGTCAATCTGTGGAGACGTGAGGACTAGTATGAAGACTATGAGCAAGTGAAGGCACAAGTGTGTGAGTGAGAAGCACACAAGCATGCACACACATACACACACACGCGCACACAAGGCAAGAACAAGGAGAGGAACAATGGAGTTCTTTGCATTAGTCAAAAAGTCTCTTACATAAGCTCAATTCACAAACAATCTAACTTCAAAAATGAGCTCTCTAGCTCTTTTTATAGTTTTCTAACTAGCTTTGGTCTTGTCCAGACCTAGTGTCCGGCCTAGTTAAAAATTAGGTTCTAGAGCCTATTTGAGGGCTCTAACGGAGTCTAAAAATTATGAAAATTGATATGTAGCTAATTCTAATACTCCTCAAGCTCGAGGACTCCTCGGCTTGAACAAAATGGAGTCTATTCTACCAAAAACGGAATTTACAATGTTTGTGTAGTGATTAAAATCACTTGAGTTGTAAATGGTCCATGGAAAAAATGATTAGGCCTTGTTGCCGTATTGTGCATGACTGCTTCGTTGTGCTAGTATGCTCTTCGTCTGACTTGTATGCCAACAGCATAGTTCTTACCTGCTCAATATCAGCTCTCTCATCAATAAGTGCATCATGTACATCTGCATCAGAAATGGAATTATCTACATCATCACATGAAACCTACAAAGGCTAAGAAGTTGCCTCATTAGGACCAGCACTAGACTGACCACCTATAAAAAGAGGCATCAAAGTATCATACATGTCTTCGGAGCTAACAGATGTCTCCTTGGTACATGAAAGCAATGGCTGAATAGCATCTTCCACAAAAAAAACATCATGGCTAACCAGAATGTGTTTAGTCTGTGGATGATACAGACAATAGCCTTTACTTTCAGAACTGTACCCAACAAAAATACATTTACTGCCTTATCATCCAATTTTCTGCGATGTTGTTCAGGCACTAATGCATATGCCAAACAACCAAAAACATGCAGATGAGCAACAGATGGCTTGCGGTCATGCCAAGCCTCATATGGAGTGATAGACTGCAGCGCTTTAGTGGGACACCTGTTAAGTACATATGATGCACACATGACAGCCTCAAGCCAGAAACTATGTGGTAAAGCCTGACTCTTGACCATACACCTCGCCATCTCCATGAGTGACCTGTTCTTTCTTTCAGCAACTCCATTCTGTTGGGGTGTATACGGCACTGTACATTGGTGTTTTATCCCACGTTCAACCAGAAATGCATTAAAATCAGAAGACATATATTCCCCCCCTCGATCAGAACGGAGGGTGCCTATTGACAGGATGCGGGAAGAAGCAAGTATGGACACACATGCAGATCTAGCACTGAGGCAACCCTTATTTTTTTCAAAAACCCCCACATCATTCTAAAGTGATTCTCATCACTACGAACCCTTGTAAATATCATTTCACCTTTTTGTAGCTCCATTTTGTACAAGCCGAGGAGTCCTCGAGCTTGGGGAGCCTTAGATGTAGTTGCATGTCAATTTTCATAATTTTTAGATCTCGTTTGGGCCCTCAAATAAGCCCCGGAACCTAATTTTTAACTAGGCCGGACACTAGGTCTGAACAGGGCCAAAGCTAGTCAAAAACTATAAATAGAGCTAGAGAGCTCATTTTGGGGGTTAGCTTCTTGTAGTTTGAGCTTGTATGAGAACTTTCTTGCAATAGAAGTGATTCCATTGTCCTACTCTCTTTGTTCTTACTGTGTGTGCGCGTGTGTGTGTATGTGTGTGCATGCTTGTGTGCTTCTCACTCACGCACTTGTGCTTCCACTTGCTCGTGGTCTTCATACCATCCTCATGTCTTCCCGGATTGACATTAAAGGAGGTGCTACTCATCACTGAGCTACACCAAATTTTGGCGCCGTTGCCGGGGATCGAGCTTTGAGGACGAGCGTGTGATGGTAAGACGTAGAGAGGACGCGTTGGAATGGTAAGTAGTAGGTAAATTTCTGATTTTTCTCCATCTCCATTTTCATCTTCACCTCCTTCTCCATCTCCACCTCCACCTCCTTCCCCACTACATATCCCCTCTTCCTTTTCTTTCCCTCATTTGTTGTGTGCGAGTTTGAGAGAGAGCGATTGTGCGTGCTTGTATCTGTGTGTTTTTGCATGTTTCTTGCAGGTGGCAGCTCCATCATCATCTCCAGCAAGCTCAGCAGGTACAGAAATTGTCTGCACAGTTCCCGAGGCGTTGAGCTCGAGCTATCGCGACACTCCGAAAATTTCACCTTCTCACGATTCTGAGTGCACCACGGCATTGCGCAGGCCTAGAGCTCCTAGGAACCCTAGATAGAACAGGAAAATTCACCATATCCCGAGCTATCGCGACACCCCGTGAGCTATCGCGACACTCCAAGGTATCGTGACACCCCGTGAGCTATCGCGACACTCCAAGGTATCGCGACACCCCGTGAGCTATCGCGACACTCCAAGGTATCGCGACACCCCGTGAGCTATCGCGACACTCCAAGGTATCGCGACACCCCGTGAGCTATCGCGACACTCCAAGGTATCGCGACACCCCGTGAGCTATCGCGACACTCCAAGGTATCGCGACACCCCCAGCTATCGCGACACCCCGTGAGCTATCGCGACACTTCGAGGTATCGCGACACCCCCAGCTATCGCGACACTTCGAGGTATTGCGACACCCCCAACTATCGCGACACTTCGAGGTATCGCGACACCCCGACCCGACCTATCGCGATACCCGGCCATTAACGCATGAAAATTGAGAGTTAAATTTTTTGAGTGATTGAAAGGGTAGTTGAGCTTGAATTTTGACATATTGGTATAACTTAGAACCTTGGGAGTGGGCAAAAGGCCTAGAAACCAGAGATAGGTGGGACTAAGTGATTCTCAGAGACAGGGGGTACAGTGAGCTACCCCAAGGGGGTTAAAATCATTGAAGCGTGTCTTTCAAATACTTGTGGCAATAAATCTATACTAACTGGTGAGTTTGTGCAGGAACTTTGTGGGCACTCAAGGCAATCGAAGCAAGCTAGCAAGGGTGAGTACCGGGCTCGGGAGAGGGCTTCCTGGGCTTGCATAGCTGTCGGGTCAACCAGCTGATTGAGGTTGGAAGATCTCATAACCCTCCTTTGTCAAATTCCTAGCCTAGGCTAAGTACGACTTAGGTGTGGTAATTAACTAGGGCAACGTTAGGCACGAATCAAGTCCAAGAGAATTAATCAACCAAGTGCAAGAAAATAAATAGGTCTTAAGTGCGAAAACATTAAGGGACAAAAGGTAAACGGGAATCGATCACTCATCAAGTGCGGAAATTCACTTAAGTACTCCTGACGACGCAATTTCAGACAAGACCATAAACATAATATTCAACTAAAAAGAACAAAGTAATTGGTGCAAAATCAACCTGCAACGAGAGCGTGCTTGGGTTCCAGGGGGTAAATAAATCAAGCATATGAACCTTAGATCAGGCAGACATTTAGGCCAAGACAGACGAAGCCTCAGATCATCTGAAGCTAGTGTCAATCACACTGCCAGGTCTTGGGCCCAGCAGTTGAGTGATTACCCATACACTCCCAGATCAGAAACCAGTGATTCTGAAATGTCCTATCACATGGAGAGACCAGTAGGGAGTTCAGGGTTGGCTTATCTAGAAAAGCCAGAGGGGCATTATAAGACTCAATTGGAATATATCAGGACGAATCGTCTAGGTGCTCGCATCTACGAAGACGGACTGAGAAGATCAGTGGTCCAGATTAAGAACCCCGACCAACCCCATGGAATAGGCCACCCGGTAGTCAAGTTTGAGAATGGAGCATACCTAGATAAAGAGGGGACTATATATGTAGTCACCACTCTTCCTGATAGAACTGATGAGTTTGGAAATGTGATTGCGGAGACCGACATGGGTGATATAGAGCAAGGGAATTTAGAGAGAGAGCCAAGAACTCCCCGTGGTAAGTCTGTCTTGACCAGAATCATGAATCCTGAGTGGATTCCACAAGATAATAAAAGCATAGATCTGCTTTTAAATCGGGAAACCGATGAGGCTTTTTGGAGATATAGAACTTCTCAACCTCAGGAGGTGAATACCCTCACAATCTACGAGTTTAAAGACCCTGATAGTCCAGGCCAAGTAACCTACCTAGACACTGCATCAGAGAGAATCTTCGTGGTCACTGAGCAGGGCAGACATGCCTACACTTGGAAGGGTGAATTTGTTTTTCCCAACCAAGGTCTAATGTGTCCTTTGGTCATCAAGGAGCTGGGACCTCCCAAGCTCATGTCGCTCAAAGAGATAGAGGTAGAGACAAACCTGAGGTAAGTTTTGCCAACTCCCTGGGAAGAGAAAGAACGGGAACAGAAAGGAATAGAGTAGAACCGGAGAGACATAGAACCCCATGGAATCACCGGGACATTGATGACTTTCCTTTGCCAAGGCCGAGAGAACACACTAGGACCCTACGACCAACCCAACTTGTGAAGTCCATGAAGAATTATTTCGATGGCACGGGAGACCCTTATGACCATGTGGCAGAATTTCGACAAGTGTTGAAAGCTGAACAAGTGGAGGACCTATTCACACAATATAATGCTTTCGGTCTGACCCTTAGGAACACTGCCCTTACGTGGTTCCAACCACTGAATGAGAGGCATTTCAGAAACATAGACCAACTCTTGGAGGCATTTATTGTGGAGTTTTCTAAGAGTGGAATCAGGCATAACACCTCCTCACTAATTCATAGCTTCAAACAAACACCTCAAGAGACGGTCAGACTAGCTGGAAGAAGATTTAGACAGTACCTGGAGAGATGTCCTATGCCGGAGTTACCCACACCAGCCAAACAAGTGGCCTTGTTCCTAGACGGATTGTTGAGCACTAAGCTCAGGTCATATGTGTACCTGAAGGACCCTAGGACGATAGAGGAGTGCGTGCGCATGTGCATAGACATTGAGGACAATCTGGGTGAGGAGTTAGAACTATCAAAAATCTATAAGGATTCTGACAGCTCTAGTAAACAGACATCTGGTCAATCCACATCCATCGAGGAACTTGCAGAGAAGGTAGCCCAAAAACTAGGTGTCTCTAGCAAGCAAATTCCGAGATTTGCCCCGGTTAAGCGGTGTTACAATTGTGGCGGCGAACATATGGCAAGTGTATGCCCCATTATGGCCCAACCTCAGGTGAATCCTAGTAGCCAGTACTGCACCATAGAGCGCAGGTACACCAATCACACGGCACCAGACTGCCCATATAACAAACAAACTGTTAGGCAAAATTATCCTCAACCATATCCACAACATGGTAGGTACCAGAATCAGTACCCATCACCACAATACAACAGACCGCAACAGACTTATCAGCCACCTTATCAAGGGCAGCAGAGACCTCAACCAGTCCTAGTGCAGCAACCCCCTACTCCAACCAATGTGATCCCAGTGAAGTATGCATCTACTGAAGAAAATCCGAACAGAGCCATAGTCCCAGTCACCCCATTGCTATCAGACAGTGACCCCAGTGACCATAGTTTTGACTCCGCACATATTGATAGCCCACAGGCGTACTACATGCAGTCACCCGAGCATAACGAGTCATACTACTATGAGGACCCAAGTGAAAATAGTGGGGAACCGGAGTATTCTAATGTCATGTACACAAACCCCAACTCTAGACCTCAACCTAGGCAGGTACGACCCCCATTTCCTAGAGGGCCATGTTTCAGATGTCAGGGAGATCACCTTGTACGTGATTGTACACTACCTATCCCTACACTACCTCAGCCAGTAACCATTCAGGGCTTTTGTCAAGACTGCGGGAAAGAGCATCTCCTACGAGATTGCCCAAAAAACCCCAATAACATGCCTAAGATCACTCCTATCAATGTTGTGGGGTTAGTTGTAGACTCCATAGGAAGTGTGACTTCCACTGCACCTGTGCAGGTGATCACAAGAGCCCAGGCACTTCAACAACACCTAGGTGTTGGTCCCGAAAAGAGCCCCGAGGTGAGTGAAACAGGGAGCATACCCAAAAAGAGGACTAGCGCCTGGAAGGATAGTCGTGAAAGAATGAAGAGACAATGGGCAAAAAAGATAAACGAACTTGAAGAAAGCGTGAGAGAAACCAAGGCAAAAATCACAGAAATCACATCTCAACCACACTCCCACACACTTCCACCACTACCGTCCCCATCACCCTCCATTTCTCCACCCTCTAACACACCCCTCGTAACCCACCCACCACCCCGAGTAGGATCAGTATTAGCTGACCCCACTCCTGAAGGCTTGGACATGATGTTTAAAGCCTACCAGGCTCGACTTCAAGAAGGGCCAACAGCTGCAAACCTAGACAAGAGTTACCCTAGAGCCGACTTAGAGATTGAACGGATGAAGATGTGCATGAAAATGGTAGAACAAGCTCAAGCTATACTTGAGACTAGCCAAAAGTTCAATCAGACGAACTCTGTCAAGCCAGATTTGCATTTCCAAGGCTTACTAGAAAGGTTAGAGCAGTTGGTAAACAAATCACAAGTTTCTTTACCTCCACAGGCTCAACCAGTTGGTGAAAGAGGAAGCTCACCACAAATGGTAGCTTATGTTCCTAATTCTACGGATGCTGGAATACCTCCTTCAATACAACAGTACTCTCCAGAGTTCTTGCGGGAAATACAAGAAGAGAAATGGGCCAAAGAGAAGGGTGATTCCCCTCCTATTCCTGAGATTGATGATCTTCGTGATCAATTTCCCCAAGACATTCCCTCTATCTATGGGGATCAAGCAGAGCAACAAGAGGATGAGAGATTAGATTTTGAATCTAATTCTTTACAAGAGTTGCCTCATTTCACAGGCCCATGGGAATCTGAATCTCTCCAGATCAGAGCGCCCACGATATTGGTAAGAAATGAAGACTCAGTGATTCCCAGGAACACTGATGTTGTGAAAAACACTAAGGTTCAATGTCACCTCACTGTAGAGGAGCTGCTCAAGGCAAAACCGGAGCTCTGGAATCATGTGAAGGATCAGGTCCCAGAACTTGAATCCAATGCAACAAAAGTAGGCTCTAAACAAAAAATACCCGAGGTACCTCTCGACAAGATAGGAGACATGAGCGAAGGTGAAGAAGGGAACACTTATCTTCCGATCACCTATCAAGGTTACACAACCAAAGCAATTGTGGATTCGGGTGCAGGAGTTGCTATTGCAACTACCTCCTTGTGGAAACGATGGGGCAAACCCACCTTAAGGCCAACAAGAATGAAACTTCAAATGGCAGATGGTCATTTTGAAAGACCTCTCGGATTGCTTGAAGGGATAACTCTAACCACTTGTGGTGTAGAGTTTGAACATACGTTTGCCATATGTGACTTTGAGAAGAATAATGTTTACGAGATGATCCTAGGAAGACCCTTCCTACGACAATTACAAATAGTACAAGATTGGGGAACCAACTCCTTGTACTTACAGCACTTAGGGGTCACCACCAAGGTCAATCTGAAGGATCACACCTTCAGAGATGTACCACCCCTACAGTGGAATCCTATCCACAAAGCGAAAGAAGACTCTATCTCTGTGCATTCTGGGAGTTCACCTGAACCATCCTGGTTGCATGAAGATACTCACTTGTGGATGTGCAAGGTCGCGGAGGAAGAGGAAAAGCGCCGAAAAGCGAGAGAAGAAGGAGCTCCCCCAGGAGATAGACCAATAAAAGACCCAGCCTATACACCGATGATATTTCCTGATGAGGAATTTGAGCCTCATGGTTGGGCAGAAATCTTAGCTACCATGGACATTGCAGTCAATGAGGAACAATGGACACCCCATTGTGATGAGGAGGGTTATGATATTTCAGTGTTCATGTGTCAGCCCTTGTTGGAAGAGTGTGATCCTAGTGAGTTCATAGGAGAAGAAGAGAATGACGATGATCTAGAATCCATTGTGATGGATACGTACTTTGACTCAGAGGAACACTACTTAGAAGACCTAGGGGTGTTAACCCAAAAGGAAGAAGAACCCCTTGCGAGTATTAAAACGATAAGTTCAAAGAAAGGAAGTGAAGGAGGTCAAAAGAAAAAGAAAAGGAAAGTAGTGAGACAAGAAGAGGAAGAATCATTGTTTGAAGTACCAGAAAATTTCAAGAAATATGAAGTGGAAGACCGAAAAATTTTGGTACGAATGCCTAAGAGAGAGGCCATTATAGGAGAAGCATATGACAATAAAGAAAAGACCAAAAAAATTGTAGTGACCATTGAAGGGAACGAAGAACGATGTACGTACATAGGAGATGACCTAAGTGCAGAAGAAGAAGCAGAGCTTGTAGCTCTATTAAGGGAATATAGGGATGTGTTCGCATGGCATTATAGAGACTTGAAAGGAATAGATCCAGAGATTTGCTCTCACACGATTCCGATGACCGCTGATGCTAAGCCCACCAAACAAAAACCCTACACTTATAATGACAATTATGCGGCCAAAATAAAAGAGGAAATTGACAGGCTGATTGAAGCCGGATTCATCTACGAGATTGAGCACACTGAATGGGTGTCCCCCATTGTAGTGGTGCCCAAGAAGAATGGGAAACTGCGAGTGTGCATTAACCTTAAAAAAGTCAATGCCGCTACGATCAGAGATAGTTATCCACTCCCAATCACCGAACATCTTTTGGAGCGTGTTGCAGGCAAGGAAGTTTACAGCTTCCTTGATGGATTTTCAGGTTACAACCAAGTAGCCATTGCCCCCGAAGATCAGCACAAAACGGCCTTTGCCACAGAATGGGGAATCTTTGCATTCCGTGTGATGCCATTTGGGCTCACCAATGCACCTGCAACATTCCAAAGACTCATGTGTCATGTCTTCAAAGAGTTCTTGCGAAAGAGCTTAGAAGTATATGTGGATGATTTGTGCGCTCATTCCCAAGAGAGAAGTTACCACATCCCTGAACTCAGGCAAATCTTCAACAAGTGTAGAGATTATCGAGTGTGTCTGAATCCAAAAAAGTGTGTGTTTATGGTACGCCAAGGTAAGATCTTAGGTCACATTGTTTCGAAGAATGGAATATCAACAGACGAAGACAAGGTAAGAGCAATAGCAGAGTTGGCCAGACCAAGAAATGTGAAAGAGGTACAAGCCTTTATGGGCCATTGTGGATATTACCGTAGATTTATCCACATGTATGCCATCATAGCTAAACCTCTTTACGGGCTGCTAACGAATTTTGAATGGAATGAGGAATGCGAGACTTCCTTCAATGAGCTGAAGAGACGTTTGTGCACAGCACCAATATTGACTACTCCGAATTGGAGCAAACCCTTTCATGTCCATGTAGATGCCTCCAATCATGCAATAGGATGTGTGCTAGCACAACCCACAGGTGAAGGAAACCTAGATTTGCCGATAGCATATGCTAGTAGGCAATTAAATGCAGCTGAACGAAACTACACCAAAATGGAGAGAGAAGGCTTAGGCATGATATATGCTGTGAAGAAGTTTAGACACTACCTATTGGCCAATAAGTTCAAGTTTTTCACTGAACCTTGCAATACAGGTCGCTTAGTAAGATGGTTCCTCTTACTAATGGAATACGACTTTGAAGTTGTTGTCAGGAAAGGTAGAACCCATCTTAGGGCAGACCATCTTTCTCGCATCACTTCAGGAGAGCCACCACAAGGAGTGTCTGACGAATTGCCCGATGCTTATTTGTTCAATTTAGAAGTTGTTCCTAAATGGGCAAATAAGCTGGTACCAGTCCTAACCTTCGGGCCTGCAAATAAGAATGTGAAAACCAGCAAAGAGGAAATTGTAAAATCATTAAAGTATCAAATATTGGCTGGAAGTATGTACAAGCAAGATGCCGAGGGCGTATTAGCATGTTGTGTCGAGGACGATGAACATACTAGTTGGTTGCAACAAGCCCATGAGGGATTGCTAGGGAATCACTACTCTAAACAACGAACATTGCAGAATCTAAAACGCTTAGGAGTGTATTGGCCTAGCATGGACAAAGAAATACAAGAGTGGATCCACAATTGTCCAGTATGCCAGAAGAGACCCCCAGTGGAGCATGCCACTCTTTATCACGTGTCATCAATCCCCGATTGGAGTGCTCCATTGGTCGAGTTCATGAGATCGGGAACATTACCCAATCAGGCTAGTCTTGCAAGAAAACGGAGCATGGAGCAAGAGGCTCAAGACTATGCCTTAGTAGGGGACAACCTATATCGAAGAGGCAAGGATGGTTACCTAAGACTGTGCGTACATGAATCAGACTACCTGAAAGTCTTAGAAACGGCACACAGCGGTATAGCAGGTGGACACTTTGGGCCTGACAGAGTAATTAAGACCATTCTATTCTCAGGACTGTGGTGGCCCACTCTTCATATGGATGCACATACTTATGTGAAGAGTTGCGACACATGCCAACGTGCCCAATATCCGACAAGAAAAGATGAAATGCCCTTAAGGCCAATGATGGGAGGACGTGCATTTTCAAAGTGGGGTATAGACTTTGTAGGTCCCATCAACCCCCCAGCTAGGAACTCCCATGCAGAATACATTATTGTAGCCACAGATTACCTTACAAAGTGGGTGGAAGTAAAAGCCACGACAAAGAATGATGCTCAAACGACGGCTAAGTTCTTATTCGAAAATAGATGCACTAGATATGGGTTACCCATAGAGTTGGTTAGTGATAGAGGTACGCACTTCTTGAATGAGGTCATTGAAAATCTCCTTCAAGAATTCATGGTGGTACATAAAAAGTCTGCACCCTATCACCCACAAGCTAACGGACAAGCCGAGAGCACGAATAAGATCCTGTGTAACGTATTGACGAAACTAGTCAATAATAAACGCTCTGATTGGGACAAACAACTTCACCATGCTGTTTGGGCATACCGAGTTGCCTACAAAACGGTACTCAATGCCACCCCATTTTAGATGGTCTTCGGACAGAATGCAGTGTTACCACTAGATTTCCTAATCCCAGCGTTAAGAGTATCACAAGAGCATGAGTGGAATGGACATGAGTTGTCCTCTAGGATCTTGGATCTAGAGCGTTTAGGTGAAACAAGGCTACGAGCAGCAGCAGGTATCTACGCTGCAAAGAAACGGCAAAAGGCATACTTTGATGCCCATGTGAAGGATAAGGGCTTGAGAGCAGGAGATCTAGTGTTAGTCTACACATTGAAACAACACGCAAGGAAGCTAGAAAAGAGAGGCTACAGACCTATGATCATTAATAGGATCTCCACGAGTGGAGCTGTACAACTAGCCACTTTAGAGGGGGACGTCCTCCCAAACTATATTAGCGGGTGCAGAGTCAAGCTGTATCAAGAACCCCTCACGGAGGAGATGCTAAGCCGACTCAATACTGCTAAACAACGTAAAGAGGAGGAGAAACGAATTCGAGAAGAAGCACAGGCAGAGGCCTTAGAGCGTATCCGACGAATGAAGCTGAGGAGACAAGGAAGGGACCAGCCTATGACGGACACTCAAGAGTCTCCAGGCTACCACATGGCCATGTGTGAGGCTTCAGGTGGACGCACCCATAAGATAGTAGACCGACGACCTTTTGTGACCCTAGAAATAGGACAAAAGGACAGCACAACAAGCGTGAGGGCTTTAATTGATTCAGGAGCAGCCACAAGTGCAGTCCGGCTTTCTTATTGCCAGCCGCTGCAATTGGAGGTAAAACCCATAGAAGCATATCTGATAGGATTAGGAGGTGTTGAAACCCCTTGTATGGGGGAGGTGGATCTTCCCCTCTACATACAAGAGGTCCTCATGCCAGCAAAAGTGCTAGTGTGTGAAGATGAGGATCTGACCGAACCTCTTGTCTTAGGCCAAGACTGGATCTATGATCACGCAGTCAACCTCAACCTAAGAAGTGGACTTCTTCAGGCTTGGGTAGGCCAAAGTCGTCTCACGATTGAATTAGAAAATCAAGCGCTCAAACCAATAGAACAGGCACCAACTCCTGGTCCTTCCAGGAATCCACACGAAGATAACCATGTTGTGCTTGTCCAAACTTCTATGGTGCAGAGGAATGGCAATCTTACTGAGGGTTCAGGAGCCAAGAAGGAGTTCCTAAATGATTCCAAGAAGATTCTAAACGAACGGACCGAACATCACTCTACACGAAGGAGGTCGCTGATCAAGAGGCAGGAGCGCCAACCCGCGCAATATGGAGCATCTCATGGCGCGAAGCAGATCTGGATACGCAAGGATGGAAAACCCACAGCTCCAATAGCAGATTCTCAAAGAAACAAGAAACGAGCCCCACCATCAAGGAACAAAGTGAAGAAGCCCCCTAGGATAACCCCTAGGCGTACCATTTCTATTTGGGTTCCTAAGCGGTCAATGAAGGCCACCCCTAATGCTAGACGGATATGGGTGCCCAAGGCTAGCTTACAAGCCCAAATTACTTCACCTACAGGCACGAGGATGAAGCAGCTTTCACAAGCACTCTCTGCCAACAACGCAGAAAGTGACAAGATACCTACACCTCTCACTGCCCCCACTCCCATCAACCCCAGGAATATCTGGAAATGGGTACCCACAAGGTCCCACATACATCACACTCTCAGACCGAAATCTTCACCTGTCCTTAGCTCTAAGAGCTACGACTCATGTATCAAAGTGTGGAGAATTAAACTGTGTACTAAACCCCCTGACCCTATTCTGTAAATCCGTCCACACTAACACAGAAGCATTCCGAGCCCATTGCATAACCAAAGTATGCATCTAGGATGACACTGACCTTTAATCACCACTCACACATATCATAAACACCTCACCACTAATCACTGACCTCCGGGATTGTCGTGTTAGTATTGTGAAGGGAACACCATTACATCTTGTTTCCTATGCAACACTAATGTGCCTTTCGTCTTCCAGCAGATAAGCAACCTACTCTCATGGCAACAGCGGCAGGCACAAGCTCTCAGGCAGGATCTGGTGCTCCTATCAATTGGGATGCCATGCCAGTGGAAGCTCCACCAACGGCTAGGCCTGAAGAATTCTTGAATGTGCGAAGGATTCCTATTCCAGATCCACCCAGTGGGCTAACCGAAAGAGTAAAAGGGCACTCCCATTGGTTCAATGAAATGCCAGGGGATCTGGGAGACGCAGATCACATCTGGGAGTCCAAGATGGAGTGTGGAGGGGTTTGGTGGACCTTCCAATTCTTTTCAGGAGAATTTGGGACCTTGCAAAATGCAGCTCCACTTCAAGAGATCTGGCAAAAGGCAGGACTTCAAACTTACTTCAGTGCAGCTCTACCAAAACCTGACTTCCTCAGGTGTTACTACTTGATTGCTACGTTGAAACCTACCGGGGATAAAGATCATTCAGGCACATTCTGGGTGCCCTCCTTATCTAATCTGCAGGAGATGAGGAAGTTTGAATTAAATGTAACATTAATCAGGGAAGCCCTTCAAATGTATGGCACTCATGTGCCTTCAGATCGCGACCCCTTGATACCAGAATCAATGAAAAGCAATAGAGTCAAGAAGCTCAAAGACATGTGCGCCCTCACCCCCAACATCGCCATACCCCTGCGGATGTGCCTCCAGCACTTCGCATTTCCAGCTCAGGACCGCTTCACTCAGCCTCACAAGAAGATATGGTACGGATTGTATTTAGCAGAGACCGGAAGCTTGCCCATTAAGATGCCGGTATGGATCTTAGATCAGGCGTATGAGGCAGGCAAGCGGGGGGTGAGGAAGCCCACTCTACATGGTTGCTGTGCGTTGGCTAGAATCATCTACAGATGTCTGGCATATGATGTGCCAGTTGCTCGAGCCCTGAAATATGCACACCTGGAGCTGTTCAAAGGGCGAAAGTCAGGGAGTCAGCCTGCAAAAAGAATGCGTGGATCCCTTTCACAAGTCCTGATCCCTCCAGCAACCACCGCCGAAGTCTCCACTAGAGAGGAAGCCCCGGTGGCACCAATCACAATCCATCTCCAGGAGTCTCAACCAAGAGAGGTGGTACAACCCACTCCTTCTGCCCCTCTGCTACCTACCGATGCGGAATTTGCAGCGATGGCCACCTTCACCGAGGACCCAAACTTTGATTTTGAAACATTTCTGCAGACGGCTAATCTATCAGACAATGAAGGTTGCCCTGACAACGTCGATCCGGGGGCATCAACCCAAAGAGAACATGCACGAGGCGAGACAAGTAGTGTACAGGAGATAGGAGTGGCACAACCTCCTCAAAGACTAAGCACACAAGCTCAGGAGAAGGCACCAAGAGATAACCCAGAAGAGAGTGAAGACGAAGCCCCTGCATATACGGCGCAGCTCAAACGACTATACCAAACAATCAAGCAGGTACAAAGACGCCATAAAATGTCAGAAGAAGCAAATAGGGCCCTAGTAAACCAGATGTTACAGTCAGAGCATATCGACCCCCAGTTTGTAGAATCACTAAATCTGTTGGCGGACACCTGTGGCATCAGTGAAGCAATGAGAACCATGGTCTATCAAGAGGACCCTGCTTATGATCAAAGAAGAATTGATACACGGCCGCGACAAGGAAAGATGATTCAGATGGAAGTATCTACCGCGTTAGCTACGTCCACATCAGAAGACGTGCACATGATTAGCCCTAGGCACAATGATCAACCGGAGGAAATTACGCATGCCCCATCTCCCCCATCATCTCCTATCCCACCCTCAGAGCCTCTCTCCACGTGTCTTTCTACACAACCATTCTCCTCCTATAGTGAGACCATTGTACACACCCCCGTTTCCACTCTCCTTCCTTCACCCTCATCCATCTCTGTCACTCAGGTTTTTGAACCTCAATTAGGTCACCCTTTCTTCCCCCATGCCTTTGGACAACCATCTGTCACTAGTCAGACTCTTTCCATCTCTTTACCCTCCACCCCTCCATTTCCTCCCCCCCAAACTCTACCTACCCCGTCCCTTGTAACTGCCTCGAGCACCACACTAACCACCCAACCCTCCTTCTGGACCTACCTTGTAAACATTCTTCAACAGGTTGAGGAACATAAGAAAAAGTCCCTTCCCCAAATTCACTCCCCCACATTCACGGCCACCACTATCACACCACCCACCGTCCCGGTGTTCACATTTCACGAATCACACTCACTCATGTCCGATCCCATGGACATCTCACCTTCCGCTGGATCACCCACCACCACTGTTCTCACAACACCATCACAGGTTATTACACTCACATCACCACTTCCACACACGGTAGGCACAACATCCACTTTTCCCATTCCCACTTCCCAACCCCCTGCATCTTCCACCTCATTTAGTCTTGCACTCGACACGATGCTCGAAGCTGCCACTCAGCTTAAGCAAGAATATACATTATTGGAAGAAAATAACAAAGGGCTTTGCACCCTCTCAGCAACACTCCAAGAGCGTGTCAATGCTTTGGAGTTCATTCATACGGAGTCACAAAGCAAGATATCCGCCCTCGAACAGGCAAATGTGCAACTCAAAGCGAGGCATATGGAAGAGAGCAAAGCGATGGAGGAACAGTTGCGAGATCAAATGGGCCGCAATGCACAGCTTCAACGAAACATGGCTTTGCTACGACGACATCTGGCAGCAGCGCAAGAAGAGAATAGACGACTTCAACAACAAAACCAAGAGAACCTCGAGGCTGCCATGGAGAACACCCCAGGAGCACCCATAGACCCGGTCAAATTTCAAGCTGTCCCCTCAGAAAGCATACAACAAATCTTGGAAACGTATGCCAATCTTTTAGAAGCACATGATCAGCTTGCCGACCAGCTAAAGGACTTACAGAGACCCCAAGAGTCTACACCACACCGACAAGAACCTAAAGAAATGACAGACGCTGCTACTTCAACCGAACCTGAACATTCAACGACCAACGACGTGCTGGAGTTACGGCAGCAGATCGCAGAACTAAAACTGAAGTTGATGCAGTACGAACGACCCCCTTCCCCACCAGAGCAACCGTTAGAAGAAGAAGCAGTTACCATCCCAGTGGAGGAAGCATTCAACGACGCCTACGAGCCTCAACCATTCCCAGGAGGACGCGTAACAGAAGAAGGTCAAGATACCTATGAGGAACCCCCATCAGCATGGATGAAACAAGTAGAGGAAATGGGGCAAACTCATCAGGAACGGATATCCACTCAGATGCTGGCAATGAAGGCCATTGAGGACACCATCCTTCACTCAGAATACTTCAGGCACATCGCCCCTAGACGCCTTATCACTAGTTCAGAACTGCAATACAAGCCCTATTTTGTATTGTTGGCCGACTACAATGCAGAAATCAAAAGGGTCACCAACAAGTGCCCAACATTTGCCACACAGTTCGAACCAGAAGACATACCAGAAGCGGCACGAAAAGGAGCCATATTCCAACCAACGTGGAGGCAGAAGTTACTCGAAACTTACCCAGAAATGCTTCAAACATGGGATCATGCCCCCATGCATTTGAAGTACAATCCGTGTTTTGGGCCAGTGCAAAGACGCAGATCATGGAAAGCTTTTGCCATCAAGGTTCAGAATAACGCAAACTGTAAAGAATGGCTCAATTACCCCGCTATCGCCCCCCCAACCGGTACTCCTACAGTGTCATACATGATTGCAACCATCAGACATTGGATACCACGCCTCCACCCTATGCCAGATGTCGCTGCCCAGATGATGCTCAAGATCTTCGACATGATGCAGGTCGTACTCAAAACTTTTCGCAATGTATGCCGTATTCAACCTCCTATTCCCGGGTTTATTAATGGTAATTACGACCTGCTATATGATATGAGCACAACCCCGAGCATACGAGTGGCTTACGCATGGCATGCACGCATAAGATATCTCCCTGCCTGCTACAAGCAAACATTTGACGATATGTTCACCACGGGGTTTTGGGAAGCACATTCAGAGGTATTTGCGCCACGGCCTACGCATCTACTCCATCTCTTTGCATGCGAACAAACGATGCATTCCGAGCTTTACACAATGCCACAACCTGACATGCCTGGTACAGTGGATTGGGAGGCCTTGCAACGAGATCTAATCAGAGGTTTAAGAATCAAAGAACAAGAATTGGCAACCGACCTCCTGCAAACATACATTGATCAAACGGCGGAAAGGAGGTCTGTCAGAGGCGACAGACCCTAGGGGGGGGAGAGTGTTGACAAGATGCGGGAAGAAGCAAGTATGGACACACATGCAGATCTAGCACTGAGGCAACCCTTATTTTTTTCAAAAACCCCCACATCATTCTAAAGTGATTCTCATCACTACGAACCCTTGTAAATATCATTTCACCTTTTTGTAGCTCCATTTTGTACAAGCCGAGGAGTCCTCGAGCTTGGGGAGCCTTAGATGTAGTTGCCTGTCAATTTTCATAATTTTTAGATCTCGTTTGGGCCCTCAAATAAGCCCCGGAACCTAATTTTTAACTAGGCCGGACACTAGGTCTGAACAGGGCCAAAGCTAGTCAAAAACTATAAATAGAGCTAGAGAGCTCATTTTGGGGGTTAGCTTCTTGTAGTTTGAGCTTGTATGAGAACTTTCTTGCAATAGAAGTGATTCCATTGTCCTACTCTCTTTGTTCTTACTGTGTGTGCGCGTGTGTGTGTATGTGTGTGCATGCTTGTGTGCTTCTCACTCACGCACTTGTGCTTCCACTTGCTCGTGGTCTTCATACCATCCTCATGTCTTCCCGGATTGACATTAAAGGAGGTGCTACTCATCACTGAGCTACAGTGCCCATTTTACATGCTGACAGATTTTCAGCCAAAACCAAAAACCGTTTGAAGAACATGAACACTTCGGACTTTGCCTTCAATAGATATACCCATGCATGCCTGGAAAAATCATCAATGAAAGTCACGAAGTGAAGGTAATTTCCAAAAGAGGGTGTCTGCATAGGACCACAGACATCACTATGTACAAGCTGCAATTTCTGCGTAGCCCGAACTGAACCATCTTTTGGAAAGGAGGAACGCTGCATTTTGCCCAAAATATAGCCTTCACATACATGTTTTCCGGGTGCCTCAAGCTTGGGCAAAGAAGACATCATATCAGATTTCTACAGGCGTAGCAAACTAGCAAAAATTCAGATGACCAAAGCATGCATGCCAAATCTTTGCATCTGACATAGCCCGAGAATCATGAACTACACATGCCGAATCATTAACAAATCTTTCATAGTCTATGAGCTTATACAGCCCATGACATAAAATGCCAGAAGCAATAATAACATCGCCATTTGATAGATCATGAACTATACATCTGTCATCAACAAATTTCACAACCAAGCCAATCTTGGCTAATGCAGAAACTGATAACAGATTCTTCTTGATCCCTGGCACAAATAAAGCATCTGACAAAGTGAAAGAACTACCATCCGCAGTAGTCAGAATGATCTTACCAACTCCCATGACAGGATAAGAGGAGTTTTTGGCACATGTAACAGTATTCTTTGTAGGGGCAGGCTCGAGTGAAGAGAAGAAACTACCCTGCGAGGTAATATGTTTGGTCGCCCCATTTTCAAAGTACCAAACATCTGAGTCTACTGCAGACATGCACTGCTCATGAGAAGATGGGTCAAAACTGCAAACAGTAGTAAACACCCATTCTTCTTCCTGCACAAGATTAGCAGACTCTGTTTTTGGTGTAGAGGCTTCTACAACAACCATTCCAGCCTCTTTCTTCTTTGCCTCTTTTGCAGCCAGTTTTGGACAGTTCTTTATGATATGATCATTCCCTTTACAGTACTTAAACAATTTTTGCTTTTCTGATTTTTTATCATCTTTGTCTTGGTTCTTTGAATGTGCAGCATTTGCAGATTTTTGCTTACTAGTAGAAGAGCTCCATTTTCCTTTGCCCTTCAAACTAGCCAGGAAAGCTTGATCTACAACACGCATAATGGACCTGTTCTACCTAGACTGATCGTCCTGCAACAAAACAGAGACTAACTCCTCAAATGATAAGGCATTTGGATTACCTTTCATCATCAATTGAAGAGTAGAAGCGAAACTCTGATATGAATCAGGAAGACCATTCAGAACGGTCTGCACAAGTGAGCTATCTGGTATAACCTCATCAGCAGAAATCAATTGTTCCTTCAAGTCTTTGATCTTTGTCAAAAAAATTATCCATAGAATCACCTTCATTCATGTGCTCACTCTCCAACTGTTTTTGGAGGTAAGCAACACGAGCCTCATTCCTAGCCTGGTACAATGTGGTAAGTGTATCCCAAGCATCCTTTGCTGTTCAGCAAGAGCAAATATGAGGAATAATGGCACGTTTGATAGACAAAGCTATCAATGCATGTGCCTGGGCATCTCTGCCATCCCAACAAATCTGCTCTACAGTAGGTGCAACAGAAATAGTAGCACGAACAGGAATCTGTAGAATATCATCTTTGACAATATCTATCAGCTTCAGCACCTGTATTTGCAGTACCTGTAGTCGCAGGTGTAATAGGACGTCTTTCAACACCCTGCACAATGTTCCACAGTCCTTTTGCAACCAATACATGTCGCATCATATAAGCCCATAATGGGTAGTTGGTACCATCCAACTTATCCTCAACAGCCAACATACAGAATACATCACTGCTTTCAGCCATGGCCGGTGACTAAAATACCTTGATGCAGAAAATTGACTATATCTCAAAAAGTTGAACGGAACTACCCAGACGAGTTCTATTAGACCTGTAGCAGACTTCGAGACGCTTATACTGGCGAACTGAAACTGGTATATACCTTTGGCACAAAAAGATGAAATAGCCTGCACAAGCACTATGATAGTGCGTTCGGAGGCCGAAACGAGCTCAGATCGTGATTTCGGCACCACAAAGCAAAGATGTTTTGATCTCTAAAACACCCTGAGCATGCTCACCAAATTTTGTGTGAATCTGAGACTGCAACCAGAGAGGTGTAGATGACGGCCTAGATGAAGCGGCGACCTGCTCTGATACCAATTGTTGGAGTTAGATGTCTGCGAAAGCATGCAAACAACACAAGGAAGAAGAAGAAGCTTGGAGCACAACACACAAGACTGAATGTATTACTAGAGAATGTACAAAGATAAGTAACCCATTAGGGCAATAGGCGTATATACAAGCTAGGGGAAAAAAACCTCCTAAAGAGGGAAAAAAGTGCCCCGACGGTCCTAGAGTGTTCACACACATCACTACCTAAATATATCAACAATCTCCTTTGGTTGAGTGTCGTGATATCTAGCCACGTTAGATATCGTGAGAATTTTTGCGACATCTGGCAGATATCGGATATCGTGGGATTTTCATCACTACACCTGACGAGTGTCAAGTGTCGTGATTTATTCCGTGACACCTGACGTATGTCGAGTGTCATGATTTATTTTGCGACACCTGACAAGTGTTGAGTGTCGTTATTTATTCCGCGACACCTGACGAGTGTCAGATATTGTGGACATAGATTCACTACATCTCTCGGATATCGAGTATCCTGAGATTCTTCTTGCGACATCTGTCGGATATCGAGTGTCGTGGACTTTCTTCTGTGTCAAGTGTCAAGTATCATGGATTTTGCTTCGCGACATTTGAGAGATATCGAATATCGTGGAACTCACCTGAGTGTTGAATGTCGAGTGTCAGGGAACCCTAAGTTATGACATTTGACAGGTATCGAGTGTCGTGAATTTAGCCAATGTCAGGTGTCATGCACGGAGATTTTTAGATGTTTCATTGGGAATTTTCAACCCAATAACTTATTTCTTACAACTCTAAAATTTAGCAAAGAGCTTTGGGAGCTGGAAATTGTCTAAACTCAAGAAGAGCTCTTAAGTGAATGAACCTAAGATTTGGGAGAACCCTAGGGAGCCGAAGAAGCATAATTTCTTTTGTGGGAAGTGTAGCTGAACCAAGTATTCACTCACACTACTCTGAAACCTCGAGTGAGTCTAAGGAGGAAACCCTCATGGCCTCAGAGGACATGCAGAATTCTGTATCAATAATTGGCATGATGTCAATTATTGAGGGTGAATATCGAACATCTTTAGAACATGTGAGCACCAATCAACACAATTTACCCATCTACCTAGATGGGCTAAACAGATCAGTGGCTAGACTGAAGAAAGCTTCAGATGCTTACATAGTACCTAGGCCAATTGTTAAGTATGCAGGAGGATTCTACATGGATGAAAGAGAGATTTTGTATGTAGTTACAGAGCATTCGGAGAACCTCAAGGAGCAAAGAGAAGAAGGAAATACCCACAACCCTAATGGAGAGGGACATGAAGAACAGGTGTCTAGCGCTAGAGGGAAGTCCATTGTAATTAGGGTTTGGAGAGGAGACCTAATTCCCCAAGATGAATCCCTGATGGATGTTTATTTAATCAACGGGATGGAGCATCTACTTAGAGCACACTCTTCATTGTGGGAAGAACCCACCAACCCAGCTACCATCTATGAATTGCAAGATCCTGAAAACCCCACTCACATCACGTACTTGGATAAGAATCAGAGAAGGTACTGGCCTTTAACAGAATTAGAAAGAGCAAGATTGAAATATCATAACATCCTAGTGTTCCCACCTAGGGATCAAACCACAACTTCACAAAACCCCCAAGGAACCTATCAGGATAATTCTTATCAGTATTCAGGATGGACACAACAAACGAACATTCCAGTTAGGCCCCATGTGCAGTTTGTTACACCTAGAAATAATCCTAACTACCGACCACCTACGCATGTAGAACCGAGGAATAGAATTCATGTCCATGAGAGACCACCTATAGGAAGAGGACCTAGCATACCAATAGGAAAACCAGTCTTCCCTGTAATGCCTAGACCACCTGAACCTTGAAGAATATTGAGGCCTTTTCAGGTAGCCAAGTGCACGAGAAGTCACTATGATGGCTCTAGTGAACCATACAACCATATAATTGAATTCAAGCAAGTAATAAGAGCCGAACAAGTGGAAGACCGATTCAATATGAATCCTTTGGCCTAACCCTTACACACGGCCTTAGCTTGGTTCCAACCCTTAGATCCTAATAACTTCCAAAACATGGAACAAGTCTATCAAGAATTGATTGAAGAATTTACCAAGTCTGGAATAAAAAACAACTCATCCTCATTAATCCATAGTTTTAAACAAGCTCCTACAGAATCGGTGAGATTGGTAGCAAGAAGATTTAAGCAATATGTGGATAGATGCCCTGTTGAAGAGAGACCCACTCAAAACAAAATGGTTTCATTGTTTTTGGAAGGATTAGTGAATGGATCATTAAGATCATTGGTATATGTGAAGAGAGTCCAAAATTTCCAAGAGTGTATGAAAGAGTGCATCGACCTAGAGGACAATCTAGCAGAAGATTTGAAAATACCTCAAGGTAGTGTGAAAAGTGAAGATATCGCCTGCAACATGTCAAATCCTAGGAACAATGTGGAATAAATAACCGATCTAGTGGCTAAAAAGCTGAACGTTCAAGGACAGAGGAACTACCCAAACAATCCAATGAGAGTACCCATGCTTAGAAGACGTGTGCACTATGGAGGTGATCATCCTTCTCACTTGTGCAATAGGGGAGTAATTCCACCACGTGCCTATGCTTACAATAGACCACCCGCCCCGGGCCCTATGCATTATTGTAGCATAGAACAAAGGTACACAAATCACAGCATAGAGAACTGCCCTTACAATCAACAACCAAGACTGGTGCAACCACCCATGAGACCTTATGGATACCCTCAGAGAGATCAAGGAGGAGAGGTCTTTAGATATCCCACATATCAGCAACAAGCACTAGCACCGCGGCCTTATGCTTATCAAGGATACAACCCACCTCAACCTGTGTTAGGGCAACAACCACCACACCCTCAGAATGTTGTCCCAGTGAAAATGGCTCAACTTGAAGAGAACCCAGAGAGAGCAATAGTCCCAGCCACACCATTGGCTAGTAACGAGGCTTACGACCCATCTTATGACCATAGTCAAGGAAATTATTCCACATATGAGGGCACTATGGTTGAGTACGGACAATCTTACGAACCATATATGTATGGTTCTGAAGGACCTGATAGCTCTTATGGATATGAGCAGGACTATGTGTAATTAATGTACACAGCTCCCAGAGCACCCGTACCCTTCTGACAAATGAATAGACCACCTACACCTAGAGGACCATGTTATAGATACTGAGGAGATCATTTTATCAGAGAATGTACATTACCCAACCCACCACCACCGCAATGAATTTGGGAAGGATATTGTAGTGATTGTGGTAAAGAACATCTTTTTAGAGATTTCCCCAAGAACCCCAACAAAGTTAACTCAAATGTGCAGATCAATGTGATAGAAGTGATAGAGTCATCGGGGAGTGATAAGGAGTACACTGTACCACTAAAAGCAATAACAAGAGCTAAAGTGAGAGAGAGCACAGAAAGAATAAGAGAAAATGATCACGCCAATAAAGACTTGAACATACCCACACCTCAAGTAGTTGTAGACTCTGAAGAGTCTAGGAAAAGTATTAAAAGTAAACGAACCCAAAGATGGAAGAATCGTAGAGAAAGGATGAAAGAAAAGAAACTACAAAAAAAAATGGAGAACGAGAATAATGGACAAGGCCAGGAAGAAAAACCAGAACTTGAGGGAAACAATAAGATAGAAAAGTGTAAAAAACAAGAGGCAGGATCAGTTCTAGCTGACCCAATGCCAGAAGAGTTAGCTATGTGGATTCAGGCATACAAAGCACGTATAAAAGCTGGACCAACCATTGAGCAACACGAGAAGGAATATCCAAGAGGTGACTTAGAGAAGGAAAGATTGGAGATATGTAATAAATTAATTGAAGTGGCTCAACAGACCCTAGAAAAACCTGTTCAGCTATTACCAAACTCAAGAATTCCAGAAAAAGAGTTCCAAGAGTATGTCACACCTAAGGACATCAAGAAAGGGAAGAAAGACGAGACCTATGGTGAAGATTATTGTGAGAATAAAAGAAAAGGATCCATTATCCCCGAAGTCGACGGGGAATGGCCTAAAGACTTGTGGGCAAGAGTCCAGGAAGATAGATGGAAGAGAACGGAAGGAATTGAACCTCCCTTTGAGGAGTTAGAAGCAGAAGGTGAATTTGAAGCATCAATACTTGAATTAAACTCAGAAGGATTATTGCAACTTGACGAGAGCAAAAATGATGAAGACAGTGTGAAGGCTTTGCCGAACTACACAGGAGAATATGAACATAACTCTGAATTATATTGCATCCCCTCAGTGAGAAGAAAAGAGCGGAACCCATCGATTCAAACCTCAGACATTATACAACATCTTAAAAAAGTAAAAATCCCTTGTACTCTGACGTTGGAAGAACTCTTGAAGGTAAAACTGCAATTGAAGGAGAAGTGCACCAATCAATTAGAGACAAGGTCAGACAAAAATGAGATGCCGGATGAAGTTACCACAATAAAAATCCCGATCAATAAGGTTGGAGATTTCAGTGAGGGAGATGAAGGAAACACATGCCTCCCCATCACTTACAGAGGGTACACCACTAAAGCCATCTTAGATTCGGGAGCAGGAGTAGGAATTGCTACCAAAGAAATATGGGAAAAATGGGGAAAACCAGCTTTAAAACCAACCAGGAGGAAGATTCAAATGGCAGACGGACACACAGAACAACCCCTAGGATTATTGGAAAAAGTAACTTTTACTACCTGCGGAGTTGAATTCGAGCACACCTTAGCAATCTGTCAATTTGAAAAGGCTAGTAATTATGAGATGATACTTGGAAGGCCTTTCATGAGACAGCTCAAGGTAGTGCAAGACTGGGAAAGGATGCAGTATACTTGCAGCATGAAGGAACCACGACCAGAATAAATATCCATACATACACGTATCAAGACATCCCCCCCTACAATGGAATTTGATTCATAAGGAGGAAGACGATCAATCGATTCACAGTATAGGTTCAAGTAACCAAACATGGATGAACGAAGACACTCATCTATGGATATGCCAGGCAGCTAAAAGGGAAGAAGAAAGGAAGAGAGGATGGCAGCAAAGGCAGGGAGTTGTTAGATCTGTACCAGATCCAGCTTACATGCCCCAAATATTCTTAGATGAAGAATTTGAACCTCATGGTTGTATGGAGATTCTAGCTACTCTTGATGTATGCGTAAATGAAGAAATAATAACCATGAATGAATGCATTGATGAGGAAGGATATGATGTAAGTTTATACGTAGTTGTTCTTCAAGAAGCCGAAGAAGGAGAAGTAATCGAATGGTTGGATGGAGATTCTAGCTACTCTTGATGTATGCGTAAATGAAGAAGTAATAACCATGAATGAATGCATTGATGAGGAAGGATATGATGTAATTTATACGTGGTTGTTCTTCAAGAAGCCGAAGAAGGAGAAGCAATCGAAAAAGAATGGAAGGAAGATTATGAGAGTATCGATATGGAACATGAACAAATTGAGACAGAAGGTGAAAATCAAAGAGCAAGTGCCATAACTAATGAGTTAAATCAAGGAACGACACAAACGGAAGAATTTGAACCAGATAAAAAAAACGAAGAGGGAGAAAACAGGACTCAAGACCAATTTGAAGTACCTACTCACTTCAAGAAATACGAGGTAAAGGAGAGGAAGATTGCTATACAGATGCCAAAACGGGAAGCGAAACTAGGAATAGCATACGACAATAAAGGATAGAAAAAGAAAATAATAGTAGCTTTGGAGGAAGGAGAAGAGAGATGCACTTTTATAGGACAGGATGTCTCAATGAAGGAAGAACAAGAGTTAATACGACTCATAAGAGAGTATAGGGACATCTTTGCTTGGACATATAAGGATTTAAAAGGGGTAAGTCCCTCTATCTATGCCCATAGAATCCCTATGACATCAGAAGCCAAGCCTTCCAAACAAAGACCATACACTTATAACGATGTTTACTCAACAAAAATTAAGGAAGAGATAGATAAGTTGTTGGACACGGGCTTCATTTATGAGATCGAACACACGGAATGGGTATCACCTTTAGTGGTCGTGCCGAAAAAGAATGGCGAGTTAAGGGTATGCATTAATTTGAAAAAAGTAAATGCCGCCACCATACGAGATAGTTACCCACTACCTATCACAGATCATCTTCTGGAAAGGGTTGCAGGAAAGGAAGTCTATAGTTTTCTGGATGGCTTTTTAGGGTATAATCAGATATCAATTGCTCCTGAAGACCAACATAAAACAACCTTTGCAACAAATGGGGAGTGTATGCATTTAGGGTTATGCCTTTTGGTCTAACTAATGCCCCAGCCACTTTCCAAAGGTTGATGTGCCATGTGTTCAAGGAATTCTTAAGGAAGAGCATGGAGGTATATGTGGATGACTTGTGCACCTATTCAGCTATATGATCGGAACATATCCCAGAAAAGTATGTCTTCATGGTTCGACAAGGGAAGATATTAGGACACATTGTCTCTAAAAATGGAATTTCCACAGATGAAGACAAAATCAAAGTGATTCTGGATTTACCGAGACCAAAGACCGCTAAGGAAGTGCAAGCATTTATGGGACATTGTGGGTACTACAGGAGATTTATCCACATGTATGCCATAATTGCTAGGCCCCTTTATGCATTATTGTCTCAGTTTATTTGGACAGAAGAATGTGAAAAGGCTTTCAACGACTTAAAGAGTTGCTTGAGTTCAGCACCAATCCTCAGAGTGCCTGATTGGAACAAACCATTTCATATTCATGTAGATGCTTCCAAGTTTTCCATTGGATGCATTTTAGCGCAGCCAATAGATACATGAAAGTTAGACCACCCTGTAGCCTATGCCAGTAGACAATTAAATCAAGCAGAGTGCAACTACACCACTATGGAGAGAGAAGGTCTAGGGATGGTGTATGCAGTAAAGAAGTCTCTACACTACCTATTGGCAAACAAATTCAAATTCTTCATCGATCATCAAGCCCTAGTCTACTTAGTTAATAAGCCTTGTAATACAAGACGATTAGTGCAATGGTTTCTATTGGTGATGGAATTTGATTTTGAAGTACTAGTCAAGAAGGGGAATACGCACATCAGAGTAGATCACCTATCGAGAATGACACATGGAGAGCCCCCCACAGGAGTACCAGATGATCTACCAGATACCTATCTTTTCAATCTCGAGGTATGTCCCCAATGGGCAGAAAAGTTGATCCCTATCCTCACATATGAACCTAAACATGGGATCACTACAAACAAAAGTCAGGAGTTATGGAAGGCTAAAAACCTCCACATCATTGCTGGAAGCTTATACCACCAAGATCCAAGTGGGTTACTCATGAGATGCATGGAGGAAGAGGAACAAGAGATGTGGCTTCAAAAACCACATGTAAATCAATGGAAAACTCATCAGAATGCGAGTGGAACATGGCAAACACTGAAGAGATTGGGCACATATTGGCCGACCATGCAAAGGGATACACATGACTATGTATCTACCTACCCAACTTGTCAAGAACGAAGGCCAGAAGAGAACTCTATGTTACTCCACTGTAGCACCTAGGTGGAGTATGCCTTTGGTAAAATTCTTGAAAACCAAGGAGCACCCAGAAGGAGCCACTTTAGCAAGGAGACGTGCTCTTGAAGAGCAAAGCAAGGACTATGTTCTTATAGGAAAACAACTCTTCAAGAGAGGAAGAGACAATCATCTACGAATGTGCATTCATGAAGACGAGTACCTTTCTGTCTTAGAGATGGCTCATACGGGAGCTGTAGGAGGACATTTTTCTGCAGATAAAATTGCAAAAATGATTCTCTTCGCAGGAATGTGGTGGCCAACTCCACATCAAGATGCAGCCACTTACGTCCAAAGATGCGATACATCTCAACGAACAAAGTATCCTATTAGAAGAGATGAAATGCCACTAAAGCCTATGATGAGTGCCAGAGCGTTTACCAAATGGGGAATAGATTTTGTAGGACCTATTAGTCCACCAGCTAAAGGTTCTCATGCCGAGTACATAATTGTAGCAACATATTATTTGACCAAATGGGTAGAGGCCAAAGCAACCAAGAAGAACGATGCAAGAACTATGGCTAAGTTTCTCTTTGAGAACATATTCACTAGGTTTGGATTGCCTATTGAAATTGTGAGTGACAGGGACACACACTTTGTCAATGAAGTGATAGAAGCCCTAATGAATGAATTCTTAGTGATTCATAAGAAATCAACCCCCTATCACCCACAAGCCAATGGACAGGCTAAAAGTCCGAATAAAATCTTATGCATAGTCCTCACTAAGATTGTTAACAATGGCAGATGCAATTGGGACAAGCAATTACATCACGCTTTATGGGAATTCCGAGTAGCATACAAAACAACCATAGGAACTACACCATTTAACCTGGTATACAGACAAAATGCCATCTTACCAATTGATTTCCTTGTACCTACTCTCAGAGTAGCTGCAAATTATGAATGGACTGGACATGAGTTATCAACTCAATTGGACCAAATAGAAAAATTACACAAAACAAGATTGCAAGCAGTGGCAGGTATTTATGTTGCAAAAAGATGACATAAGGCATATTTTGATGCTCATATTAAAGATAAAAACCTAAAGGAAGGAGATTTGGTTGTGGTTTATACTTTGAAGCAACATGCAAAGAAACTATAAAAAAGAGGATATGGCCGCTTGATGATCAATCGTATATCTACCAGTAGAGCCATCAGCCTAGCAACCCTAGATGGAGAAGTCTTGCCAAATTATATCAGTGGTTGTCGAGTAAAAAAGTATTTAGAGCCATTGACAGAGGAAATAATGTTACGACTTCTAACAGCAAAAAATAGGCGAGAAGAGGACGAAAGAATACGAGAAGAAGCAAGACAAGAAGCTCTAGAATGAATAAGAAAAAGGAAGGAATGGATGAGAGAGAGAGATGAAAGATATCGACAAGGAGATGAACTCGTCCCAATGGCTAATTTTAGATCCTCTGAAAACCTAGGACATCAAATAAAGCAACCATATTTTAATTTGGGTGCTGGAACAGAAGAGCACCACTTGGTGGATGCTCTCATTGACACAGGAGTAGCTGTTAGCTGTATCAAGTCTTCGTTGACTCAGAAACTCAAGGAAGAATTACGCCCATCTAAAGCATAGCTGATTGGAATAGGCGGAAAAGTTACTAAATGCATAGGCGAGATTACATTGTCAGTACATCTCGGAAATAACACGATGCAACAAAAACTCTTGGTGTGTCATGATCAAGACTTATTAGAAGAACTTGTGTTGGGTCAAGATTGGATATATCAATATGAAGTGACTATCCAATTAGCCTTGGGTTACATATCGGCCAAGATAGGGCACCGTGAGGTATTCAGTGTGTTAGAAGAACGACTTATCAAAGCCAAGTGTATAGGCCTGAGGGATCACTCACGCATGCATGATGATAAATGTACATTCACCTCCACTATGCAAACCCTACCATCAATTACTTCATGTGAGAGTACACCGAATCTCAGTCTCGCACACTCTCCTAAACCAGTGAACCTCACTGCTAGCATCGTTTCCAATAAAAGCTCCTGTGAGGAATCGAGCACAAGAGAAACTAGTCAGCAAGAGTGTCACGAACTTGCATGCATTAGAATCCATCTCATTCCTCACACTAGACAGGCTTGGATCAGAAAAGATCAGGTGATAACATATCATCAACAATGGAGCTATATTCTACACAGGAAACAGCAATAATACAAGGACACAAGTCAAGCTGGACTCCAAGATCCACAAAGAATTGCTAAAGTATGGATACCAAATAAAGTGATTGCCACCCAACCAGCGAGAACGCAGATATGGATCCCCAAATCGTATGCACCAATGATGATCATCAAAGGCAAAACATCAACAAACAAGAAGGATCAGTATGATAGGAAAATGAAGAATCAAGAAATCAGTAACTACATGAATGGTCAGCAAAAATACACAACAAAAACAATTCAACAATTCGAAGAGCTGGCAAAGCGGAAATATGACTTGAGAATTACATCCCGCCCCAGAAACGATGGCGATACAGTCAACTACCAGAAATTAAAACAGATATGGATACCTAAATGCCGATCAATCTGCATACATCGACCAAATACTTCAATTTGCACACATCTTGAGCTGCAAGAGTCTCGAGCATGCATAATAGGGCCACATTACAAGGCCATGCATTCGACACCTAATTCTTCTTCTACTGGATAGTGAAGCACATTTCCCTCTCAGGGGATATGAGGGCACTTGTACAATAATCTCAAGGAAAATAACTAACGGTACAATAAAAGCTTCGGCTAGGTACTAACGCTTTTGTTTAATTTCAGAAAGATATAGAAAAAAATATATATGTATGAAGAGAAATCCCAGGTACTACCTTTCTCACACCCACGAGAAAGGGACAACACAAGTCACTTGGAGAGTTGCCAATTTCATGAAGGCTAAGTAAAGGATAACTCACGATACCAACTTTACACTAATTACTGGTATGTATTGAGTGCAGATGGCATCTTCAAATTCTGAGGCTACGCAATAGGAAAAGGTCCTGCTTCTTCCCTTGGAATCGATTTCTAAAGCGAGAGGTCATTGGTTCCTTGAAGACCAATCTGTGTCGGATCTTCTTTTCATGGCCACCATCAAGATTATGGATAGGGATCACTACTTCCCTATCATGTCACAAGATTTTCAAACCATAATTCAAGGACTACCGCGCATCACAGATGTTTGGACAAGAGCACAAATTGATGCATTCTTGCGACTTCCGATATATTTACCTGATTTTCAGAGATGCACGCAAGTTATGAACACACTCCAGTCTGCAGCAGATAAGCCATCAATCCCGGAAGCTAAAGTGCTCAACAAAATAGATGCATGGAAAACAATTTGATTCACGCATGAAGTCATCAATAAAGCTTTTGGATGGAGTCAAGACGGTCTCACTAATGTCAAAGATGAATGTCATGATGCAAAAAAGAAAACCTTTCTGGAAATCAACAAGACAGATATAGAAGAATCAGTGCGATTAGTGCATCAACATTTTTGTTTTCCAAGCATGAACAGATATACAACACCTCAGAAGATTGTGGTTCAATTGCTCTCCCATGCGATGAGGCAAATTGGGAATCAATTCAATTTTACTCCATACATTCAAGACCGTCTATTTGAAGCTAAGAAGAAATGGAGTCAGAAGAAGTTTTTGTTGTTGAAGTGTAGGAAGATCAATCCCGCGACTCAATATTTTTCTCATAACTTGAAGCAGGAGCGTCAGAATCAAGTGAGACCATTGGATGCATCTTCTCGAGAGCTTTGAAACAAACCCGCTATTCACTATATTCGGAGTTCAGTGCTGAGAGAAAAGCTTGATTTACTATTGACTACTGTTCCAAGTGTCGCGACACCATAACCGACCTTGAAAACTTGAATGTGATGGATTTCTACTTGTTTGCACCTTGTGAAACTTCATTTGCATTGACCATCATTTGAATGCATGTCTTCATACACTCGGCTAGGTTTTGATACTCTTTGGATTGATAAATAAAGTGTGAAGTCCCCACTATATGCACTTGAGGGGGATTGAGGTATAGTCTCTTTCTCCACAAGTCCCTTAGTCAGAACTTAGGTACACATGCATAGATGAGCAATAGATGGCTTGGTCGTGGATTGCGACCATGCCAAGCCTCATATGGAGTGATAGACTATAGTGCTTTGGTGGGATACATGCTAAGTACATATGTTGCACACATAACAACCTCAAGCTAGAAGCTATGTGGTAAAGCCTGACTTTTGACCATACACCTCACCATCTCCATGAGAGAACTATTCTTTCCTTTAGCAAATCCATTCTATTGAGGTGTATACAACATTGGACACTAATGTTTTATCCCATGTTCAACCAAAAATGCATTAAAGTTAGAAGACATGTATTTCCCCCCTCGATCAAATTGGAAGGTACCCATTTTACATGTTGTTAGATTTTCAGTCGAAACCAAAAATTGTTTGAAGCACATAAACACATCCAAATTCACTTTCAATGGATACACCCATGCATGCCTAAAAAAATCATCAATAAAAGTCATGAAGTAAAGATAGCTCCCAAAAGAAGGTGTTTGGATAGGACCACAAACATCACTAGTGAACAAGCTACAATTTCTAACTAGCTCATATTGAACCATCTTTTGGGAAGGAGGAAGACTGCATTTTTTGCCCAAAATACAGACCTCATAGACATTTTTAATAGGTGCCTCAAGTTTCTGTAGAGAGGACACCATTTTAGATTTTTGTGGGTGTAGCAAACTAGCAAAATTCGGATAACCAAAGCATGCATGCCAAAGCTTTGCATCTGAGATAGCCTAATAATCTTGAACTACACATGTTGAATCATTGACAAATTTCACATAGTCTATGAGCTTATACAACCCATGACATAAAATGCTAGAAGCAATAATAACATTTCCATTCAACATATCATGAACTGTACATCTATCATCAATGAATTTGACAACCAAGCCAATCTTGGCTAATGCGAAAACTCACAACAATTTTTTGAACCTTGGCACAAACAAAGCATCTAACAATGTGAAAGAACTACCATCAGGAGTATTGAAAATGATCTTACCAACTCCCATTACAATATAAGAGGAGTTGTTAGTGCATGTGATAGTATTCTCTATAGAGGTAGGCTCAAGTGAACTGAAGAAATTGTGCTGCAAGGTAATATGTTTGGTTGCCCCACTATCAAAATACCAAACATCTGAGTCTATTGCATACATACAATGTTCATGACATGATGCATCATAGGTGCAAACAATAGTAAACACCCATTCTTCATTCTACAAAAGATTATCAGACTCTATTTTAGGTGTAGAGGCTTTTGCAACAACCATTCCAGCCTCTTTCTTCTTTATCTCATTTGCTACCGGTTTTAGACAACTCTTTATGAAATGATCATTTCCTTTACAATATTTGGAGATCTATTTCTACTTTTGTGTTTTCTTCTCGTCTTTGTCTTACCTTTTTTTACTATGTCAAATTAGTAGATTTTTGCTTACTATAGATGAGTTCCATTTGCCTTTGCCCTTCTTACTAGCTAAGAAAGTGAGTGGAACATGCATAGGCTTACTTGAGAAAGCAACTTGAAGATGTATGTATGGATAAAAATGAGTTAGTGTATGTATATGTTACACCCATGAAGGATTCAAAATAGCAATCAACAAACATTAGTGAGATAATTCCGAATGCATCAATCATTTCTACATACTCAAAGGATTGTCAAATTCTTTTTAAAGCTTTGCTACTAAACTGCGTTTGGTTGCAAAGGGAAATCCAAATAGTGTATGTTTTATGAGCGTGCATCTTTTGCAAGAGGAGTAGTTAAGAGTGAATAGAAGTGGTTTGCTTTAGGGAACGCAAGTAGTTATTACACAAAATGAAAAAAGCAAGTATGGTTCAACTTTGGTTTCATCAAAACCAAAGTTTCACTTTTCCTCTTTAACTTTTTCCTCTCATGATGGTGATATGCAACATAAGAAAAGATGCAAGAATTGTTGAAAGGTTGGAATACTGTTGATGAATGTAGAAAGCTTGCCAGGGGTGATGAAAAGAAGAAAGAATCTGATATGTATGTTGTTGAGAATACATTTTATGCAAAGAATGATGAAACGAATGTTGCTCAAGATGTTTGTGCATGTATTGTTAGATTTCATTATGATTCTTCATCACATTCTACACGTATGATTGTGAATGGGCCTGATTCGGATTGGTTTTTTTGTAATGGTTCTTCAAATCATATCACTTCATGCATAATATTTTTTTTTTCATCTTACCTATGTTGGAGAAACACTCACTAATTGGACATATATTTGAAGGTCAAAGCTTTAGAAGAAAATCACATGCCTATGTGAAGGAGCAAATTCACAAGTGTATTATATTTGTAAAGTTAGTTCACTTCAGTTCTAGAAGTTTTTTAAAATCACGAGAATGAGAAAATCTATATAAGTTAGTTTGTATGAACTGACGTGAGAGAGAAGAAGTGGAAGAGAGTGATAGAATGTGAGAAGGAGTTCATTTTGTATGACTGAGTATAGTCGGGCTTCTCTGAGTGAGAAAGCATCTGTAAACTTCTAAGTTTTCATAGCTATGATAAGAACTAGTTAAAGTTCTGTGTATAAGTCTTCTTCTTCCATCTCCAGAGTTTTTTTTGTGTGAAATGATTTCAAAAGTTGAAGTTTTCCAAGCAAGTTGATGTCTGACATCCAGTTTGTGTTGATAAGTCATTGCTTTCATTCTCTGAGTGTTACCTGTTGTTGAATCTTCTAAAAACATGAAGTTTGTAGAGCAAGTCGATGCTTGGCATCGACTTCTAGCATAAAAGTGCTTTATTCATATCTTGTGTTTAGCGGTCATTTCAGGCGCTGAAAAGTTGGCCAAAAAAGCTCAAAGTTGATGCTTCGCATCAACTTTTGGTTGCAAGTCGATGCTAGGCATTGAATTTTCATTTTTAGACGGTCAGACTTACTAAAACAGGTAAAATTTCCACTTTTGAAAGTCATACAGGGTCATATTGTAAAGGCTATGTCTTGAGTTCTAGAGATCCGTTTCTTGCATATGATAGCTTTTTGGAAATCTCTACTCTTCTATTTCCATCCACCAAAACATCTTGGAGAAATAATATTTTTGCTAAGAGAAATTAACAAAATACTGAAGGTATGTCATTTCAATGACTGAAAAAATCTGAGGAAGTAAAGTTCTTGGTTTTGACTATCATTTCTCAAAGTTTTGAGTGGCAATGAGTTAATGGTGACCATAGAGGTTGTCTAGTGTCACATTAATTCATTTCTTGTGATGTTTCACACATCAACAAGTGGTATCAGAGCCGAAAGGTCCTAAAGAGCAGAAGACGACAAAGATACGAGAAGTTTTGAAAAGTTTTTTCATTAAAGGTTGAAATGTGAAGCATTTGAAGACACAAGGCATCAAAAGGTTACTTCAAAAGTATCCTCATACACAAAGAACTCCAAAAGGTATTATTCTTTATCCTTTAAGCTCAGAGGTTGTAGCAGAAGGAAAGGAGTATGGCAGATCATATCTCCATTGACAAACTGGACAGAGATAATTACCCCGCATGGGTAATGAGAATGGAAGCCTTACTTATGAGTAAGGATCTCATGTTATATGTAGCAGGTGAAGAAGAGGAGATAGTATTTGAAGATGAAAGCCGACCAAAGAAAGAAGAACTAGATGCTTTAAAGCATTGGCAGAAGAAGGATGCAAGTGCAAAGGCATACATTTACAAAACAATCTCAGATCACTTGCTACCACACATCAGAGGATTGGAATCATCTGAAGATATGTGGAGTGCATTGGAGTATCATTTCCAAAGCACTACTAAATCACGGAAAGCAACTCGATGGTCAGAATTTACAACATTCAAGAAGAATCCAAGTCAAAGTATTAGTGATTATGTCACTAAGATGAAGGATCTAGCAGATAGTCTTGGATCCATAGATGAAGATGTTGAAGATCACAAATTGATTGCTCAATTACTTGCAGGATTGAGAGGGGATGAAAGGTGGAAACCTTTTGCTTATCAATAGAACTTTCATTAAATCATTATGTTCCAGATTTGAATCAATTACTTGGTTTGATGCTCACATATGAGCAAGTCTTGAAGGGAGATGGAGATAAAGGACAAAGTTCTGCAATGTACATAAAGAATAAGAAGAAAGAAGATAAATGTAAAGCAAAGGATGCAGAAGAGTCAAGTTCTCAAGTTTATTTTGCAAGAGGTAGAGGCACAAGCAGAGGAAGAGCAAGAGGTTTTGGAAGAGGAAGAGGTTATCAGAATAACAATAAGAAGGCTTGCTGGATCTGTGGATTGAGTAATCATTTGGCTCATGACTGTTGGCATAATCAACAAGGATCAAATCAAAATCAAAATAACAATAGCAGAGGTAGAGGTGGAAGATATCAAAGTAATTTTCAAAGAGGTAGACAAAGACAAAGAGGAGGCTATGGTAGAGGTGGAGGAAGAAGTTGGGGACAAAATCAATCCTACAACACCACCTATTACAATTATGCAAATGACACACAGAATGAAGGTCATACATCATTGATGATGAACTCAATCAGAACATCAGATAAAGAAGATCTAAAGGTATTTTACATTGACTCTGGATGTTCTAATCATTTTTCAGGAAACATAGAATTGATGTCAGAATTGGAAAAAGGTATTTCTGGTCATACAGTTCAAACAGGTGATAATACAAGACATAGTGTACATTCAATTGGAAAGTGAAATGCAAGAGTGGAGCATATTTGCTAACCAATGTTTTGTATGTTCCCACAATACCTAAAAACTTGATTAGTGTGGGATAGATAGTTGAAAAAGGTTTTCAAGTCAGGTTTACAAATGAAGGAGTACTTGTTGAAGATCTAGAGAATGGATATAATCAGATTGTCTCTGGTAAGAAAGAAGGTAGACTCTTTACTTTAAGAGTACAAGGGAATATTGGTCAAGCTTTGCTCACACACGGTGAAGGAGTGATTTCAAAACTTGATCTCTGGCATAAGAGATTAGGTCATTTCAATGAAAGAGGAATTAAAGCTATGGTTGAAAATCAGTCTGTACTATGACTACCAAATGTGCATAGTCAACATATGGTTTATAAATGTGAAGCATGTCAAATGGGTAAAGCACACAGGTTACCATTTCAGAAGAAAGGAATCAAACATTATGGATTACTAGAGCTTATTCATATAGATGTATGGGGACCAACAAAAGAAGGATCTATCAGTGGCTCAAGGTATTATGTTCTTTTCATTGATGATGCTACAAGATGGATAACTTTATATGTTTTGAAGGAAAGATCAGAAGTGTTTGGAGCTTTCTAGCATTTTCATGCATATGTAGAGAGAGTCACAGGTCAAAAGCTTAAAAGACTGAGGTCTAATGTAGGGGGAGAAAACTTCTCCCAAGATTTCAATGATTAGCTTTGGAATGCAGGTATTAAGAGAGAAATAACTTGCAGGTATACACCACAACAAAATGGTGTAGCGGAAAGAAGGAACAGGACTTTGGTTGAGTTTGCTAGAGCTATGCTGAAGGAGAAGAATTGTCCAAATTATCTTTGTGCTGAAGCTGTAAATACAGCTACATATCTTGTGAATAGATTACCATGTGCACCTCTCAATGGAATGACTCGATATGAAGCTTGGTGGGGTAGGAAACCAACACTAGATCATTATAAAGTGTTTGGATCAATTGCATATGCTTATGTTCCATCACAACTTAGACATAAACTTGAACCAAAGGTAGAAAAATATGTGTTCATTGGTTATGATGAAAAGCAGATGGGTTACAGATTGTGGAATCCTCTAACCAAACAAGTTATTGTTTCTAGAGATGTTACATTTGATGAACAGAAAAGTTGGTACGTAGATCAAAGTCATACAACTAAAGAATTTGAAGAAGAGGTAAGAAGATGTGAGAAAGGAGAATCAATTGTGCACGTAAATGAAGATGAAGGATATATGCAAGCAAGTACATCCAAAAGTGGATTAGAAAGGAGAAATGAAGAAGCTCCTATATTTGATGAAGAGGTGTATCCAGACACATATGAAGAATGTGAACCAAGAAGGTCAAGCAGGACTAGGAGGCAACCAGAAAGGTATTATTATGATACTTCTTACATAACTCAGAAGAACTATGCATATATGGTCAAAGATGATGAAGAACCTCAGAACTATGATGAAGCTAAAGGTAAGAAGCAATGGGAAGAAGCCATGAAGGAAGAATTCAATGCACTCGAGGAGAACAAGACATGGGAACTTGTTCCTAAACCAAATGGTAAGAAAGTAATTGGAAATAAATGGGTTTATAAAGTGAACAAGCTTGCAGATGGAAGTATAGCAAGATACAAAGCTAGATTGGTGGTGAAAGGCTATGCCCAAACCTATGGAATAGGTTATGATGAGACATTCAGTCCTGTAGCTAAGGTGTCAACTATAAGGACAATCATTGTTGTTGCAGCTTCAAAAGGATGGAACCTAAGTCAATTGGATATAAAGAATGCATTCTTGAATGGATACATATCAGATGAGGTATACATGGAACAACCTCAAGGGTTTATAGATTCTAGGTATCCAAATTTTGTTTGAAGGTTGAGAAGAGCATTCTATGGATTGAAGCAAGCTCCAAGAGCATGGAACTATAGACCGGTGAAGTATCTGAATGAACTTGGATATCAAAGTTCAAAAGCAGATACAAGTTTACTCATCAAAAGAACAGAGGAAGGTACAATCTACATTTGTATTTATGTAGAGTTAATGGAGAAAGAAATTGAAGTAGAGTACATTCCTACAAAAGATCAGATAGCAGACATAATGACAAAGAGCTTGGATGGTGTGAAGACCAGCAGATTCAAAAGTATGGCAGGAGTAAAAGAAAAGAAGAAGATATGAAGGAATAGAGAATGTCAATTAGTGATTGAGGGGGAGCTTTTGGAGAAACACTCATTGATTGGACATATATTTGAAGGTCAAAGCTTTAGAAGAAAATCACATGCCTATGTGAAGGGACAAATTCACAAGTGTATTATATTTGTAAAGTTAGTTCACTTTAGTTCTAGAAGTTTTTTAAAATCACGAGAATGAGAAAATTGTTGGAGATAGACGTCTGCGGAAGCACGCGAACAACACAAGGAAGAAGAAGAAGCTTGGAGCACAAACACACAATACTGAATGTATTACTAGAGAATGTACAAAGATAAGTAGCCCATTAGGGCAATAGGCGTATATACAAGCCGGGGGAAAAAACCCTCCTAAAGAGGGAAAAAAGCACCCCGACAGTCCTAGAGTGTTCACACACATCACTACCTAAATATATCAACAAATCCCCCCTAGGAGTGATGCGGTGAACAAGGAGCTGGCACTCATGTATAAGGAAGTGCCAAGCTATGTGGAAATCACTCCACAAAAGGAAGTAAGCCCAAAGCTTTGCGGAAAGCTTCAAACTTCTCCCTAGGTAGAGCCTTCGTGAAAAGGTCTACAATGTTCTCCTGCGTGGGCACATAATGCGTGACTCCTGGGCAATGCATAAACCTGCTCATCTGTGAGACAGCAAACTGAATATCTGGTCGAGTAATGCATAAGTAAATCAAGCATCCAACAGCGTGCTGATAGAGTACAACATCAAATGCATCTCCAGCATCATGAAGACTCAATCGTAAACCTGTCTCCATAGGAGTGGCAATAGGCTTACAGTCTTCAAGGCCAAAACCCTGCAATAATGTGTCAATATATTTCGTTTGACACAAAGCCATTCAACCATCAACTTGCATAAACTGAATGCCCAAATAGTGATGCAAATGCTCCAAATTAGACATCTCAAATGAGGCATGCAAATCAGCCTTAAAATCAGCAATATGTGTCTCGATAGGACCAGTGAGCAGCATGTCATCAACATAGACAACAATGATCAGAAGCACATCATTAGCACGTTTAACATATAAGGTGCTTTCAGTTGGACTGTTCTCAAAACCATGTGCAGTCAGATAGGCATGTATCTTCTCATACCAAGCACGTGGTGCTTGCTTTAAACCATATAATGCCTTCTTTAACCTGCAAACCTGGTTTTCATGCCCTTTCTGCACAAAGCCACGGGGCTGAAAAACATACACTTCTTCATGCAAGTCACCATTCAGAAATGTTGTTTTAATGTCCAACTGATGTACATTCCAACCATGATGGGCTGCAAGTGCACAAATGCTCCGAACAGTAGTCATACGGCATGTAGGTGCAAAGGTCTCATCAAAATCAATGCCTCTTTCCTCTACATAACCCTTTGCAACAAGCCTAGCCTTATACCTGTCAACTGTACCATCAGGTTTACGCTTCAGCTTGTATACCCACTTAGTGCCAATGGCCTTCTTGCCAGGAGGCAAGTCACATAAAGACCATGTACCATTCTTCATTATAGCATCATATTTAGATTGCATAGCAGCCATCCAATTTTTTGAATTTTGTGCTTCATCAAAAGAAACAGGCTCATTCTCATCACAGAGACTAGATGCAGCCATAGCATAGCAATCTGATGCAAAGGAGGCACTACGAGAGCCTGAACGAGTACGATATGACAAAGGTGCATCTAATTTGCTGTCACGCAAAGTGTGCACCAGCCATTTTGGCATAGTTTTTGCCTGCTCAATATCAGCTCTCTCATCAACAAGTGCATCATGTAAATCTGCATCAGAAATGGAATGATTTGCATCATCATATGAAACATGCAAAGGTTGAGAAGTTGCCTCATTAGGACCAGCACTAGCCTGTCCACCTGTAAAAAGAGGCATCAAAGTATCATACATGTCTTTGGAGCTAACAGATGTCTCCTTAGTACATGAAAGCAATGGCTGAATAACATCTTCCACAAAGACAACATCACGGCTAACCAGAATGCGTTCAGTCTGTGGATGATACAGACGATAGCCTTTACTTTCAGAACTGTACCCAACAAAAATACATTTTACTCCCTTATCATCCAATTTTCTGCGATGTTGTTCAGGCACTAATGCATATGCCAAACAACCAAAAACACGCTGATGAGCAAAAAATGGCTTGCGGTCATGCCAAGCCTCAAATGGAGTGATAGACTGCAATGCTTTAGTGGGACACCTGTTCAGTACATATGCTGCACACATGACAGCCTCAAGCCAGAAACTATGTGGTAAAGCCTGACTTTTGACCATGCACCTCGCCATCTCCATGAGTGACATGTTCTTTCGTTCAGCAACTCCATTCTGTTGAGGTGTATACGGCACTGTACACTGGTGTTTTATCCCACGTTCAGCCAGAAATGCATTAAAATCTGAAGACATATATTCCCCCCATCGATCAGAACGGAGGGTGCCCATTTTACATGCTGACAGATTTTCAGCCAAAACCAAAAACTGTTTGAAGCACATGAACACTTCGGGCTTTGCTTTGAGTGGATATACCCATGCATGCCTAGAAAAATCATCAATGAAAGTCATGAAGTAAAGGTAATTTCCAAAAGAGGGTGTCTGCATAGGACCACAGACATCACTATGTACAAGCTGCAATTTCTGCGTAGCCCGAACTGAACCATCTTTTGGAAAGGAAGAACGCTGCATTTTGCCCAAAATACAGCCTTCACAAACATGTTTTCCAGGTGCCTCAAGTTTGGGCAAAGAGGACACCATTTCAGATTTCTGCAGGCGTAACAAACTAGCAAAATTCAGATGACCAAAGCGTGCATGCCAAAGCTTTGCATCAGACATAGCCTGAGAATCATGAACTGCACATGCCGAATCATTCACAGATCTTTCATAGTCTATGAGCTTATACAGCCCATGACATAAAATGCCAGAAGCAATAATCACATCGCCATTTGAGAGATCATGGACTCTACACCTGTCATCAACAAATTTCACAACCAAGCCAATCTTGGCTAATGCAGAAACTGATAACAGGTTCTTTTTGATCCCTGGCACAAATAAAGCATCTGACAAAGTGAAAGAACTACCATCAGCAGTAGTGAGAATGATCTTACCAACTCCCATAACAGGATAAGAGGAGTTATTAGCGCATGTGACAGTATTCCCTGTAGGGGCAAGCTGGAGTGAAGAGAAGAAACTGCGCTGCGAGGTAATATGTTTGGTCGCTCCACTGTCAAAGTACTGGACAAACATCTGAGTCTACTGCAGACATGCACTGATCATGAGAAGATGGGTGAAAACTGCAGACAGTAGTAAACGCCCATTCTTCTTCCTGCACAAGATTTGCAGACTCTGTTTTTGGTGTAGAGGCCTCTGCAACAACCATTCTAGCCTCTTTCTTCTTTGTCTCTTTAGCAGCCAGTTTTGGACAGTTCTTTATAATATGATCATTTCCTTTACAGTACTTGCAGAACAATTTCTGCTTTTCTGATTTCTTCTCATCTTTATCCTGGTTCTTCGATTGTGCAGCATTTGCAGATTTCTGCTTACTAGTAGAAGAGCTCCATTTTCCTTTGCCCTTCTGACTAGCCAGGAAAGCTTGATCTGCAACACGTATAATGGACCTGTTCTGCCTGGACTGATCTTCCTGCAACAGAACAGAGACTAATTCCTCAAATGACAAGGCATTCGGATTGCCTTTCATCATCAACCAAAGAGTAGAGGCAAAAGTCTGATATGAATCAGGAAGACCATTCAGAACGGTCTGCACAAGTGAGCTATCTGGTATAACCTCATCAACAGAAATCAATTGTTCCTTTAGGTCTTTGATCTTTGTAAGAAAATTGTCCATAGAATCACCTTGATTCATGTGCTCACTCTCCAACTGTTTTCAGAGGTAAGCAACACGAGCCTCATTCCTAACCTGGTACAAAGTGGTAAGTGTATCCCAAGCATCCTTTGCTGTTCTGCAAGAGCGAATGTGAGGAATAATGGCACGTTTGATAGACAAAGCTATCAATGCATGTGCCTGGGCATCTCTGCCATCCCAACGAATCTGCTCTGCAGTAGGTGCAACAGAAACAGCAGCACGAACAGGAATCTGTGGAATATCATCTTCGACACCATCTTCATCAGCTCCAACACCTGTATTTGCAGTACCTGTCGTTACAGGTGTAACAGGACGTCTTTCAACACCCTGCACAATGTTCCACAATCCTTTTGCAACCAGTACATGTCGCATCATATAAGCCCATAATGGGTAGTTGGTACCATCCAACTTATCCTCAACAGCCAACATAGGGAATACATCACTGCTTTCAGCGATGGCCGGTGACTAAAATACCTTGATGCAAAAAATTGATTGTATCTCAAAAAGTTGAACGGAACTGCCGAGACGAGTTCTGCTAGACCTGTAGCAGACTTCGAGACGCTTAAACTGGCGAACAGAAACTTGTATATACCTTTGGCACAAAAGGACGAAATAGCCTACACAAGCGCTACGATAGTGCGTTCGGAGGCCGAAACGAGCTCAGATCGCGATTTCAGCACCACAGAGCGAAGCCGTTTTGATCTCGGAAACACCCTGAGTATGCTCACCAAATTTCGTGCAAATCTGAGACTGGAAACGGAGGAGTGTCGACGGCGCCCTAGAAGAAGCGACGACCTGCTCTGATACCAGTTGTTGGAGATAGACGTCTGCGGAAGCACGCGAACAGCACAAGAAAGAAGAAGAAGCTTGGAGGACAAACACACAAAACTGAATGTATTACTAGAGAATGTACAAAGATAAGTAGCCCATTAGGGCAATAGGCGTATATACAAGCCGGGGGAAAAAAACCTCCTAAAGAGGGAAAAAAGTGCCCCGGCGGTCCTAGAGTGTTCACACACATCACTACCTAAATATATCAACAAAAATCTATATAAGTTAGTTTGTATCAACTGACGTGAGAGAGAGAGAAGAAGGGGAAGAGAGTGATAGAATGTGAGAAGGAGTTCATTTTGTATGACCGAGTATAGTCGGGCTTCTCTGAGTGAGAAAGCATTCGTAAACTTTTGAGTTTTCATAGCTATGATAAGAACTAGTTAAAGTTCTGTGTATAAGTCTTCTTCTTCCATCTCTAGAGTTTGTTTTGTGTGAAATGATTTCAAAAATTGAAGTTTTCCAAGCAAGTCGATGCCTGGCATCGAGTTTGTGCTGATAAATTAGTGCTTTCATTCTCTGAGTGTTACCTATTGCTGAATCTTCTAAAAACATGAAGTTTGTAAAGCAAGTCGATGCCTGGCATCGAGTTTCAGCATAAAGTTGATGCCTGGCATCGACTTCTAGCATAAAAGTGCTTTATTCATATCTTGTGTTTAAGCGGTCATTTCAGGCACTGAAAAGTTGGCTAAAAAAGTTCAAAGTCGATGCCTAGCATCGACTTTTGGTTGTAATTCGATGCTAGGCATCGAATTTTCATTTTTAAACAGTCAGACTTACTAAAACAGACAAAAATTCCATTTTTGGAAGTCATACAGGGTCATCTTGTAAAGGCTATATCTTGAGTTCTAGAGATCCATTTCTTGCATATGATAGCTTGTTGGAAAGATCTACTCTTCTATTTCCATTCACAAAAATATCTTTGAGAAATAATATTTGTGCTAAGAGAAATTAACAAAATACTGAAGGTATGTCATTTCAGTGACTGAAAAAATCTGAAGAAGTAAAGTTCTTGGTTTCGACTATCATTTCTCAAAGTTTTGAGTGGCAATGAGTTAATGGTGACCATAGAGGTTGTCTAGTGTCACATTAATTCATTTCTTGTGATGTTTCACACATCAAAAACCTATTGACTGGATCTCATAGATGCACATATGCAGAGGATCATACAAAAACAAAATCTCACAAAAGTACTCCGAGAATAGAAAGAGACAAGAGAGTTGACACCATATTGGGTACAATCTCCCCCCACATACTCTGATGGACGAGCGTATCAAACCATGTGTATTTGTAGGCATTTTTCATTACATCTTGAATAGAAGATACATAAGGGTGGCGCTTCAAAGAGCATGCATTTATGAAAATCTACTATTTTTTCAAAAATGTTGCTTTCTAAAGCGATCTATTATTTTTACAAAAATAAATAAATTATTATCTTCTAGATATTCTTCTAAATATCTTAAAAAATATTTGAATAAGTCCATGCACGTTCACAACCTCATGAGTCTTCACCTCCTAAATCAAAACGCAAATCACATTTAAGTCCTCAAGACATTAAAATCCATATATCATTCCATTATTTTATAAAGTATAACATGCCTCCTGGTTGACAAGCAAGTAACCTCAGTTGATAAGAATAAAATAGACATGGATGGTTAGTCACATTTCCCATCATTGAACAATCATAAACATGTTCCATGTAAAAGCACACATGGGATTGGAAAATTGGAATTTAGTGTGACTATAAATGATATGCAGAAATCAAATGATAATAGTGTGGAGTTATTGATGTTTTATGAATCGGTTGAGATTCCCCAAGTGAGTGATTTTTATATTTAATTAAACATCTATGATATTGGTTACTTGTGTGTGTAGTATTAACATCATAATCAAGTATTTTCTCTGGAACTAAAATTTGAGCATCCTCTTCAAAAAACAAAGGATCATCTAAAATAGAAGTGAGTGGTAAAGTTCTTTTAAAAGATTTCAATAAATTAATATGAAAAGAATTATGTATATTCAAATGAGAAGGTATGTATAGTCTAAAAGCATTCCCATTAATTTTTTGAATAATATGAAAAGGTCCATAATAACATGGTGCAAGTTCAAATTTAGGATGCTGTGAAATATTTTTCAAACGTCTTTTAATTATTCGTAACCATACAAAGTCATATTCATCAAATTGCTTAGCCACTCGTTTCTTATTTGAGAGTCATGGAAGAGGGAAGCCTTTTACCATGAACTATTTCATACGGTGCACGTCGATTAGTGGTATGTGTTGTGTTATTATATGCAAACTGTAATAAAGGAATTTTCTCATCCCAATCACCTACATTATCTAAAGAATAACAATGTAATAAATCTAAAATAGTACTATTTGTAGCTTCACGTTGCCCATTACTTTCAAGATGAAATGTAGAGCTAAAGTCTATTTTAGAACCTAAATTTTGAAATAATGCAACCCAAAAATGATTACAAAAACAAACATCTCAATCTAAAAGAATAACTTTTGAAAAATCATGATGCAGAAAAATACATTTAATAAATAACTTAGTAGTTTGAGGTGGAGAAAGAGTTTTTTTACAAAAAAATGAAATATGCTTGTTTACTAAACCTATCAACAATTGTCCAAATCATATCATTATGAAATGAAGTTGTAGTAAGACCAGTAACAAAATGGGAAACATACTCTGCAATATCCTTTTTCATATTTGGCCAAAAGAAAAATTCTTTACACGTAGAAATAGTACTTTGTATGCCCCTATGACCCATATACGGTGGTTCATGCATCTCTTTCATAACAAATTCTTTAAAACCTTGTGTGATGCATATCTTGTGTTGGAAATACAAGAATCCATTATGAAAAGTGTAGTGATCCTCACTAAATGTTGTAGACTTATTGAAAGCATTCCATCTTTGTGAAAAATACAAATGAGATGCATAAGTAGGAATCATGTCATGAAACGAATGAATATAAATCCCAAAAATATTATTGATTGAAAATATATTTGTTTTTGGGGATGGGAAGAGACTAAGGGCATCAGCTACAACATTAGCTTTGTCGGGTTGATATTGAATCGTAGGCTGAAAATTTTATATGAATGATGATCATTTAACGTGTCGATTAGAAATCAATGGTTGATTTAATAAATGATTAATAGCATGTTGTTTTGTTTTGATTAAGACTTCAGAACCCATAAGGTAATGTTTTCAAATTTTAAAAACATGCGCAATAGCTAAAAGTTCCTTATCATATGTACCGTAGTTCTTTTCAGATGGTTTAAGTGTCCTACATTCAAATGCAATAGGATGATCACTTTGCATTAACATAACACCTACACCTAAACCACTAGCATCTATAACTACATGGAAAGGTTGTGCAAAATTTGGTAATTGCAAAACAGGTGCATGAGAAAGTACATGTTTGAGTTTTTCAAAAGATTGTTTTTGTGCTAATCCCCATGCAAATTCTAACTTTTTCTTCAATAATAATGTGAGTGGAAGTGTTAAATAAGAAAAACCTTTTACAAACTTTCTATAGAAACTAGCTAACCCTAGAAAAGAGCATACATCATTCACATATTGAGGTACATGCCATTCTTCAATTACTTTAATTTTCTTTGGATCTACATGAACTCCTTGCTAAATGATTTTCATGATCATCATCATTCTCACTATAGACAAGTATATCATCATAGAAAACAAGAACAAAAGCTTGGTGCTCAAAGAAAATGTTATTAATCATGTGTGCAAATGTAGCAGGTGCATTGTTGAGTCCAAAAGGCATTACCATGAATTCAAAGTGACGAGTCTGAGTTTTGAAGGCATTCTTGTAAATGTCATTTTGTGTCATTCGTATCTGATGATACTCAGATTTAAGATCAATTTTGCTAAAGACACATGCTCCACAAAGTTTATCTAGCAAATCATATATCTGAATAGGATATCTATTTTTAATTGTGATCTCATTGAGCACTCTATAGTAAATGCACATCCTATAAGTTTTGTTCTTCTTCTCCACTAAGAGAACAAGTGTGCCAAAGGGAGAAGAGCTAGGTCTTACAAGGCCTTTATGGAGTAGATCCTTAACTTGACTAGTGATTTCTTTTTTATGTAAAGGTCCATGTTGTCTATAAGGTGCTTTATGGGGAGGATAACTAGCAAGAATTAAGTCTATACTATGGTCAAGAATTCCCCTAGAAGGTGGTAGTTTAGAAGGAAAATTAGCCATAAAACAATCCTTATAGGAATCCATAAATGATTTATGTGCATTAGGAAGTGTATGTGTGTAATCAACTATGTTATTGACAAAAACAATACATGAGCTGTAGCCTTTCCTAAATGCACATTTTACTTGAGTATGACTAATTAATGGAAATGGTTGGAAGTCATGCATTGCAGACAAAGAAATGTCTTGATTGTTAAACATCAAACTCATTGTGTGTGTATGATAATCAATGCATGGATTATAATGGTGACAAAAAGGCATGCCAAGTATAACATCATAGGACTGCAAAGGAGCAATTAAGAATGTACGCTCATCTATGTATGAATCTATGCAAACTTGAACCTTATGCTCTTCATTTGTAACATTATATCTATTTCCTTGAAATGCAACCTTAACTTTATACATAGAAGGAAGTAGTTTTAATTGGAGATCTTGCACTAGTGTAAAAGAAATAAAATCATGTGAACTACCATCATCATGTAAAATATTAACAACTTTACCATTAATAGTACCTTGCATGCAAAGTAAAGAATGAATAGAAATTGTGTTACCCAAGGTACTTAGACCCTTTTCCAATGCTTCTTTGGTCAAATCAGGTTGAATGTCTTCAAGAACCACCTCCATGTTGTGTACGTGAGATCCGACAGGCTTCATGTTGTTAGTTGGGAACCTATATTTAGCTTTACTATGACCAATCTTACCACAATGCCAGCAAGTGATAAGGGGCCGCTTTTGTTGAGCATCCATCATCATAGTTTGAAGGGTTGGAGGTTTGGTAGGTTGTAAGGGGGTTGTCGTGGGTATTGGTGAGAAATTGGATTGAGGAGGGCACTGAAAAATAGGTGGGTGTTGAAAAGTAGGGGAAGAAAAACTAGTGAAAGGATGCTTGAAGGGAAAAGTGGGCTTGATTGGTTGTTGCGATTGATGCATTTGTTGTAAGCGATGGACTTGGTGATGGACTGAAACTCCTTCTCAGTATCATGGGCAAAAGAAGTAACTTCATAGAGAGTCATGGGATGTAGTGTGTTAAGGTTAGCTTGGATTCACATCACCAAACCATCTTCATACATTCATTGCAAGGTATCTTCAAGAACCATTTCAAGTGAATGAATAAGAAGTAGTCGTTGCCAAAAATGTTCAGTGTAGGTAGACACATTATCTCCATCTTTCAATCCAAAATTTATCCATGATTGATGAGCATGTAAGTGAAACTGAGGAGGAACGAAGGATTCCTTGATGTTTTCTTGAAATGTGATGCCATGGTCAGTGCTATGTCGCAATACATTTCACCATAATTGGGCCTTAACCACCAAATAATTAGTAAGAAATTTTACTTTCTTAGCTTTAGAATATGATTCATTGGAATAAAAATCTTCAAATTGGGATAGCCATGAAAGAACAAATTGGCCATCCTTTCATCCATCGAATTGCAAAAATTGAAATTTTTTGGCATCATTCTTGGACTGCGTGCCTTGTTCTTGAGTGGTGATAATGACCTTCACCACCATAACTAGGTTATTGTCATCACTTTCAGTTGCTGGAGTGCAGCATCATGTTCATTCTGAACATTTTGGAGTTCTTGCTACAAAAGTTAGAATTGTTGCTCAGGTGATACCCCAGGTAGGGATGATGTACCGAAATCCTTGATGTTATGGGTAGGGTCCATGGCTTTATATAGAACCAAAATCTAAGACTAAGCATGTGAAAATAATAATAATAATAATCATAAATGAATGAATGAATGAATAAAATAATAATAAATAAATAAATAAATAAAATAAATATGAGTGTTTGATAAATAATAATGAATAAATAAATAAAATAAATAAAATAAATAAGAGAATTGAATAAATAAATAAATAAATAAGGTGAAAAGAGTGTTAAAAGTTGTGTTAAATACTAATTAAAAGAAATGGGATATCAATAAGTGAAAATAGGCTAGTGGATAAAACTTATCTCTTGGAAGTATGAGGTTGTGGGTTCAAATCCTATACATGCTAAATAAGGAGCTAAGTAGGCTAACTAGAGAAATAAGTAAGCTAACTAGGGAATAAGTAAGCACTTATTGCCACTCATAAGTTAGAATTGGTTTGCACATAGCCAATGGCTACCAATGGAACCAAAGGGAACCAAAGTGAATCAAGAGAACGATGAGTTCCAGAGAAGCCAAAGATGCCAAACTTATGCCATAGTTCTATGCCTAGTCAATGCCTTGAAGTAAGCCGAAGGAGTAATCAAATCATAACCGAATTTGATAACCAAACCAAACTCGAATAGTGCACAGTGAGTATAATGAGCACAATAAGCATAGTGAGCATAGGGGGGTATAGTGAGCACAGTGAGTACAATGAGCATAGTGAGCACAGGGGGTACAGTGAGCACTGTGACATGAGCACAATGCACAATACCAAATTTGAAAAAATTCAGAAGAACAAATCGACGAACCAAAAACAAACGAAATTGATAAACAAAAACTTGGACCGAACGGTTGAGACAGATGCCAAATTGTGAATGGAACAGACGATGCGAATCACAATCGAACATCGAGAAACCACCTCCGTAGGTGTGCCTTGGCTCTGATACCATTGTTGAACGGATCCCGCAAATGCACATATGCAGAGGATAGTATATAAACGAAATCTCACAAAAGTACTCAGAGAATAGACTTGACACCAGATTGCGTACAATCTTCCCCCACATACTCTAGACAAGTCTATCAGAGCATGTGTATTCATAAGTATTTTTCATTACATTTTTAATAGAAGATACATGAGGATAGTGCTTTGAAAAGAGTGCATTTATGAAAATCTAGTATTTTTACAAAAATGCCACTTTTTAGAGCGACCTATTATTTTTACAAAAATAACAAAAATATTATCTTCTAAATATCATAAAAAATATTTGAATAATTCCATGCACGTTCACACCCTCATGAGTTTTCACCTGCTAAATCAAAACACAAATCACATTAAAGCCCTCAAGACATTAAAATCCATATATCATTCAATTATTCCATAAAGTATAACAACACTTAATGGAGGATATGTTTTATGTGAAAACAATGCTTCTTATCCTATTATTGGAGTTGGATAAATTTATCTTATGACTGCAAATGGTGGTATTATTACTCTCAAGAATGCATTGTATGTACTTAGTATCAAGAAGAATTCGATTTTGATTCATACTATTGCTAGTGCAGACTTCAGACTTCATGTACACTTTGTTGATAACAATGTATGGTTCATGATTTTGAGAAATGGCTATGTTATTGTGATGCCAAGGACATTATGAAATGGCTTGTATCACTTGGATACATATAAGAGACTTGCCTCTCTTACATGTACTTCTTTTCTGGCTGAAATGCAGTTACAACATGCTCATTTTTTCATTCAAACTTCAAGAGTTTTGTTAGGTCGTCGGAATGGATTGTATTTTTATTTGTCATATATTGCACGCATCGAAAACGCGTAGCGAATAGTTGTAACTTTTTATCCATTAATGAAAGGGCATTACGATGTTCTTCGGTGGAAGAGAGACGGGAGGTTCGCCAGACTGTCTGTCTAGGCGACCTTGCCGAGAAGATCGTGTGCAGATTTGCAGAATTCCTGATTATTGTATTCTGTTCGTTGAATTGCAGTATTAAGTATTGACACAGTAATGTTAACATTCACATTAATAAATATGTGCGCCTGTGTGATTGTTAATTCGCGCGATAAGTTTACTGTGTAAGATAATCGTAACCGGAAAATAGTAACTCTGTAGCGGAAGTTGTTGCCTTGGAAGTATAGTTACTACTCAGTTGAATAGTTAATTTGGGAAAATTAAATAAAGGGCCTCTGCACTGTCAGACCCCTAACCATCCCCAAGAACCCGAAACAAGATTAAAAGCGACTTGACAGAAGTGCTTTTAACACTGGCGCCATCTGTGGGAAGATGGAAAATTGGGAATAATCAGTAAGTGGAGAATAGTAACCGCTAGTTGAAGAAGTGATATATGCCGGTTACTCGTTTCGGCAAATCCTATCCAAAGTATAGGAGAGATCAACATCCCTGGGCAGTTCCAAATTTATTAGGGACACCCTCGGGTGGTAGAAGTGTAGGCCAGTTAAGTCCAGTTGCAAAAGGATCGGAGCCAGTCAGTAGTGATTCCGGTGCTAGTTCGGTGACACATGATGAGATTCTGGTGAATTCTGGTCTGAATCCGATACTTTCTGGAGAAGGTACAGTGACGTCTGGTTGTACAGAGACACAGTGCGGAGTTAGTCCGACACTATCTGGTCAGAATTCGATCATTTTCGGTGATAAAGTCATTTCCGATGAAAGGATAACCTGGTTCGGTGAAAGTTCGACAAGTTCCGGTGGAATTTCGGTACCATTTGGTGGGAATTTGAAATTTTTTGGTGATAGTGCGGTGCTGGTTGGTGGACCCTTATTAGTTCACCACTTTTTGGGGCAAGCCTACCTAATTTCGATACCAAAGCCAAGGAAAGGCTACTTGATTTAGAGTTAGGTAAGAGATTCAACGACATTTTTGAACCGGAAGGTGAGCATGCTGATAATACAAATTCTAAAGGACAAGAGACACCCCCTCAACATATAGATAACAACAATACTACCCACAATAGCACCATGAGTGGTTCACAGTCATAGCAGCAAACACCCCCATAGCCGCAACCGCAGTTTCAGCAACAGCAACAGCAGTAGCCACAACCAATCATTCCACCTCAATCGATTCCAACCGGAGTGACATATACAAAATTCAGTGGATTTCTAGGGAATGACCTCGACGCACATGTTCGTACGTTCGAGATCAATTATGCGGTGTTGAGTCATCCATCGGATCTGGCGTACAAGGCCATTTGTATTTCAAGCCACATTGGTTAATGAAGCAGCAAGGTGGTTGACCGAATATGATATTAATCATTTCGGCAACTATGATGATGTGAGAAACGCGTTCTTACAGAGGTTTCGTTTGAAGAAGAACCCTGCATAAATCTTTGACTATTTGCAGAACAATCGACAGAAACCACACCAGAATGTCTAGGAGTATGCGACACTGTTTAGAACTCACTTGAGGCAGCTTCCTTTGGCACATGCCAATCTGCCAGATGATATCATAACACAATGGTTCATTAACGGACTGAATTCACAGCTAAGACAAATCATGATCATTCGCTGTGTGGGCGGAATGACATTGGACGTTGTAATTGCGATGGCCTTACAGTTGGAGCACAAAGTTGGAGGTTTTACGGAGGACCTGGAATGGTTGAAAGCAAGTAAGAACGTAGCTGATGATCCGTCCAAACAAGTGTATTGTACTAAGTGCAAGAATCCAGGTCACACCAGTTCTACATGTGCCCTCAACCAGAGGTATTGTGCCATCTGTAACACAATAGGACACTCAACAGAAACCTGTGCATATAATGCAAAGGTGCAGGGTAGAGCCGTAAACGCTATAATACAAGAATCATGTCAGCCAGCCACCCATTACGTGCCACCACAATTGCGACCCAACTAGCAGCAGGGATATAGGAACTATCAAGGACAGCGAAGTAATAACTTTAATCAAAATCGATGGCAGGCAGGTACATCGACGGAAGGTACTTCCCTCCCACCACCTCGGTGCCATTTTTGTGGCGAGGTTGGCCATATCCGTAGATTTTGCAAGGAAGCAACAGAGTACGACAAAAGGAAGAAGGAATGATAAAATCCGATGACTAACATGGTTTATATTTCCCCAGTTGAGTCACAAGCAGTCGTAGTTCAGACAAGATCAGGTAAACAGTTGCAACCAGCAGTTGAAGTTTTCGAGCTTGGAATTCGTGAGCAGCAACGGATGTTTGCAAAGGCTAGTCAATGGAGAGCTAAGGAGCCGACTGTGTTTCCTGAGCCAATTCCGGTAACACAGGTCCCTCTGCCACAGGCAAGATCGAATGAACAGAATTCTGCCCCAACAACATTGGAATCACCACCAGAATTGGGGCTAACCACAGCCCAAACAAATCAGATATGGGATGTCCTATCTAAGGCCTCAATCACACTCCCTTTGGGACAGTTGCTCACCTTAGTTCCACGAGTAAGACAACAATTCCAACAGCAGGTTAGTCCCAGACCTTCATGTACTCCGACGACTGCGACCATACAACCGGAGATGGATTCTACGTTGGAACATTCAGTCCCATTGATCACCGTCTGGTATAAAAACCAGAAGATTACCAAGTTTTAATTGATGGTGGGTCTGGTGTGAATATTGCAACAGCCGCACTCTGCAAGAAATTGGGTTGGACCCAAATTGAACCCGTACAATTTTTTGTGCGAATGGCAGATCAATCACGAGTCCATCCGGTGGGTTTAGTACGTAACATCCCGATAACTCTGCAGGGAACTACATTTAAAGTGACCTTTGTAGTCATGGAGTTTCCCGAATCTAGCCTCGACTACAACTTACTCTTCGGTCGACCATGGCTCAAGCAAGCCAAAGTTGTGCAGGATCGGTCAGCTAAAGAGTTAATTTTTAAGAACAATCATAAGAAATATGTAGTTGCACTGGATGCTATGCAACCCTGTGATCTACACGCACGGCCATATGTAGCAAAGCCAGTCCATATGTTGGATGGGCTATCTGATGATGAGGAAGAGGGTTTCCTCAAGACCAATAAGGATCTCATCCCATTAGGTACTGTGGATTTACAGTTGGTAGCAGACAATTGGAGTCCGGCAGCTTGTACGGCCGTACCAATGACCGGAGAAGCAGAAATAGATGATGGCTTAGCAATGGATGATGCGACCTTACAACAACTGCTGCAACTAGCTGATGATTTGGTAAAGCCCCGGCAGTTTTATGTACCGCAAGATCAATTGGTAACGTACAACTTAGGCGACACGGTCAACCCAAGGAATGTAAAAATTAAGGCAGGATTAGCAGAGAAATTCCAAGATGATTTGGTACAACTCTTTCGTGAATTCTTAGATGTTTTCGCTTGGGATTAGAGACATAAAAGGTCTTGACCCACGGATTTATCAACATCGGGTAGTGCTCAAACCGGATGCGAGGTCAATCAAACAATCTAGTTACAAAATGAATCCTAATTATGCGGCACAGGTGAAAGCTGAACTTGATCGTTTATTGAAGGTGGGATTTATTGTACCAATTGAGCATGCTGAGTGGATCTCTCCAATAGTGCTCGTCCCCAAAAAAAATAAACAATTGTGTATCTGTGTCGACTACCGGAAACTCAATGCCGCCACTGTACCGGATCCGTTCCCTCTCCCCTTTCTAGATACAATGCTCGACAGGGTAGCAGGTAAGGAAATGTATTCTTTTCTGGATGGCTACAGTGGATATAATCAAGTGAGGATGGCATAACAAGATATACCGAAGACATCATTCATCACTAATTGGGGTGTCTATGCTTGCACCGTAATGTGGTTCGATTTACGGAATGCCCCGAGTACATTCCAAAGATGTATGCAGGAAGTCTTTTCACCCTACTTGACCATGTTTATGCAAGTATATTTGGATGATTTTTCCTTATTTGGTGCCACTTCAGCGCACCTGTATCATTTATGGTGCTGTTTTGAAAAATGCCGAGAGTATCGATTATGTTTGAATCCGACCAAATCAGTTTTTGTGGTCTCTTGTGGCAAACTGCTTGGTCATATCATTTCTAAATAAGGAATACATGTAGATCCGGATAAAGTAACAGCCGTGTTGGAGGCCCCAGTCCCAAAGACACCGAAAGAAGTTATGCGCTTTCTTGGCCAAATCCGGTGGCATGGCAAACATTTACGGTGGTTAGCTCATTTAGCGACACCACTTAATCGACTTATGACTAGCGCTCTGCGGAAGTACGAATGGACTCCAGAGTGCCAAAGTGCATTTGATCGGTTGAAGGTCTTATTGACGCAGGCCCCGATCCTGCAACCACCTGATTGGGAACGACCATTCCATGTCTTCATGGATGCGTCAGATATTGCGATTGGTAGTGTCCTCATGCAGCAAATTGACAAATGGTTTTGGCCTGTGTACAATGCGAGTCGTCAGTTAGTTCCTGCGGAGAGAAATTACTTTGTGACAGAACAAGAATGTCTTGGTTTGGTATACTCTGTTAAGAAATTTCAGCATTACTTGCTGGGCCGTAAATTTACTTTCCACGTGGATCATGCTGCATTGGTGTACTTGGTTCGGTAGCAGCATTTAGGTGGTAGATTGGCAAGATGGGTTTTACTATTACAGAAGTTCGATTATGAAGTTATTCATTGACCCGGCACAGCACATGTCTGTATTTACGTCACCGAGACAACTTCTAAAGAATCTACAGAACCTCTTGTTGCTCCTACATACTATGATATGTTAATGATTTTTCTCACTGATCGTTGCCTCCCACCTAATACTCCCACTGCTCTGCATCGAAAACTTGCAGTCTATAGTCGACGATTCCGGTTGATTGTGGGTCAATTGTATTATGTCGATCAGACTGGCATCCTACTCAGATGTATTCCTCCACATGAATCGACATCAATTATTGCTATGGATCACTCATTACCCACTGGAGGACACTTCGCAGTTGATCTTACTCACTGAAAAATTCTGCAAAGTGGGCTATGTTGGCCTACAATGTACAGAGATGTGGTTCATTTTGTGTAGCATTGTGATGTCTGTCAACGGTCTGGGTAGCCCTTGCAGCGACACTTCTTTCCCCTTCAACCTGTCTTACCTTTGGAACCCTTTCAAAAGTGGGGTCTAGATTTTATTGGCCCAATAACACCACTAGAGACCCTCACCAACAATCGATACATATTGACTTATACAGATTATGCCACTAGGTGGGCGGAAGCTTTGGCTTTGCGTTCTGCCACAACTGTTTCGGTGGCAAAATGTTTGATGAAGGATGTCTTCCCTCGATATGGACTACCTCTGGAAATAGTGGCGGACCAAGGAACACATTTCGTAAACACCTTAATGCATGTATTGACTTAAGAATTTCCAGATCTTACATAAGTTCAGCTCACCATACTATCCACGTGCTAATGGTTTGGCTGAAAGTACCAATAAGACTGTTGAATATGCTTCGCAAATTGATCTTGGAATGTCCGAAATGTTGGGGCCAGCTCTTACTTGCCGTTTTGTGGGCTTACCGGACCACGTACAAAGTGGCTACTGGAATCACTCTGTTTAAACTCGCTTATGGCCTAGAAGCTATTGCGCCAATTGAAGTAGTGGTACCAAGTCTGCGCGTTGCATTATCTCAGAAATTACTGCCGGAAGAATCTTTTCCATTTCGGTTGGATATGCTCCACTCATTGGATGAACAACGCTGGGATAGTTTCCTAATTCTTCAAGAAGTTCAGCTTCGTCAAGCCTGGACTCATGATCGTTTCCTCAAAACCCTTGTTTTCACGATTGGCCAACTTGTTTTATTCTATAAAGCTAAAGCCAATAGATCTGTTGGAAAATTTAAGTTATGGTGGTTCGGTCCATACCGGATTGCTGAACAAGTGGGACCAACAACTTTTCGATTGGCGACCTTAACAAGTGTTCTCCTGCCAAAAGTGATTAATGGTTCTAAGCTTCACCCATATCACTGTTGGAGATAGACGTCTACGGAAGCACGCGAACAACACAAGGAAGAAGAAGAAGCTTGGAGCACAAACACACAATACTGAATGTATTACTAGAGAATGTACAAAGATAAGTAGCCCATTAGGGCAATAGGCGTATATACAAGCCGGGGGATAAAAACCTCCTAAAGAGCGAAAAAAGTGCCCCGGCGGTCCTAGAGTGTTCACACACATCACTACCTAAATATATCAACAAATCCCCCCTAGGAGTGATGCGGTGAACAAGGAGCTGGCACTCATGTATAAGGAAGTGCCAAGCTATGTGGAAATCACTCCACAAAAGGAAGTAAGCCCAAAGCTTTGCGGAAAGCTTCAAACTTCTCCCTAGGCAGAGCCTTCATGAAAAGGTCTGCAATGTTCTCCTGCGTGGGCATATATGCCAAGCTGATCTCCCCAGCAGAGAACCTCTCCCTGACATAGTGATAATGCACCTCAATGTGCTTAGTGCGAGCATGGAACACACGGTTCCTCGCAACTGCCAATGCGCTCTGACTGTCAGTGAAGATGGTGGTGGCAGAAGACTGGCCAACACCCAAATCAGCCATAAGGCGTCTGAGCCACACACACTCAACCGTCGCTGTGAAAGCTGCCCTATACTCAGCCTCACAACTCGAAGTGGCCACAGTAGGCTGCTTCTTGCTCAACCAAGATATACATGAGCTACCAAGCATGAAGCAAAAACCACTGGTGGACACACGAGTGTCATAGCAACCAGCCCAATCTGAGTCAGAAAAAGCATGCAAATCTGGTGGTAGTGATCCCCCCTTGGGATAAAACAACCCAAGTAGCCGAGTACCACTCAAGTAGCGAAAGATGCGCTTAACCGCTTTCCAATGCGTGACTCCTGGGCAATGCATAAACCTGCTCATCTGTGAGACAGCAAACTGAATATCTGGCCGAGTAATGCATAAGTAAATCAAGCATCCAACAGCCTGCTGATAGAGAATAGCATCAAATGCATCTCCAGCATCATGAAGACTCAGTCGTAAACCTGTCTCCATAAGAGTGGCAATAGGCTTACAGTCTTCAAGGCCAAAACGCTGCAATAATGTGTCAATATATTTCGTTTGACACAAAGCCATTCCACCATCAACGTGCATAAACTGAATGCCCAAATAGTGATGCAAATGCCCCAAATCAGACATCTCAAATGAGGCATGCAAATCAGCCTTAAAATCAGCAATATGTGTCTCGATAAGACCAGTGAGCAGCATGTCATCAACATAGACAACAATGATCAGAAGCACATCATTAGCACGTTTAACATATAAGGTGCTTTCAGTTGGACTGTTCTCAAAACCATGTGCAATCAGATAGGCATGTATCTTCTCATACCAAGCACGTGGTGCTTGCTTTAAACCATATAATGCCTTCTTTAACCTGCAAACCTGGTTTTCATGCCCTTTCTGCACAAAGCCACGGGGCTGAAAAACATACACTTCTTCATGCAAGTCACCATTCAGAAATGTTGTTTTAATGTCCAACTAATGTACATTCCAACCATGATGGGCTGCAAGTGCACAAATGCTCGGAACAGTAGTCATACGGCATGTAGGTGCAAAGGTCTCATCAAAATCAATGCCTCTTTCCTGTGCATAACCCTTTGCAACAAGCCTAGCCTTATACCTGTCAACTGTACCATCAGGTTTACGCTTCAGCTTGTATACCCACTTAGTGCCAATGGCCTTCTTGCCAGGAGGCAAGTCACATAAAGACCATGTACCATTCTTCATTATAGCATCATATTCAGATTGCATAGCAGCCATCCAATTTTTTGAATTTTGTGCTTCATCAAAAGAAACAGGCTCATTCTCATCACAGAGACTAGATGCAGCCATAGCATAGCAATCTCATGCAAAGGAGACACTATGAGAGCCTGAACGAGTACGATATGACAAAGGTGCATCTAATTTGCTGTCACGCAAAGTCTGCACCAGCCATTTTGGCATAGTTTTTGCCTGCTCAATATCAACTCTCTCATCAACAAGTGCATCATGTAAATCTGCATCAGAAATGGAATGATTTGCATCATCATATGAAACCTGCAAAGGCTGAGAAGTTGCCTCATTAGGACCAGCACTAGCCTGTCCACCTGTAAAAAGAGGCATCAAAGTATCATACATGTCTTTGGAGCTAACAGATGTCTCCTTAGTACATGAAAGCAATGGCTGAATAGCATCTTTCACAAAGAAAACATCACGGCTAACCAGAATGCGTTTAGTCTGTGGATGATACAGACGATAGCCTTTACTTTCAGAACTGTATCCAACAAAAATACATTTTACTGCCTTATCATCCAATTTTCTGCGATGTTGTTCAGGCACTAATGCATATGCCAAACAACCAAAAACACGCAGATGAGCAATAGATGGCTTGTGGTCATGCCAAGCCTCATATGGAGTGATAGACTGCAACGCTTTAGTGGGACACCTGTTCAGTACATATGCTGCACACATGACAGCCTCAAGCCAAAAACTATGTGGTAAAGCCTGACTTTTGACCATGCACCTCGCCATCTCCATGAGTGACCTGTTCTTTTGTTCAGCAACTCCATTCTGTTGAGGTGTATACGGCACTGTACACTGGTGTTTTATCCCACGTTCAGCCAGAAATGCATTAAAATCTGAAGACATATATTCCCCCCCTCGATCAGAACGGAGGGTGCCCATTTTACATGCTGACATATTTTTAGCCAAAACCAAAAACTCTTTGAAGCACATGAACACTTCGGACTTTGCTTTGAGTGGATATACCCATGCATGCCTGGAAAAATCATCAATGAAAGTCACGAAGTAAAGGTAATTTCCAAAAGAGGGTGTCTGCATAGGACCACAGACATCACTATGTACAAGTTGCAATTTTTGCGTAGCCCGAACTGAACCATCTTTTGGAAAGGAAGAACTCTGCATTTTGCCCAAAATACAGCCTTCACAAACATGTTTTCCAGGTGCCTCAAGTTTGGGCAAAGAGGACACCATTTCAGATTTCTGTAGGCGTAACAAACTAGCAAAATTCAGATTACCAAAGCGTGCATGCCAAAGCTTTGCATCTGACATAGCCTGAGAATCATGAACTGCACATGCCGAATCATTCACAGATCTTTCATAGTCTATGAGCTTATACAACCCACGACATAAAATGCCAGAAGCAATAATCACATCGCCATTTGAGAGATCATGGACTGTACACCTGTCATCAACAAATTTCACAACCAAGCCAATCTTGGCTAATGCAAAAACTGATAACAGGTTCTTTTTGATCCCTGGCACAAATAAAGCATCTGATAAATTGAAAGAACTACCATCAGCAGTAGTCAGAATGATCTTACCAACTCCCATAACAGGATAAGAGGAGTTATTGGCACATGTGACAGTATTCCCTGTAGGGGCAGGCTCGAGTGAAGAGAAGAAACTACGCTGCGAGGTAATATGTTTGGTCGCCCCACTGTCAAAGTACCAAACATCTGAGTCTACTGCAGACATGCACTGATCATGAGAAGATGGGTGAAAACTGCAGACAGTAGTAAACGCCCATTCTTCTTCCTGCACAAGATTTGCAGACTCTGTTTTTGGTGTAGAGGCCTCTGCAACAACCATTCCAACCTCTTTCTTCTTTGCCTCTTTAGCAGCCAGATTTGGACAGTTCTTTATAATATGATCATTTCCTTTATAGTACTTGCAGAACAATTTCTGCTTTTCTGATTTCTTCTCATCTTTATCCTGGTTCTTCGATTGTGCAGCATTTGCATATTTCTGCTTACTAGTAGAAGAGCTCCATTTTCCTTTGCCCTTCTGACTAGCCAGGAAAGCTTGATCTGCAACACGCATAATGGACCTGTTCTGCCTGGACTGATCTTCCTGCACCAGAACAGAGACTAATTCCTCAAATGACAAGGCATTCAGATTGCCTTTCATCATCAACCAAAGAGTAGAGGCAAAAGTCTGATATGAATCAGGAAGACCATTCAGAACGGTCTGCACAAGTGAGCGATCTGGTATAACCTTATGAGCAGAAATCAATTGTTCCTTCAGGTCTTTGATCTTTGTAAGAAAACTGTCCATAGAATCACCTTCATTCATGTGCTCACTCTCCAACTGTTTTCGGAGGTAAGCAACACGAGCCTCATTCCTAGCCTGGTACAAAGTGGTAAGTGTATCCCAAGCATCCTTTGCTGTTCTGCAAGAGCGAATGTGAGGAATAAGGCACGTTTGACAGACAAAGCTATCAATGCATGTGCCTGGGCATCTCTGCCATCCGAAGGAATCTGCTCTACAGTAGGTGCAGCAGAAACAAAAGCACGAACAGGAATCTGTGAAATATCATCTTGCACACCATCTTCATCAGCTCCAACACCTGTATTTGCAGTACCTGTCGTTATAGGTGTAACAGGACGTCTTTCAACACCCTGCACAATGTTCCACAATCCTTTTGCAACCAATACATGTCGCATCATATAAGCCCATAATGGGTAGTTGGTACCATCCAACTTATCCTCAATAGCCAACATACGGAATACATCACTGCTTTCAGCCATGGCCGATGACTAAGATACCTTGATGCAGAAAATTGATTGTATCTCAAAAAGTTGAATGGAACTGCCGAGACGAGTTCTGCTAGACTTGTAGCAGACTTTGAGACGCTTAAACTGGCGAACAAAAACTGGTATATACCTTTGGCACAAAAGGACGAAATAGCCCTAGAAGAAGCAACGACCTACTCTGATACCAATTGTTGGAGATAGACGTCTGCAGAAGCACGCGAACAACACAAGGAAGAAGAAGAAGCTTGGAGCACAAACACACAATACTGAATGTATTACTAGAGAATGTACAAAGATAAGTAGCCCATTAGGGCAATAGGCGTATATACAAGCCGGGGGAAAAAAACCTCCTAAAGAGGGAAAAAAGTGCCCCGGTGGTCCTAGAGTGTCACACACATCACTACCTAAATATATCAACAGCCGTCTGATAACCTCTGATGTGTAGTTACTCTTTTTCGAGTGTCACTTGTTTTTCTTTTTATCCTCGTATTTCGGTTGACCACTGACCGTAATCTTCCCGTTTTGGTATTTAAATATGATTAATCGCCGCCTTGTGTTATTGTTTCTGATCATGCATGCATGCGGTAATCATGAAGGATATCTCTCCAATACTACGCGATGATTAGGGTTTTTGCTGCCTAATGTTGTCCGTGCTCTTACTTAATCTTGTTCTTTCCACTGACAATCGCTATTGTGCTTGTGTGATTGTGCGTTCTGTGTATTTTGTATTCTCGTGTTTACTTGTGCGCCATGGAAGCACTCGTGAATGTCGCAACCTTCCGTGCAAGCTTCACTCCCGAAGTGAGTGAGTATTTGCGCACACGTGGTCTGTTAGCCTTCGCTGAATTGCCTTGGCATTCAGTGGAGTGTCATCCATTCCATGCGTAGATTATTTCTTCTATTGCCGCCACACCTGCTACAGAGCAGTGTTGGCCCATTGCTTGTTTACCATCTCGTGTAGTCATTACTTTAGCTACGTTTGCTGAAGCTTTTCGACTCCCTCGGGAAGGATTGGAGAATGGTTCACTTCTTTCCGTGGCCACCATGAAAGAATTGTTCCCCCGACACTCATCTAATGAGTATGCCATTCTTTGCAGACGTGAACCAGAGCGTACAACTCTGCAATTTTTGGTAGCCACCCTGAATTTACAGAAATGCACATATGGTATTTCTCGACCATTCTATTCGATGATAGATACTGCGTCCCGTGAGCCTGTAAATTTCACATCTTTCTTTTTCTGGCATATTCACCGTGACTGCGTGACGGTTACCAAGCAAATCGCTAAGGGTGACCTCCCTCGTTCTCGTTTACCCCATCTCCTCTTTTTCCTCTTTCCGGCGATCCAAGCCGCGCAAACTCCTCCAGCCGCTCCCTTCTTGTTACAAGAAGAATCTACTCAAATGCTCGAGGATGAGGATGATGACGATGAAGATCTGCTTCAACTTTTTCACCAAAAACGCAGATGCGTAAGCCCCTCTGAAAGTCAGGTGCAGGGATCCACTACCGATCACGAAACTGAAGTCTTCCACGACACTGCCACATCTCTTGATGTCGAATCATCAGTTCCCTCTTCTCCACTGAACCAACAGGAACAAGGTGCACACCTGGAAGAATCCGAAGAAGTCTCGTCTCGGGAGAACTCTCATCAGCAGGATGAGGAAACTGTGAAGGAGATCGTCACTGAAATCCTCACAGAAGTAATTGCTAATGCTGAGGTAGTGATCGCAAACACTGAGGCGACAAGTCAGCATGTGACCAGAATAGTCCTGGTGCAGAATACTCTTATTCCCCTTCCTCCACCAATTAACCCTGTTGAGCCCGTTGCAGTACGTACTAGTGCAATCGCCAATGTAATTCCCGATGCATCCACTCCTCCATCCTCTTCTCCCGATTACTCTCCACCACCCTCCCCTCAACTTTTCTCAACCTCTTCATCCCAACCACTTCCTGTTATTCCTCCTCTGACCATTATGTTCAGTGAATTAGAATCTATGGGTCGTCTCCTGATCTAGTTTTCTCAGCAATAACCTCTTCAAATGAAGCTGGCAACCAAGAATATCCGATAGGAATTGCAAGGCAAAGTCGATTTGCTTGAAGCGGATATTGCCCCATTACAGGAAGAAGCCAATGCAGTCAAAGCAGAGAACCATGCTCTGTAGGTTCAGCTTCAATAACAACACGAACGGATCGCAGAGCAGGACAACCTGATTGCCCAACGCAATGTAGCATTTGCTGAGTTAAATGAAAAGAATGTTCTTTTAGCCACTCGCGATGAAGAAATAAAGCAGTTAAATCAATTGGTGCAGGATAAAGATGATGCTAGAATTGCTCTGGGCAACTTATTGGACAAAACTCGTGAAGATCTCGCGCTCGTGACACAAAAAGGACAAGAAATGGTAGATTTGGCCATGCAGAACACTAAAGAGCTCAAGATTGTATCTGCTGAACTCTTTCAAAAGAGTCGTGACTTGGACGCACAGACAATCTGGATGATTCAGCTAAAGAAAGAGCTGGAAGGAATCATGAAAGAAAGGGATGCGTATTACAAAACCATCCAATATCAAGCTCAGGAGTTGAAACGCAGAGAAAAGAAGCTAGGAGCTCAAGCAGAAAGATTGTCACGCATTGATGCACAAATTGCGGATATAAAGCAATAGAGAGATGCTGCATTAGCTAATGAATTTTATTTACAAGAAGCATTTTTGTAGACGCAGACTGATGAACTGATGAGTCAAATTATTGTGGCAAGTTCAATTAGAACAAACGCACAACTGGTAGAGCCAGACACATTGAAGATTATGTTGGATTCCCTGAAACAAAAGATCATCCGAACATTTAAATTAGCAAGAACTATGTACATACAAGGCATCGTTGATGAGCCTTAGTTCTTTTTTTCTTTGCGGGTTCGAGTCCACCGTGCGCGCCAATGTTAGGTCGCCGGAATGGTATTTTTATTTGTCATATATTGCATGCACCGAAAAGGTGTAGCGAATAGTTGTAACTTTTTATCCATTAATGAAAGGGCATTACGGTGTTCCTCGGCGGAAGAGAGACGGGAGGTTCGGCAGACTGTCTGTCTGGGCGACCGTGCCGAGAAGATCGTGTGCAGATTTGCAGAATTCCTAAGTACTGTATTCTGTTCGTTGAATTGCAGTATTAAGTATTAACACAGTAATGTTACATTCACATTAATAAATCTGTGCGCCTGTGTGATTGTTAATTCGCACGATAAGTTTACTGTGTAAGATAATCGTAATCGAAAAATAGTAACTGTGTAGCGGAAGTTGTTGCTTTGGAAGTATAGTTACTACTCAGTTGAATAGTTAATTTGGGAAACTGAAATAAAGGGCCTTTGCACTGTCAGACCCCTAACCATCCCCAAGAACCCGAAACGAGATTAAAAGCGACTTGACAGAAGTGCTTTTAATAGTTTGCTTTGCTTGCAAAAGAAGGATATGGTTACTATTTTTTCAACAATTGATTCCATTGAAAAGCATGCATGTGAAGGTTGTGTACTTGGAAAAATGCATGTTGCTCTTTCCCCAAAGATGGTGCTACACATGCTACACAAAAATTGTAACTTGTTCATTGTGATGTATGTGGTCTAGTCAAGACTCCATCTTTTGGAAAGCATGTATACTTTATTACCTTCATTGATAATGCAACACTCCATACTTGGGTGTATCATATGAAAATGAAGAATGAGGTATTCTCTTGCTTCAAAATATTTTTAGTTATGGCTAAAAATTTCTATGGAAATAAGCTTTTGACTCTTCACATGGATCATGGCGATGAATACATATCACATGAATATAATGCTTTGAAAGAGGAATTGCATACCAGTTTATAGTGCCATACACATATCAACAAAATATTGTTACAGAATGCAAAAATAGAACACTTAATGAATGGTTAAAGGAAAGAATCTTTAAGATAACTTTTGGATGAGGTGGCAATGTGTGCAAAATATGTATCGACTCATTGTCCTACAAATTAGTGAGAATTCTTACACTTTATGAGGCTTGGAATGGGCTAAAGCCAATGCTTAGTCATATGTGCATATTTGGTTGTTTGGTATATGCTCTTGTACCATCACAACAATGTCACAAACTTGATGACAAGGAAAAGAAATGTATATTTTTTGGATAGTAGTGAGAATAAAGGTTGTCACTTATACCATCCATTTACAAACAAAATTGTTGCATGTCGAGATGTGGTATTTGCTAAAAATTCAGCCGATTTCTTACTTGAATGCAAATTTGAGCCAACAAAATTCATAATATCTGTTGATACACCATGGCTTTCTTTGAAACTAGTACGCTTGACTATGAGCATGAAAAACATCCAAATGAGGTTCAACAAGCTGAAAATATTCAGCCAAATATGGTTGAAAATCTCTAGTGAAACATTGCTTAAAATTCCCAAAATTTACGAAGAAAATTTCAAGCCAAAAATGATTGAAAATGTCGAGCTAAACATGGCTAAAAATTTGAAAATTTTGCAACCACACATGACTTGAATTCAACATGATATTTATCACACTTTTGATGTACATTTTGATGATGTATTACACGAGGAATGCATGTCTAACAAGGATGCATAATATATGCCAAAATGGTTGCAAAAGACATTTCAAGATAGCATGTTTTGTGCTCTTTTACTTGGTAGAGCAAGATTGGATGAGCACAATGCAATTAGAATTGGATTATATTCACAAAACATTTAATTGGGACTTATGTAAATCACCAAAAGATGAGAATGTCATTGGTACTAAGTAGGTTTATAAGATTAAAAGAAAGTTAGATGGTAACATTGATTGATATGAAGCCAAATTAGTTGAAAGGGTTATGCATAAAAATATGGCATTGATTGTCTTTTGCACCTACTTCCTGCATGACTATAATTCATTATATTATTGCAATGGATGACTGTCATAGTTGGAAAGTGAATCAACTAGATATAAAAATAGCATTCTTGAATGGCAACTTGTAAGAAGAGGTCTATGTGAAGCAACCTCCTGGATTTGTAATTAAAGTTTGAGAACATATTGCTTGCTTCTTGCATAAGGCTTTGTATGGGATTAAGAAAGCTCCACATGCATGGTATGATAAGATACTTTAGCACTTGATTGATGTTAGTTTTACATGTAGTCCAATTGAAAGCACACTTTATGTACACAAAGATGGGGCTCATCTTATAATGCTTGTTCTTTACGTTTATGACATTCTTTTGACTAGGTCATATGATAAGAAAATTGGCATGCCTATGGCTAATTTGCAATGTACTCTTGATTTCACATATCTTGCTATTTTGGAAAAGTATCTTGGCATCCAATTTGTGGTTTTGAGGATTACAAGTCTATCTCAACACCAATTAAAATAGGATTTAGCTTCCCAATTGAGGATGTACATGATGCATGTGATACTTATCTTTAGCAAAAAGCTGTGGGATACTTCATATATGCATGTAACATAAGGTCAAACATATAGCATACAATTTCTCACTTGAGTCGATTTTGAAGCATTTTGACAGCGATGCACCATGCTGAACTCTCCTACTTGAGAGCTCCACGATGATACCCTCATAGTAGAAAACTGAGCTACGAGCACTACACACAATAGTCTGCACAGAGGTTGTAGAATATGTAGAAAGATATAGACATAGGGAGCATGAAGATAGATTTCATAGGTGCTACAAAATGCAGTCAAACTTACAATCTGTGGCTAACCAAGCCACTATATGTTTTATTAAGGAACATATACAAAAGTGTCCGACGACCATTTGGCCTTTCACGTGGACACTAACAATAACAATCTCCTACTAAAGGTCAATATGGCCAAAGTTAATATGGGAGAAAAAGTAAATAATGATAAGGAATACCTGAGTGTAAGTATATAAAATATATTTCCCACCTGATAGGGATGTGACACAATATACAAGTAACTATGTAAGGTCATGAGTCAAGTACCCCCATCAAGTGACACCAGTGTTGAAAGCTAGCTGTGGTAGAGCTTTAGTCAAAGCATCTATAGCATTATCTTGAGTATGAACCTTCTCAAGAATAATCCACTCAATGGTTAAGCAGTCTCTAATGAAGTGATACCTCACCTAATTGTGCTTGCTCTTTGCATGATAAACCAGATTCTTAGCCAATGCAATGGCACTTTGACTATCATTGAGAAAATGAGGTACATGTTGAGGTAAACCCATATCACAAGCAAGATGAGAAAGCCACAATGCTTCCTTACATGCCTCACTTGCTGTTGATGACAGGTGTATTTTATGTCGTGGGCTGTATAAGCTCATAGACTATGAAAGATCTATGAATGATTCGGCATGTGCAGTTCATGATTCTCAGGCTATGTCAAATGCAAAGCTTTGGCATGCACGCTTTGGTCATCTGAATTTTGCTAGTTTTCTACGCCTACAAAAATCTGATATGGTGTCTTCTTTGCCCAAGCTTGAGGCACCTGGAAAACATGTATGTGAAGGCTGTATTTTGGGCAAAATGCAGCGTTCCTCCTTTCCAAAAGATGGTTCAGTTCGGGCTACGGAGAAATTGCAGCTTGTACATAGTGATGTCTGTGGTCCTATGCAGACACCCTCTTTTGGGAATTACCTTTACTTCGTGAATTTCATCGATGATTTTTCTAGGCATGCATGGGTATATCCACTCAAAGCAAAGTCCGAAGTGTTCATGTGCTTTAAACAGTTTTTGGTTTTGGCTGAAAATCTGTCAGCATGTAAAATGGGCACCCTCCGTTCTGATCGGGGGGGGAATATATGTCTTCTGATTTTAATGCATTTTTGGCTGAACGTGGGATAAAACACCAGTGTACAGTGCCGTATACACCTCAACAGAATGGAGTTGCTGAACGAAGAACATGTCACTCATGGAGATGGCGAGGTGCATGGTCAAGAGTCAGGCTTTACCACATAGTTTCTGGCTTGAGGCTGTCATGTGTGCAACATATGTACTGAACAGGTGTCCCACTAAAGCGCTGCAGTCTATCACTCCATATGAGGCTTGGCATGACTGCAAGCCATTTGTTGCTCATCTGCGTGTTTTTGGTTGTTTGGCATATGCATTAGTGCCTGAACAACATCGTAGAAAATTGGATGATAAGGCAGTAAAATGTATTTTTGTTGGGTACAATTTTGAAAGTAAAGGCTATCGTTTGTATCATCCACAGACTAAACGCATTCTGGTTAGCCGTGATGTTGTCTTTGTGGAAGATGCTATTCAGCCATTGCTTTTATGTACTAAGGAGACATCTGTTAGCTCCAAAGACATGTATGATACGTTGATGCCTCTTTTTACAGGTGGACAGTCTAGTGCTAGTCCTAATGAGGCAACTTCTCAGCCTTTGTAGGTTTCATATGATGATGCAGATCATTCTATTTCTGATGCAGATTTACATGATGCACTTGTTGATGAGAGAGCTGATATTGAGCAGGCAAAAACTATGCCAAAATGGCTGGTGCAAACTTTGCGTGACAACAAATTAGATGCACCTTTGTCATATCATACTCGTTCAGGCTCTCATAGTGCCTCCTTTGCATCAGATTGCTATGCTATGGCTGCGTCTAGTCTCTGTGATGAGAATGAGCCTGTTTCTTTTGATGAAGCACAGAATTCAAAAAATTGGATGGCTTCCATGCAATCTGAATATGATGCTATAATGAAGAATGGTACATGGTCTTTATGTGACTTGCCTCCTGGCAAGAAGGCCATTGGCACTAAGTGGGTATACAAGCTGAAGCGTAAACCTGATGGTACAGTTGACATGTATAAGGCTAGGCTTGTTGCAAAGGGTTATGCGCAAGAAAGAGGCATTGATTTTGATGAGACCTTTGCACCTACATGCCGTATGACTACTGTTCGGAGCATTTGTGCACTTGTAGCCCATCATGGTTGGAATGTACACGCACTAAGCACATTGAGGTGCATTATCACTATGTCAGGGAGAGGTTCTCTGCTGGGGAGATCAGCTTGGCATATGTGCCCACGCAAGAGAACATTGCAGACCTTTTCACGAAGGCTCTGCCTAGGGAGAAGTTTGAAGCTTTCCGCAAAACTTTGGGCTTACTTCCTTTTGTGGAGTGATTTCCACATAGCTTGGCACTTCCTTATACATGAGTGCCAGCTCCTTGTTCACCGCATCACTCCCAGGGGGGATTTGTTGATATATTTAGGTAGTGATGTGTGTGAACACACTAGGAACGCCGGGGTACTTTTTTCCCTCTTTAGGAGGTTTTTTTCCCCCGGCTTGTATATACGCCTATTGCCCTAATGGGCTACTTATCTTTGTACATTCTCTAGTAATACATTCAGTATTATGTGTTTGTGCTCCAAGCTTCTTCTTCTTCCTTGTGTTGTTTGCGTGCTTCCGCAGACGTCTATCTCCAACAAAGTGTAGATAGGTGGACTGAGACTTGTATTTGGATCTTTGGTTGAGTATCTTGAAGCTTCATTAAAGATTACATCTTTTGAAATTGTGATGGAGTGGTTCTCAAGATTGTACAATCTATATGTTTTTGATTGTTCACTATATCCAATGAATATATGCTTTTTAGACTTGGACTGTAACTTGTTGCGATCTTCTTTTGGTAGATTGACAAATGCTTCACTTCCAAATACTCAAAAGTAATTGACATTAGGCTTTCTTCCATATGCTCTAGTGAAGCCTCGATTGAGGATGTGCATGACATTATGCCCTACTTCTGCCCAAAACTTGTAGGGTAATTCTCTATTGTGAAGCATGGTTCTTGCCATTTCCATCACACCAGATCTTTCTCTCAACTACTCCATTCTGAGATGGAGTGTGTGGTTGAGTGAATTGTCTTTTTATCCCCTTTTGTTTTAAGAAAATTTCAAAGTCATGATTGATGAGGACTGCAAAAACACATGAAGAACGCAAAAAAAAAGAAGAAACTTGAAGGACAACACACACACACACACACACACCAAGTTCTGTAGCAATATGAGAAAGTGAGCAAGGGTGTAACAATGATGCATGCTAGGAAGCAATGATTTTCTCTGATATCAATTGTTCAGTTTTTAGGAGCCAGACCATTGACAAACAACACAATGAAGAAGAAGAATATTAAGAGCATAACATTAAGTATTTTAGTAAATGTAGATTATACAAATATAAGTAGTTTCTTAATTTATGCACATATATACAAGCCAGAGGGGAAAGACCTCCTTAAAAGAAAAGTGCCCCACAAGATGTCCACACACATCTCAATGACTTTGCAAAAAACATTAAATATATGAAAATGAATGATGATGATTCATGCTCAATCATTCATTTATTCTTACATCACATGTCACATTTCAATGTAATTTAATATTGACACGATAAACACAATCTAACACCCATATAATATAGGCCCTTGATATGGTGTGTTTGCGTCATAGCATGAACTTTGTTAGGCAAAGAATTCATAATAGTTAGGAAATATTACCATATAAGCCGAATTTGAACTTGAAGAAAATTCCAACAAAGTCGTGTCATCTTCTTAGTTTAGACCATTATGAAATATACATCTCACTTTTATTGTTCAAAAACCTGCACATGCCCATTGCTAACAAGAAGAGTAAAACTTTTGTGTTTTTTCTGAACATTTCATATCCAACTCCAAGTAAAAAAAAGAAAATTCTAGTTCCTAAAATATCATTCTTCAACATTAAACCGTTATCTCTTAATTACTACCCTTCCATTTGACCTAGGGAGCTCAACTCTCAAGAGAGATGAGTCAAAATATGTATCTCTTGACAATGCATCATTTCAAGTCTAAATTTTCTTTAATAAGAGGGACCGTGGATAGAGGAAAATCACATGTATTATTAGGGTAGGTTGCATTGTGCTTATTTCTTATTCACACAAGTAGAGGTAGAACATGTAGAGCTTATTAGAGATGAATAGAGAGCACATGCCCACTAGGGATAGAAACTAAGAAAGGGTGACTCTAAGGCTAGATGAGGAAACTAGTTTGTATTGTTGAAACATTGTTCACAACACACACCACTCTTTTTATTGTTGATAGAGTCCACTGAGAATGTTTGAAAGATAAGGAACTACATATTTGAAAGACACTATCTTTTCATCTCATCTCAAGGATGAGGAGATCTTCAACTAGTGCAACCCACTGGGGTTGAGCCCCCCCACCCCAATAGAGAGGCAAAACACACAATCAACCAAGCTACATTGCTCGACTATACTTCTATTTCTCTTGTTTTTAGTTGGAAATTCAGTCATCAATCCACTTTTCCAATTATGCTTCAAAGGTTGAAATGAACAACACAAACACCTTGAAGATCTCCCTTATCCCCCAATTTCTGGAGGTTATATGTCAAGCAACACTCTAGATATATACAACTTGAAGCTCATAGTTCAAAAGTCCAATGTTTCCCGGAACTTAAAAAAAAAAAAGAAACTTTGATAATTGAAATCTACTCTTTAGGATTAGCTTGAATCAAATTGAAAGCACAATCAAAGGTGGGCATAACACCCATGGGACCCCTCGAATCCCACAAAGGGGAGGTGAATGCCTAACAAATATTAGAAACAGAGCTCGAAGGCCCATTAAAGTAGACATTAAAAAGGGATCACTTTAAGACCATACGAGATAGCTGGCTTGAATTGGGTAACATGAAATCCCAACAATCCCTCGAAAGAGTTGGTTTTAACATCTCATCATCCAAGTGGAGATGAGTGTCCAAGCACAACCCACAAAGGTTGAACCCCTGCCCAAGCCTTGAGAGATGAAGGGCCCAACCATCTGAGCTAATGTGCACATACCACTATACTTATATTCTTTTCTTAGGAAACTTTGATGATTGATATGTACTCTTTTGGTTAAGGTTGAATTGATTGAAAATACAATGAAAGGAGGACATAGCACCCATGGGTCCCCTAATCCCACAAAGCAGGGGTTAGATGTCTAATAACTACTAGGATATAGAGCATAAAAGCTCGCTAAAGTAGCGACTCAGAAAGAACAACCCTAAAACTGAAAGAGGTAGCTAATTTGAAGTGCCTGAAGACCCAACAATTGGTTTGAACTGCATGAAATCCCAAAAAAATCCCCCCAAAAAGACTAGTTTGCATCCATCTTCACATGTGCTAAGTAGTGGTTTACATCCCTCTCTATACACTAAGAAAATGAAAGCGCCAACCACTCAAGCGAACATGCGAGCCACTACTATTCTTAATGTCATCCACTTCCACTTATATCCAATTACCAGTTTCCTATAAATATAAAATTTGAAAAGAAAAGGAGCACATATGTTCGGAGATTTCAACATCCAAAATCAATCCGAATTTTATGTGCAAAGTCATACAATATCGAATGGGGCACTCCTGATCCTCGTGCCCGGGACTCGGGACTACCCTTCGTGCCCACGACTATACTACACACGCAGTAAAGCCAGACACGAGCTTGATACTTAAGCTCGTTCTAGCTTGTTCTAATACTGTTCAGAAGAAATTTAGGCCACGGGAAAGTGAAGCATGGTCTGAATTCTCGAGGTAGTACAGTCACTTGAGTGATTAAATTCCAGCTGCTGGGCTCTATGTGTGTCATCCTCCCAAACGAATGGTTCGTGGAGGGGATAGGTGGGCTATATCTTGTTGCACTGAAGAAAATGAGGGGTCCCAGTAAGCAGATAGAACGTAACTGATGTTTGCGATGTCAACTTGCCGTACATCTCTCGTTAGGGAAGGGTCTCAGTGTAACATTGCGCCAGAAAAGTGAGAGACTGCTGGATTGTTAACATGGTCCTTTCTTGCAAGGAAGGGGGATGCGCAGCTGCTTCTTTCTTTCGATATCCTGGTCGATGTACCTCATCTCCTATCTCTGCAAGCCTTGATTTTGGGGAAGCAAATAAATTTTTGATTTGACGCAAGTAGTTCTTGAATGTTGGAGAGAGACATGCCATTTTGATCTTTCTTCGCCTATGTAGACCAGGTGTCTTCCTCCATTTGAGTAAGTGAAGCGAGGCATCTAAGTCTGTCGGAAACCCCTGCTCTTCAGCATTTGGCCTATTCGAAACATACATTACACATAAGCGAGTCATCTAACTCTGTCGGAAACCCCTGCTCTTCAGCATTTGGCCTATTCGAAACATACATTACACATATGACAATAAGAAAAGTGACCTGAAGTCAAGGAATTGAAGACAGTGGCCACTAGTTACGTCATTTTACAAAGTACAAAGTCTGCAAGGAACTGAAGATAGCACATAATCCATTATTTCATTTTTTTCAAAGTACAAAATCTTCATGGATTCGGGGAGGCGTTCTCGGAAGGGCAGCAATTTGCCCTCTTTCCTGGCAAAGACGTACGACATGGTAGACGATCCTTCTTCTAATGATATTGTTTCGTGGAGTGGTACAGGATCGAGCTTTATCATATGGAATCCTACAGACTTCTCACGGGATTTGCTTCCAAAATACTTCAAGCATAACAATTTTTCCAGCTTTATCAGGCAGCTCAATAACTATGTAAGACCCCAGCAATGCTCTTAACTCGTTTTGGTTCTCACGGTCCTTACATTCTTCTCGATCATCGTGCCCTGAAATGTATGCAAAGACAAGAAATCTTTTGCTTTCTTTGAGGTGATGCATCATCCTATGAAGTAGTCTTAGACTGCTTTGTATGTCTATTTAGCACGAAACTAGTTTGAGCATGTCTGCATGAACTTTATGCCAATCTGTATAAAAGACTCTATGTGATTGTCTCATGTATGGGACATACAGGTTACATGTCTGAGAGTCCATGTTAAAGGACCAGAATATGAATCTACACTTCTCAACGCAGGTCAACGACCATTGACTTGTTGGATAAAGAATTTGGATAAAGTTCTTGTATGGGTTCATGTTGTCAACACTTTTCAGACGGGATGGCAGAAAAATTTCAACCCGATTGTTGATTTGTGATCATGTAGATACTCAAAAGTCCATGAAGAAGTAGGTCTGCCTAACTATGTAATGTTGAGGGAGCAGGAATTTGGGAGTGGTGCATTAACGAATCCTAGCTCTGAATAGTGCAAGACCATCTCAAGCTGAATGTATTTTCCTTTGCCAAATGCAGCGTGATGAGTACTCAACCAATAATGTGAGTGAAGAGAAGTTACTTATCGTATCGGGTTGGCTGCACATGATAAGAGGCAATGAATGATCCAAATGGACAAGTCCATTCTATGTTTACGGACAAACAATATGAGGCCAATATTTTATGCCTATCTTCAAGGCTTTTATGATTTGTATAGTGAGGAGTTTGATGAATGACATTGTGCATTGTGGGTCTGGGATCCCCCTTACATTGACCCGGTATGGCTCTTTATTTTCACTCTTCAGATGTTCTGTCCCTCTTCATCATCCTCTAGGTTCCAACTAGAATGGGAGTGATGATGAGGGGATAGTAGCTTGAGCCTGACATTGGCATGGCCTCTCATAATTGTCATCCATTCTACTGCCATCACAGTAGTATGGTGAAAATCAACATTGTAGTTTTTTGAGTTTTCTACAACTTCATGACTTGAGTGTATTCTCTGCACCAGTCTTGGCTTCAACCTTGAATTTTGAAGTACAATGTTGGAGGCTATGGAAGACCTTGTGTTTAGCTTATGGACTTTTTTGGAGGCTTTATTTGACTTATTGTAATGTGATTATTCTTTGTCGTTTATATTTTCCGGCTGTTTATAATCACTAGAGTTTACAAAACGACACAAAAATCAAATAAGAATTTGATTTACATGCAGATCTGAAGATGGCAAAACTTTAACCTTGTTGGAGGATGGAGTGCAATGATGTTCAATCATTGCAGTACTGTTCCTTGTTAGAATCGTTGTTGTTTGTGTCTTTATCTTGATTAGATTATGATATCTTGCTGGTTAGCTACCAACTAGCCAGGCCATAAAAGTCTGCAACCATTTCCACTTTTGGAACTCTCTTTTTTCCCCTTAATTTTGCTCATTTTCAGGATCTTGAAACATCCACAATTTGGCACCACAGTTATGGCTTCAAATGGAAGCATTTTTTTGACATCATCTTATGTGTCTACCATTATTTCCTTCTCTTTACCTCCTTGGTGTATGTCCTGCTATTTATACCTGAGTACTACTTATTTCCTGATATGTGCACTTCTCTACTTTGCAATACTTGTACTGGTTTCTTGTTGTTGTACTGCTAATATTTGCTGCCACCGTAGTCTGTTGCCATTTTCTAACGATTTAGGATATAGGGAAGCATATGGGGGTTATTCTTTTGGACAAGCCCAATTGATTATTCTTTTGGACAGACTATTATTGCATTGTTGACATTTCAGCTCACAAACGAATGAGATTTTTCAAATTGATCTACCCACTCACGAGCTTTAGATCCATATTCAAATCGTGGGATGCTAACCTTCATTTTTCTTAGAATTGTTAGACGTTTACAATGCTCCACCCTCATGGAAGACTTGGCATCATGCGAAGAAGGTAGTTCATCTTTGGCTTGAGTTTGGACATTGTTAGGCGGGTGTTAGATATGCTCAATGCGTCACCCTTATGTAGCACCATCATTGTTCCACAACACATACATATAGGATCAAGGTTAGAGAGATAGAGAGATATTGCTACTCATGGGAATAACATAAGAGATGTGGCTATAATGGAAAGTGGACTCAAGATGAGTAGAAGATGAACTCAACTTTTAGACATGCTCAATGCTCCACACTCATGGAAGACTTGGCATCATGCCAAGAAGGTAGTTCATCTTCGTGTGGACATTGTGGAGGGTGTTAGATATGCTCAATGCCTCACACTTATGTAGCACCACCATTGTTCTATCAAGAGTCAAGCCTCAAAATTCTTTGAGTCACTATTATCATCATCATCATCATCATCATCATCATCATCATCATCATCATCATCATCATCATGTGGTGGCGGACTAGTAGATACCTCCATCGGACTAGTAGATGGGCTTGGCATAGTAGATACACTATGATTAGCACCATAGTTCAAAAAAACGCGTTTTTTTCGAAAAATAAAAAACGTTTAGGACGTTCGGACGTTCCGAACGTCCTAATACGTTTTTTTGGGTTTTTTTTTTTTTTTTTTTTTTTAAGATCATCTTCAATTTTTATTTTTTTTTCATGAACAGAATTATGGGAATGTAAGGTTTTCTTTCCTTCTTTACTGAATTCTGAACCAAAAGTCCCTCCTATCTATTCAGAAAAAAGTCCCTATTTTGATTTTAAAAGATATTTCATTTAGCAAAAAGTAAGGACCATTAAATTGTTGACATTATTTTTCTCCATTTTTGACTCTATCACTCTAAATGCATTGTCTTAAGAGTTTTAATGTGCTTTAAGCTCATCAATCCTTTGTCTAACACTTCATTCCCATTTTTTGTTTACTTTAATCCAATTCGTTTTGGGATTTCCTAACTCCAGATCATTGTAGTGGTAGTAGATTAAGTTTTTTATGTGTTTTTAGCACTAGATATTGAAACGAGTGTTATATATACATTATTAATGGATTATTAGAGAAAAAAAATTTGAAATGTTCCGACAAAATATAATACTCGTTTTTTATTTCCATTTTTTTAGTACTCTACGTACTAAACGTTTTAAAACCCGTTTTTGAACTCGTTTTTAAAACTCTCTTTGAACTATGATTAGCACGAGTCTTAGACTCCCTAGTATCATGTTGGGACACAATCAACTCTTGGTAAGCATGACAACCACCAGGAGCCCACCATTGTCACACGTTGAACAGAACCGAGTGATGTAACATTAGGTATGGCAGATATACACCTGTGGGAGGTGGATCAGCCTGTCGGAGCCTCGTTCCCCAAAGATGCGGCACTATAGAGTTAGCTTTATGCAAATATCAATAATCTGAGATGGGTTTCATAGAAGTTCCCAGATACCCAGATGTATACTTGCCAAATGCACTTAGAGTGGCTGTTGGGCAGCTTGGAGTCTCTTCACACCACAGGGATTCCTAGAGAGAGCAGAATCTGGAGATAAGAGTCCAATAGGGATTGAGTGTAAAGAGCACTTAACGTGAAGATGTTCTGCATACATAGAGATCAGAGAGTTGACAGAGACAGACACACATATATATATTTGATACATTCCTTTGTCTCAGACTTGGCAGTTACTTGCTTGAGCTTTAGAGGCTGAGAGACGAGACACTCCACAGAGCTCATTTAGAAGGGAGTGAATTCAGACAGCTTACCTCTTCAAGAGCCAGCAGTAAATATCATTAGACTTCTGTAGACTGCTTGGACTCACCCTTGAGGAGGCAAAGAAATAATGATCACAGAGACAGCCTTGGCTCACTGGCTTTACTGTCCCTAGATGACATCAAGCTGCTATTCAGAGGATTGAAGTCTATTATGTACTCCTCAGAACTTAGAAGTCTTTTAATGTGACGTATGATACAATGGAGACACCCCTTCTGCATTTTGCCCACGTGTATCTTTGTATCGTAGAGTACATAACTCTCCTTCGCATGCACTCCTTTTGTAAGATGAATATTTTCCTGAGGACTGAGTCTATTATAATTTATACACTACTCAGGGGTCTTCTAATGTGATATATGACACAGTGGAGAGTGCATGCCTCTCCTTCACATGCACTTCTTTTTAAAATGAATATTTTCCTTTCTTTCATGATGATCCGGTACATGTCTATATGATTGTATGATTTGTTTCAATAGGCCAACTTGGCTTTTTGTAGATGTTCATAGAATTTTCTTTCTTCTCTTTCAAATTTCAGAACTCCTATTTCACAAGATTAGCATGTGCATAGCAATTTGATTAATATCTTGAAATTTCAAATTTCAAAACTCCTATTTCACAAGATTAGCATGTGCATAGCCATTTGAATAGCCTTGATTTGAGCAAATTTCAAAACTCCTGTTTCACAAGATTAGCACGTGCATAGCCATTTGATTAATATTGTTCCAGCATATAATGCATCCATATGTACATTGGTCTCTCACCCTGTATCTTCAGTTCTGGGAACTAAGATTTCCCTTTGACAGGAGGTTATACATTGAGCTCTGGAGATGTTCCTGAAGCACATATCTTATGGTTTGAAGTTGTTTAGTTGATTTGTTTGTGGATGATATATCCTAGTACAATGAGCTTATTTAAATACTTTAGCTAGCACACCCAGCACAGAGCAGGCCAAGGTAAGCCTTTGATGTTCACAGCAGTTTTTGATAACATGGGATGCTAAACTGAATGTTCTCAGTGTGGTCAGTTATGGATACTTTTCTCCAATAATCATGAAATTAAGGTGATATTTGTATGCGTCTCTCAATCCCCATTCAATTTCTTCAAGCTGGTTTTAACCCCTTAAAGATGTGATTCTACTTGGAGATTGTGTGCAGGGTTTTAGGAAGATGTGCCCTGAACAATGGGAATTTGCAGCAGAAGGGTTCTCAAAAGGAAAGAGGGACTCTATGAAAATGATACTGAGACGGAAGCCTCTAACATCATCCCAATCAATGTACCACACAAAAGATGATGCAGAAGAGCATCTTCAGCCAGATTCATCCAGATGCCAAATCCCAGAGCATATGGATTTAGGAAAAAAGGTAGAAAGGCTGCAGAAAGAGAAGGAAGAGCTGCTCGATAAGTGGATTAAATTGCAACATGAGCAACAAGTAACAGAAAGAAGTTTGATGGATCTTGAGGGTCGCCTTCAAGCCATGGAAGAACATCAGCAGCAAGTAGTAGCTTTCTTTGCACAAGTTTTAAGCCCTTCTTTTTGGCTTAAATTTACTCAGAAGCCACCAGAAAGCAATCTGCTGTCAGCATTTAACAAGGAGAAACTTATTGCTTGTGAAGATGTTGAGGTCGATACTGTTGACCAACAGAGAGCTTCAAGTGGACCCGAAGGCTGTGGAGGTGATACAATTATCCCTTGCATGTCAGCAGATTCTCAGGAAGAGAGCTTTTCAGAACAGTTAAACCTCTATCCTCCAAGTTGTCGACCCCTTATATACAATTCTGTTAGACACAGCATGGATCATGCTCAGAAGCAAGCACATAATTTAATTGATTGCATGAAGAATGGGGAACATTTGGATGTAGCAGTGCAGCAGGAGAAATTTTCCACAGAATCTACATGTCCTCACGAGTTTCTTCCAACAGGGGACTCACGAGTCAATGATGCAAATTATGTTGGCCATGCTATAATGAATAAACAATTGCAGGAAAATCCAGGTAGCAACACAAACATTGAACTGGCGGTTGGAGATGGGGTTGGTCAAGGATCTCCTCTTTCGCATAGCCTTCATGATTTTTCCAATCAGTCACTCAAAGCTAGTCAATTGAGCCTGAGCTGTGTTACATCCAAAGGAGAAGTGCCACCTCCATCAGAATGTTTGACAACAGCTATCAGTGAAGTATACCAGGTGCAGACTAGTAAACGTTCTAATCATTCAAGACATAAACGTAAATCGAATGTTGGATGCTATGGATTTGCTAGTAAAATAACTACTTATTCATGTAAAAGGAAATATATTGATAAAACGTGTTATGGGCCTAGTAATGAAACTACCCCTTCCTCAAGATGCATGCAGAATCTGGGTAATAACCCAGTTACACATGTTTGTGCTAGTGCAAGAACTGGTGTTTGCTCTGCTTCTCAATCTTCAGGAGAGAGAGTCAGAAAGGGGATAGCTGATGGATCTGGATCAAATGATGGATTCTGGGAGAAGTACCTCACTGAAAGCCCCACTTCTAGTGATACAGAGGCAAGTTCCGAAAGTGATGATGTGATTGAACCTTGTGAAAGACAATATCTGTGATTGTCCTGTATCACTGAATTCCAACTGTCATCGTCAGGATATTCTGGGAGTTTAAATATCAGAAGCTCAGCAAGAGATGACGACACTAGGGGTGCTCCTAAGGCAGAACTTTTTATTTAAGGCATTCTGTATCTCTTTATCGTAGAGTTGGCTGCTGCTCTTGTCTGTAGGAAGTCGGTAGCATGATTGTTGCAACAGAGGCATGGGTATTCACAAGTATGTTGAGTTATGGCAGAAAAAGCAATTCGACATGTTATGATTTTCAATTTGTCCTGGTATTATAGACAGTTTCTAGGCATTGTATCTCACTCACCAACCTGTCCTGACAAAGCTGCCACCTTGGCTACATAGCTAAACAGGGCTATGTTGTTATGCATACATGTCTGAGGGAGTCACAGGAGGCCTGTTTCCAAGGGTATAGTGCATGGGAAGCCAAAATATTAAGGTCGTACACAAGTGAAGTTGCAAAAGACTTGTGGTCAGTTGCAGAGGAGAGGGCTGGAAGAAAGTTAGGTGGTATGGGAGTATCGAACTCTTATTGGATTAATAGAGTTTCTTCATCCAAACATCTTGAAGTTATTCTTGTTGACCCTGCTCATACTGCCATTCATAAGTATCAAGGACCCAAGGATCTGGATATGCAAACCTATACATAAGCATATAGGGTTGAGAGGTCTTACATCTGCAGGGAAGTACTGTGGATGGAGAGGAAAGGGACATTTGTAGCACAAGCCCAGGCCCCAGACCATCCATTCATGCTACCTGGAAGTCCAGCCAGACTCTCTCCTTGAGGCATTAACAGTGAGTGTGGTGCGGATGGTACATAATTTTGAACTGATGCTCTATTTAATTTACTTTGATGAATTTTGTAACCTTTGCAGTATCAATGAAGCAGTGTTCCTCAAGTTTTGAGACTGATATAGATTTATTTTTGATGATAGTAATGACAAGAAACCAGGCTATTTCTGGAATTAAGAAACAGAAAGAGTTGGCAGCTGTGCGTCCAAGAGGAAAGCAGGTGACTTGTAAGATGCTTGTCAGTCATTGAATTGCATAAGGATTATCAGATGGCAGGTGAGGCCTACAGAAGATTCCAGTTCCATGTTTATGTTGTAGCTATATCGAAAACCGAGGTTTCGATCGAGTGTTTGATTGGTGCCTTACATCTGGATACAAAGTTACAAGTATAAGGTAGCTTGACAGTGATTCTACTGAGATGGGAGATCATGAATTAATTAGCCTCGATTTTCATACATTATTGGTTACAAATGTATCATGGAATTCAATCACCTAAACCTTTGTAACTAGCAGAGTGCTGAACTCGTGTGTGTGTTAGTGATTGTTGAATGCAGGATGCTTTGCATTTAATAAAGTGCTCTGAAAGCTAACTTTCATAGGCCATGGGTAGCTGCAAATCTTGCATCCACCCCTGATATAGGATGATCTGCCCATTATCTCCTTAGAACCATGGTTCATTATTTGTAGCCACATTGCTTCTGCAGAGACTATCTGTGCTGGCTTTAGGTGGAAGTAGGTAATCATCTGTGTTTGGTATAATTTCCTTGCGTTTTCTTGTGTATATTATGGCTCCATTCACGAGAAGAATAGTTTTCACTGCCTTACTTTGCGTACGTGCATTCTCTCTACCTTTATCTGCTTAGTAAACTCAAATGGGTGGGAAGTATCTCAGAGCACCCTGACGTTTCTTTGCAACAGTACTGCCAAAAAGAAATCAGTTATTATTCAAAAGGGAAAAGCAAAGAGAGCAAAAACAAACAAAAAGCCAAACATACAAAAAGAAAGGAAGACAGTCCAAAACCAAGTCATTCAGATGATCAGATCAAAATCAGAAGAGTCCAGATATACATTCAAATTTCAAGAATAAGCATAATACAGTACTGGTGTCTGTGGTACAACATTCTAACATGAGCAACCATTATGAATTTGAGCAAGACATATTTAAGTACTCCCTTAGGGAACTAATGTACATTGCAGGGGGTCTGAACTTCTGCATTGTAGCCTAAGCTAACATTGTATCAGAGTTTGTACATCCCATTTGTAATACTTATTTTTAGCCTTGTTCATGTGAAAATGTACATGAGCTGGGTTGTTCATCTCCCAAGTGGAGTTGCAAGAGGAACGATAGACAAGCTCAAACCATAATTTCAAACCTGAAATAGCTATCCAGCTAATGCCAATATGCTTAGGTCAAACTCCGTTGATGATCTGTATTTGAGTAAATAATTAGATGGCAATAGAACATGGAGGGATAATCTGTTGCATGTTGAAATTCTTAAGGACAAATTATTAAGCTACAGCCACAACTAAAATACAGTGTATTTTTTATGACCCATGGCATGAGTGGCTCTACACGAACATAGATGGTCCTTGAAGGAAAGCAAAAGTGCCCCTTGACGTGTGCTGCACACCCCGAAACGGCCTCGAAAGAGGCGGCTACCATAAGAGGGAGGTGGGCCACCACGTCTAGTAAGGTAACTGCCTTCGATCTTACTCTCTGTTGATTCATGATCTTGAAGAGTTAAGCCCCAAGGCAGCCAATCTTTTACTGTCTTCTTTGGCCAGTCGAGCCTCTGCATGTTATTCTCTTTGTTTGACTAGGGAGGGCGACTGGAGTAGGGGGTCTCCCAACCAAAGAGAGAGAGAGACTTGGAGCAAGAGGTGACTTTTGGGGATCATCCATACAAAGAGCGAGACTTGAAGAGGAGACGACCACTAAAAGGGGGTTCACCTAGCCAAAAAAGGAGACTAACACTTCGAGGCGTCCATCTAAGGGTGACCATCACTTGAAGTGCAAGGGAGAGTGGGAGTGAGAATTGGAGCGACCACACTTTTGCATGAAGTGATGAGGATGGGCAACCACAAAGTGGTGGGGACCAAATTTGAGGGAGCATAAAGGCAACCATACTTTGGGGGTGTCATGGGGAAACCATATGTTAGGAGCAACTTGGGGTGACGGGAGACCAACTTTTTAGAGCATGCCTTTGGGGCAACTATTCAAGGAGACCAACTTTTTAGAGCATGCCTTTGGGGCAACCATTCAAGGAGAATTGAGTTACGGCAAGGAGACCACATAAGTGAAGGAGTTATCACTTGGGATGACCATGAATTGATGGTGATCTTGATGCTTAGATGACCATTCTAAGGTGCTACAAGTGACGACCACAATTTTAGTGGAACATGGCAACCAACTTTGCATGAATGCCATGGTAGAGGGGAGACCATCTTTCTAGCACATCTAGTGTGCTACAAACCCCCACACATCAAGCCTTTGCACTTCCCTGATGAAAGTTTCTCCAATGCCTTTTATTTGCTTCAAGGAAATCATTCTTTTTTTCAATAGAAATGTCTACAATATAGAAATAACATAAATGAACTGATGATATATAGAATGGAGTGATTATTATGCTTCAATTCTAGTAGGGCTTCACCTTGGAAATGTTGACCACAAGAAACTTTTCACCTGTCAAGTCTTTTAGTTGTATTGCACCTTGAGGTAGTAATTTTACCTTTCTATAAGGTCCAACCAACTTGGGTGCCAGTTTAGTGGGTACTGATGGGATATGGTGTACCAAGGCTAGAGATCCTTCACCTCTTTTGTTCTCAAATCCTTATCTTGGACTCTTTTGCACTCTTCTTGCTTATGTTGTAGCCTTTTTGTTGTTGCCTCCATGCATTCTTCCAATGTTGCTAGCCTTCTTATGTGAAGATCAATTTCAATAGCAGAACTTTCTTCCGTTTCTCTCTTGATAAAGAACTCAAAAGAAGCAAGTGCTTCCTTGCCTTATGCTAGTAGAAAGGGACTTTCGCATGTAGTAACCCTTTTTGTAGGTTGACATGCCTAAATTGCTCCAATCAATGCTCATGGCCAAGAGCTTTGGTGGTTGAGAGAAAGCTTTCATAGTAGCTTGATCTATATTTTGCTAGAGCTTTCAGCCTATCCATTAGCTCTAGGGTAGTAAGAAAGCTTTCATAGTAGCTCGATCAATATTTTGCTAGAGCTTTCAACCTATCCATTAGCTCTAGGGTAGTAGACACATAACTCCTTGTGATAGATTTTGTACATATCAAGCTATAGCAAGTGACTCACAAAATGACTTCCCCTATCATTCTTGACTTCAAGTGGGCAACCAAATTGTGAAAAATAATGTTTGACATGAGCTTAGCCACAATCGATGTAGTACAATTTGAAGTGGCCTTAGGCTCTACCCACTTGGTTGAATAACAAGTGGCCATAAAAATATACCTCTTGACTTTTTGGGCTTATGGGCCTAATGAAATCGAGACCCTATCGCTCGAAACGTTGCCATCCAATTGAAATCACAAAGGGATGAAAATTCAATCTCGTAGGATAAGGGACACACCTTTGACAACTGTCATATTGTTTGGCATACTTGGCGGCATCCCTATAGAGATGAGGCAACCATAAACCTTTATGAAGGATTTTGTGTGTGAAGTCCTCTCCCTTGAGATGTCCTTCACGATGTGTAACGTCAAGCAAGAGGTTTACTTCTCGTGGATAAACACATCTACGCAGAATATCATTTAGACAACACCTATACAACTTTTCCTTTATGAGTGAAAATAATTTAGCTTTAAACAATAAATTCCTTTTTCTAATGGATTCATACTAGGAGGTAATTCTCCTAAAATGAGGAATTTCTCTATCTCTTCATACCAATCAAATTGAAAAGCAACAAGAAAAGGATTGCTATCTATAGGCTCATCATCAATACCTATTGATGGATCCCCCTTGGTTATCCTTGACACTTGGTTTTCCATGGTGTTTCTTGCTTGGTTCGATATGTATTTCAAAATCATACTCCTGAAAAAGTAGTAACCAACATTATACCCTCGATGCTACTCATGGTTTATTGATTAAACACCTTAATGGCTGATGACTAGAAATGGCATTAAAATGCAGAACTAATAGACAACGATGAAACTTTTGGGGTGCAAACACAATGGCCAAAACTTCTCTTTTAGTTGTTCTACAATTCCTTTTTGCCTTTGCGAGTAGTCTACTCACATAGGTGGGTTGATCTACTTTCTTATGTGCTAATGGTTGCAAAAAAACTATGCCAAGTACTTGAATACTTGCATCTGTATGCAAATGGAACTCAAGGGACCAATGAGGAGAAGTTAAGAGTGGTGCAGTACATAGCCTTAACTTTAGCTTGTTGAATTCCTTCTCTGCTTCGGGGCTCCAAGAGAATGGTATCTTCTTGTTTGTAAGCCTTGAGAATGGTTTAACTATTTTTGAATATATATTTATAAACATCCTCTGGTATCTTGTATATACCAAAAATCTTTGGCACTTCTTTGGGAGTACTTGGAATAGGCATAGACAAGATGGTAGATACCTTGGTTGGATCTATAGTAATACCTTGGGTAGAGACTATGTGGCCAAGGAGAGTACCTTTATTGACCAAAAAACACTTGGCAGGATTCAACTTTAAAGTTGTCTTTGTGTACTAGTCAAACATTTCCTTCAAATTTTGCGCATATTGGTGAAAATCTTGTGCCCACTCTTTCTCAATTACCTAATGTTAGATATAATCAATACTCCACCCTCAAGTGAGCACAAATGATCCATGGTGCTCTAAGTTGTAAGGCTCACATTATGAGGAGAAGCCATTGTGAGAGCTCGGACATTTGTGGAACCCTAACTTCCAAGTTAGATGAGGTCTATGTGTGACCGTTTATGGTAATAGATGATCTTTGTGAGCTTGGCCATTAGGTTAGGTAGGGCATAAACTTTGGGGCCATCGGGTTGCCATCCAAGGCGAAAATAAAGGCCTTGTGGCACTGTGTAGTTTCCCCATAGAACCTTGATGGGGGGAGTGCAAGGGGGGCTTGGCCCTTCTATGGGGTCCGAGGCCTATCCCCCCGGCGTGTAGGGCATAGATGGTAGGACTTCTGGTCATGGAGATATTATCTGATTGTATATTTTACGGAGTATTTCGACTATGTTTATCTATACCGAATCCCCTTGTATAAGCTATATAAGCATGGTCCAAGTTGAGCTTTACAGAGCATTGCGCACTAGTAAGCCCTTCATCTAGAGTCTATCTAGATCGCAATCTAAGCTCCATATTGGGCGCACACGGGTGGATAGCACCATGGTTGTAACTGCATTACTTTTGGCAATATGAGAATTTGACTTCTCTATCTCTCAGTCTACATCTATCTTTTTTTGCATTTTTACCTCAACTCTGTCTGTTGGTCTATTTCGCTGTGCTATTATTTTCTTACATGGTATCGGTGCTCAGGAAGCTTTGAGTGGTGCAAAAGCAAAAACATGGAGGTTGCAGAGGTTTCAATGACAAAAGAGAGAAGAGATCAAGAAGTGCATCATCATCTACAACTAGGAACCAAGATGGTTCTTCAACAAGAGTAGGTGGAGCATAGACAGGAGCAACAATGATGCCGATCATCCCAACACTGTGGATATGACCACCAACCTTCACGAAAGGTAAACTTGATGGTATGAACTACACCCTGTGGGAGTTTAAAATCACTTCTATCCTTGATTTATATGAGCTTTTGGAGACCGTTCCTAAGACTGATCATGAGCCCAAAGAAACACTTGATCCAAATAATCTTGGTCAAATGATTCCTCCTGATGCTGATCTTCTATGTGCTTGGAAACATATAAACACAGATGCACTCTGTGCTCTAGTTACAAGTACTATTGATAGTGTTTCGACTCTCATTCAGCATACTACCAAGGCGTCTGAAGCATTAAACATATTGACAAATCAATATGAAACTTGTAATCAAACACAAATTCAAAACTTGGAGAATCAGCTAGCAGTAGAAAGGTTTGCTGATGGGAAGACTGTAGAGGTGTTTATCACTCACATAAAGAATCTATGAAATCAAATGGCGAGAGCAAGTGTATAAAAGTCAAGTGAGGAGCTAGCTCGACGTTTTCTTCAAATCTATCCACCAAAGTTTGATGGTTTGGTAACTTCTCTTAATACTCAAATTAGACCTCAACCACTAACATTTGAAGAATTCAGTGCCTTACACATGGAGGAAGCGTGGCTCAAGGCAAGGAGTGGGGCAGCATCAGAGATGCTACATTCACAACAAATGCCAAAGGAAGCAAAATGGACTCTTCAAAAGATGGAGACAAAAAGAATGACAAAAAGAAGTTCAAGGGAGAGTGTTTCCACTACAAGAAGAAACACCATAGAATCCAAGACTATTGAATCAAGAGGCAGAAGAGAAGAATGGCTCTTCAAAAGGTGGCAAGGGCAAGGAGTCTATCAACACTACAGAAACAGAGCTTGAATTATTTGTTACAATAAAGCAGGTATGCTTCTTGGTTGAAGATTCCGGAATGGATGACTCATGGGTGCTGGAAAGTGGTGCATCTCATTACATGATGAGTAGAAAAGACATTTACAATTCCTTACAGCCTCGAAAGGAACCCATCATAATAAAGGTAGGCAACAATGCAAGATGTCCTGTAGAGGGAGAAGGTACAATTTCTATCATCCAATCTAATGGGGATGTCAGAAAGCTTTCAACTGTGTTGTATGTTCCAAAATTCAAATGAAATCTACTTTCAATAGCTTCAATAACTGATCAAGGTCATCAAGTATCTTTCAGTAAGACAGGAGCGAAGATTATGGATAGTAAAAACAACGTTGTTGGGATTGGCATAAGGAGGAACAACCTGTATGAGTTGTCTGCTCTTACAACTACTACAAGTGTGGGCACAAGTAAGCTATGGCATGAGAGATTTGACCACATTGGATACCCTGCACGAAAGGAGATGCATCGCAGGGGTATGTTTGAACACCTACCATCGATTGCAAAAATGAAGGAACCATGTGAAGGTTTCATGATGGGAAAGCAATAGAGGAAGGTGTTTCCAGAAGAAAGCAACAACAAAGCAAGCTATCCTCTAGAGTTGGTGCATGCTGACTTGTGTGGAAAAATGCCTACACAAGCCATGGGTGGATCTTCCTACTTCATGTTACTTGTTGATGACTATAGCAGGAAGATGTGGGTGTGCTTCCTTCGTGATAAGGATGAAGATTTTGGAAAGTTTAAAGAATGGCTTCAGCTTGTTGAAACTAAAACAAGGAAGAAGATGAAGAAATTCAGGACAGATGGTGGTGGTTAGTTCACATCAATAGAGTTTGAAGATTTCTCTAAGAGTAAAGGAATCAAGCATCAAATCACAATGGCACCTCAACAGAATGGTGTTAAGACATCGAAATCCAACCATCATGGAGATGGAAAGGTACATGTTGAAAGGAAAGGGTTTGCCTAATCAATTTTGGGTAGAGGTTTTCAACACTGATATCTACATCTTGAATTGAAGCTAGACCAAGGCACTTGATGGAAATACTCTACAAGAGGCCTACATTGGTAAAAAGCCATATGTTTCCCATTTCAAAATATTTGGAAGTGAATGTTATGTACATGTTCCAGATGTATCTTCTTAGAGAACAACAAAGATAAGAAGGCTTATAAGCTTTATGACCCTGAGGCTAAGAAGATCATGGCGAGTTGCAATGTGTTGTTTAAGGAGGTGTAGCTTAGTGATGAGTAGCACCTCCTTTAATGTCAATCCGGGAAGACATGAGGATGGTATGAAGACCTCGAACAAGTGATGGTACAAATGTGTTAGTGAGAAGCACACTAACATGCACACACATACACACACACGTGCACACACGGCAAGAACAAAGAGAGGGAGACAATGGAATCACTTCTATTGCCGAAGAGTTCCCATACAACTCAAATCTACAACAAGCTAGCCCAAAAATGAGCTCTCTAGCTCTATTTATAGTTTTTGACTAGCTTTGGTCCTATTCAGACCTAGTGTCCAGCCTAGTTAAAAATTAGGTCCCTAAGCTAGTTTGGAGGCTCAAACGAGCTCTAAAAATTATGAAATTTGGTAGGCAATTACTTCTAAAGCTCTTGAAGCTCGAGCACTCCTCGACTTGCACAAAATGGAGCTACAAAAAGGTTAAACGATATTTACAATGGTTTTCAGTGATGAGGATTGAAAAAAAAAATTGATTGTTTGCCTCAGTGCTAGATCTGCATGTATGCCCATACTTTCTTCTTCCAAGATGATGCCAACTCCCCCCCCCCCCCCAGCGTATGTCGTCTCTGATAGACCTTTGCTCCACAGAATGATCAATGTAGTGTTGGACTATCTTAGTGGCTAACTCCTATTCTCTGATTTTGAGTCCCCTAACTAGATCTCTTTGAAGAGCATCCCAATTAACCGTGCCTCGAATGTCAGATTGTGGTGTTGTATATAGCTCTAAGTGCATTGTCTGTTCGCATGCAAATAGTTGTAGAAGATGGGATAGTCATGGCTCGAACACTTCCGAGTGAGATTCCCAAAACCCAGTGGTAAACATATCATCAAATGTTTGCTTATAGCAAGCAGGGAGATATCTGATCCTCGCATGCCAAGCATAAGCAACCCGGATACTAGGGGTAGTGCTCAAGTCGTAGAGTAAGTCATAATTACCATTTATAAAGCCCAGGATCGGAGGCTGGATGTTGCATACATTGTGGAAAGTCTTGAGTACTAAATAACTTTTGCCGCCAGATTGGTTGGAATATGGCACCTTTTTTGGCTTCTTCTCGGATGTCCTCTGGTTGGAACTATGTTGCAAAAGAAGGATACTTATTGGTGACTCGTTTGATCTCAACGTTGTAATCTGCCAATAGTATAAAGTAGGGCTTATATTGTAACTCTGAACTAGTTATCAGTCGCCTAGGAGCCAAGTGCCTGAAATATTCCGATTGAAGTATTTCCTCCTCAATAATTTTCATGGCCATCATCTAAGTGGATATACGCTCTTCGTGAGTTGGCCCCATCTCTTCTACTTGTTTCATCCATGCAGGAGGGGTTCCTCGTATGTGTCTTGTCCTTCGTCAGTGACTGCCTCTTGGAAGAGGTTGAGGCTCATAATTATCTTGAAAGGTCTCCTCAATTGGAATGGTGATTGCCTTTTCTTCTATGGTTGATCGGGTGGAGATGGTGGTCATTCATATTGCAATAATTTCATTTTTAACTCTGTGACTTGTTGTCGTAGCTCAAGTACCTCGATATCGGTTGAGGATTCTGGCTGTGGTGAAGTAGCAACGTTGACCACATCTCTTGGTTCCGTCAGATGTGGTGTGGGCACTAGTTGTCTCTGTAATTCCTTCACTTGGTCGGCAAGTTGGTCATGTGCTTCCAAGAGGTTTGCATAGTTTTCCAATATCTTCTGGATATTTTCTAAGGGGATAGCTTGGAAGCTAGCAGGATCTATGGGTGCCCCTGGAGTGTTTTTGATGGCTTCTTCAAGATTGTCCTAATTTTGCTGTTGTAATCTTTTGTTCTCCTCTTGGGTAGTGACTAAGTGTCGTCGAAGTAAGGCCATGTTTCTTTGTAGCCGTGCATTGCGGGCTAGTTGATCCCTGAGTTGTTCTTCGATTACTTTACCCGCCTCTGTATATTTGGCCTCCAGCTTCGCATAAGAGTGCTGTAGTGAGGTATATTCTTGTTGCAATTCACTATTTTGCAACTCTAAAGCATTGTCACGCGCTTGGAGGTGGACAAACAGATTACACAATTCTTTGTTGTTCTCTTCCAATAATTGATATTCTTGCTTCAGCTGTGTGGCCGCTTTGAACATGGTGTCTAATGCATGACTAAATGAAGTGGATGTAGAGGTAGAGGTGGAAGATGCAAGGGGTCGGGAAATGGGGAAGGGAAAGGTGGATGTCGTGCCTACAACAGTTGGAAGTGGTGATGTGAGTGAAGTGAAAGGTGGTGATATTGAAACAAAAGATGTGGTGGGTGGTTCTGTGGAGGGTGAAATGTCCATGGGGTCAGACATGATTGTGTGTGAAGCGTGAATCGTGAATCGTGAATACAGGAATGGTGGGTGGTGTGGTAGTGGTGGGCGTGAACATGGGTGAGGTGGGGTGGGAAAGGAGGATTCCATTATAATCATTAAGCTGTTGCATCATATTTACAAGGTTTGCCCAAAATGGGGGAAGGGTGGTTTGTATTGGTTCTGAGGAGGTTGAGGTGGGTAGTGTGGGTTGGGGTTGGGAAAAAGGGCATGTAGTTGTGGGGGGAAATGATGGTGTCGATGTGTGGGTAGAGATAAGTGGATGCCCCACAGCTGGTAGATGAGAAGGTCGACCTATTATGGTTTGATGAATGACATGATGACCTATCTGAGGTCCGGAAAATGGACTAGAACTGGTGGAGATAGGGAAAGGTAAGGATGGGAAAAAGGTGGCGTGTGATATAGGTCCACTAAAGGTGAATGTTGGTGGTTTAGGAAGGCTAGTGGTGAGGGTTTCGATGGGATGGATGGGTGGTGCTGGCGGCGATGGTATCTGTGTGCTTTTGTCGGGGGCACTAGTGTTAATGGGACTGGTCATTTCAACATCTTCTTGAGCTGTGGTAGGGAGTAAGGTAGAGACTTCCATTTGAATCATCTTTCCCCTTCGTGGTCGTGTATCGAGCCTTCGTTGGTCGTATTGAGGGGGGGTACGATGTATCATGGTCTGCATGGCTTCCAGAATTCCACAGGTGTCTGCCAAAAGATTCAATGATTCTAGAAAATGAGGGTCCACATCCTCTGTTTGTAGCATCTAGTTCGCCATTGCTCTGCTTGCCACTTCTGACAACCTATGCCTTTTTTGTACTTGTTTGATTGTTTTGTATAGCCGTTTGATTTGTGCAGTGTATGTGGGGGCTTCCTCCTCACTCTCCTCTGATACATGCCCCTGCGCCTCCTCTTGTTCATGTGTGCCTTCATCGTGGGTTCGTTGTGCCTCATCTTCCCAATGCACTCTTCGTTCTTCGCGATGTGGGCGTCCTCTCTGGGATGATGATATGGGACCTTCAGTGTTTGAAAAGAACTCACCATCAGATAGTTGCGTTGTTTACAAGAAGGTCTCAAAGTCAAAGGATGTATCTTCCTCCAATGCAACCATGGAGGCAAACTCAACATCCGTGGGTAATGGAGGGGCTGACGGAGTGGGTTGTACCATGCCCTCTCATTGTGCTCGTTGGAGATGGATAGTGAATGGGGCCACCTGTTCTTCTTCTCTAAGGGAGATTTCAGTGGTGGAATCGCGAGGAATTGGGACTTGGGAAAGAGATCCACACATCCGCTTAGCTGCTTGAACTCCTGGTTTCCGTCCGTGGAAGAACTACAGCTGTGAGTAAGTAAGTGCCCGTGCGATCGGCACAGCATAGGCTAAGCATCTGTAAATGATTCTGGTAATGGCACATCAGCCATTCAATGAAGGCTTCCTTACTCCACGCTTGCCTGCTTCATATAATTGGTTGAGGATCCACACTAGCATTTTAATAGGTAGACTCCCTGTCTCCGCTAGGTATAGCCTGTACCAAATCTTTTTATGAGGCTGTGTGAATCGGTCTTGAGCTGGAAATGCAAAGTGCTGAAGGCACATGCGCAACGATATGGCAATGTTTGGGGTGAGGGCACACATCTCTTTCAACTTCTTGAGTTTACTGTTCTTCATAGACTCCGGTATCAAAGGGTCTCTGTCGGAGGGTACATGGGTGCCGTACATCTGGAAGGCCTCCTTGATTAAAGTTATGTTCAACTCAAACTTTTTCATCTCCTTAGGGTTTGATAGAGAGGGCACAAGGAATGTGCCTGACTGATCTCGATCTCTTATCGCTTTAAGAGTTGCAATCAAGTAGTAACATCTAAGGAAATCTGGTTTAGGCAGGGATGCGCTAAAGTAGTCCTTCAATCCCGCTTTCTGCCAAATATCTTGAAGAGGTGCTACATTTTGTAGTGCTTCAAAATCTCTTAAGAGGAACTGAAATGTCCACCATACTCCTCCAAATTCCAACTTAGACTCCCAGATGTGGTCTGCATCACCTAAATCTCCTGGAATCTCATTGAACCAATGAGAGTGCCCTTTTACCCTTTCCGTTAAGCCGCTTGGTGGATCCAAGATGGGAATTTGTCTCACATTGAGATATTCTTTAGGCTTGGCTGTCAGTGGGGCTTCCACGGGCATGGTCTCCCAATTGACATGAGAACTAGTGCCGGCCTGGGAGCTCGTGCCTACTGCTGCTGCCATGAGGATCCTTCACCAGCATGACATTCCAAGTGGTTAGTTATCAAGAGTGAAGTGTCTGTGATGGGTGTGAGTGTTGGTTAGCAGGTTAGTGTCATCCTAGATGCATACTTTGGATATGCAATGTACTCAGAATGCACCTACATCAGGGTAGAAAAATTTACAAAATTGGGTCAGGGGGTTCGATGCGTGGTTTAAGTCTCCAAACTTTGATTGTGGAGGCATAGCTTTTAGGGTTAATGACATGGAAGGGTTTATGGACTAGATTGTGTAGGATTTGGGACCTTTTGGGTACCCATTTCTCGATATTCCTAGGTGTGATGTAGGATGTAATGGTGTGGAGTGTCGTTGTTTTCTTTAAGATTTTTTCCAAGAGTGCTAGTGAATGTTGCTTCAGTTTTGTGAGTGGAGGTGGAGCTGTTTGAGCTCGTAAGCAAGTCTTGGGCACCCATATCTGTCTAGCATTGGGGATAGCCTTCATTGACCGCATCGGGACCCACATAGAAATGGTATGTCTAGAGTGTTGCCTAGGGGACTCCTTCGTTGTAGTCCTTGATGGTGTAGCTGGTTTAGTGCATCTTTGATAACCTGTCTCTAAAGTCGTGGGTGTTCCACCCTTGCGTATCCAGATTTGCTTCATGCCCCGAGGTACTTCAATTGCACAGATTGGTGTTCATGCTTCTTGATCATCGGCCTCCTCGGTGTCATGTGTTGCCCTGCCTGCCTTTCTCAAATCCTCTTTGGAAAAGAAGGGAACTCCTCATTGACTTATGTACCTTCGTCAAGAGTGACAATCCTCTGCACCATAGAACTTTGGACAAGAATAGCATCATTATCTTCATGTGGGTTCCTGGAGCGACCAGTAGTTGGTGCCTTTTCTAATGGCCTAAGTGCTTGATTTTCTAATTCAATTATGAGGCGGTTTTGGCCTACCCAAGCCTGAAGAAGTCCACTTCTTAGGTTGAGGTTGACTGCATGCTCATAGATCCAGTCTTGGCCCAAGACAAGAGGTTCGGTAAGATCCTCGTCTTCACATACTAGCACTTTTACTGCCATTTGAACCTCTTGAATGTAGAGGGGAAGTTCCACCTCTCCCATGCAAGGGGTTTCAACACCTCCCAACCCTATCAGATATGCCTCTATAGGTTTTATCTTCAATTGCAATTTTTGAGAGTAAGAAAGCTGAACTGCAGTAGTGGCTGCTCCTGAGTCAATTAAAGCTCTCACGATTTTTGCATTCTCTCCTTGTCCTACTTCTAGAGTCACAAAAGATCGTCGATCAACTATCCTATGGGACCGTTCACCTGAAGCTTCGCACATGGCCATGTGATAACCTAGAGCTTCATGAGTGTCAGGTATGGACTGCTCTCTACCTTGTCTTCTCAATTTCATTCGTCAGATGCGTTCTAAAGCTTTTTCCTGTGCTTCTTCTCGAATTCGCTTTTCCTCTTCCTTACGTTTCTTTGCAGTATTGAGTCGATTTAGCATCTCTTCCGTTAGGGGTTCTTGATATAACTTGACTCTGCATCCGCTATGTAACTTGGTAGGATGTCACCTTCTAGAGTGGCTAGTTGTACTGCTCCACTTGTGGAGATCCTATTGATAATCATTGGTCCATAGCCTCTCTTCTCTAACTTCCGTGCATGTTGCTTCAAGGTGTAGACCAGGACTAGGTCTCCTGCTTTCAAGCCCTTATCCTTCACGTGTGCATCAAAATATGCTTTTTGTCTCTTCTTGGTTGCATAAATGTTACCGTTAGTGTCCATATGAAAGGCCAAATGGCCACCGGACACTTCTTTGTATATGTTCTTTAATAAAACATATAGTGGCTTGGTCAGTCACAGACTGTAAGTTCGACCGCATTTGTAAGACCTAAGAAGTCTGTCTTCGTGCTCATTGTGTACTGTGTTTTTCTGCGTATTCTGCAGGTCTCTGTGCGGAGTACCGTGTGCGGCGTCAGGAGCTTGGTTTTCTACTCCGAGCATATCGTCGGGGAGCTCTCGAGAAGAAGAGTGCAGTGCGGTGCATCGCCATCAAAATACTTCAATAAATTCCTGCTACAGCTCTGAATTGTGTTTCACCTAATCGTTCAAGATCGAAGATTCTAGAGGAGAGCTCATGGCCTGTCCAGCCATGCTCTTGTGCTACTTTCAATGTAGGTATCAAAAAGTCCAATGGTAGCACTGCATTTTGGCCAAACACCATCTAGGGTGTGGCTTGGAGTCCCATTTTATAGGCAACTCTGTATGCCCAAACATCATGGTGTAGCTGTTTGTCCCAATCAGAACATTTATTATTAACCAATTTTGTCAACACATTGCATAGAATCTTATTTGTGCTCTCAGCTTGTCCATTAGCTTGTGGATGATAGGGGCCAGAATTCTTATGTATCACCAAGAATTCATGGAGAAGGTTTTCTATGACTTCATTCAAGAAGTGCGTGCCTCTATCACTTACTAGCTCTATTGGCAACCCATATCTGGTGAACACATTCTCAAATAAGAACTTGGCAGTGGTCTGGGCGTCGTTCTTCATGCTAGCTTTTACTTCTACCCATTTCATTGATAGTCAGTGGCCACAATAATGTATTTAGCATGGGAACCCTTAGCTGGGGGATTAATAGGATCGACAAAGTCTATTCCCCACTTAGAGAATGCCCGTCCACCTATCATAGGTTTCAATGGCATCTCATCTTTACGCGTAGGGTACTGAGTTCGCTGACAAACATCACACCTCTTCACATAAGTATGTGCATCCATGTGAAGTGTGGGCCACCAAAGACCTGTAAATAGTGTTGCCTTGATCACCCTATCTGGTCAAAGTGTCCTTCAGCTACACCTTGGTGAGCAGTTTCCAAGATCTTGAGATATTCACTCTCGTGGACACATAATCTAAGATACCCATCTTTTCCCCTTCTGTATAGATTATCTCCAATGAGAGTATAATCTAAAGCTTCTTGTTCTAAGCTCCTTTGTCTAGCCAATGTCATATCTTGGGGAAAGGTTCTCGTCCTCAAAAAGGCTACTAAGGGTTCACTCCAATCTAGCACTAAAGACACTCGATAAAGAGTGGCATGTTCCTGGTTTAGTGCGACAGATTGGGCATTCTTTGCACATCCTATGGACATCAGCTTCCATAGTTGGCCAGTGTACTCCAAGTCTCCTCAATGTCTGCAAGGTTCTTTGTCTCGAGTAGTGTTGCTCTAATGCACCCACATGTGCTAATTGCAACCATTTTGCGTACTCATCCTCCTCCACACAACAAGCTAATATTCCTTGATCTGTATGTTTGTACATACTCCCTGCCATGATATGGTACTTTTGGGTTTTTACTACCCCCCTATCTTGAGTGTTTACTACTGGATGTTTAGGCCCATATGTCAGTACTGGCACTAAGTCTTTGGCCCATCGCGGTACAACCTCTAAATTAAACAAGTAAGCATCAGGAAGGTCATTTGATACTCCTTGTGGGGCCTCTCCGGATGTGAGCTTCGAGAGATGATCTGCCCTCAAGTGAGTCTTGATCTTCCTCACCACTACCTCAAAGTCGTATTCCATTAGTAAGAGGAACCATCTTACTAGTCTACCTATATTGCATGGCTTGTTTACCAAGTAGAACAGTGCCTGATGATCTGTAAAAAATTTAAACTTATTTGCAAGCAAATAGTGTCTAAACTTTTTAACCGCATATACCATGCCTAATCCTTCTCTCTCAGTAGTGGTATAATTTTGTTCAGTTGCATTTAACTGTCTACTAGCATAGGAAATTGGAAGATCCATATTAGCTTCGCCTGTAGGTTGTGCTAGCACACATCCAATAGCATAATTGGATGCATCCACATGGACATGAATGGCTTGTTCCAATCTGGCGTAGTCAAGATTGGTGCTAAACACAATCGTCTCTTAAGCTCATTGAAGGATTTCTCACATTCATCAATCCACTCAAAATTAGTCAAAAGTTTGTACAGAGGCTTTGCAATAATGGTGTACATGTGTATAAAACGTCGGTAGCCACAATGCCCCATGAAAGCTTGTACTTCCTTGACATTCTTTGGCCTAGGTAGTTTTGCGATAGCTCTCACTTTCTCTTCGTCACTGGATATGCCGTTCTTTGACACTATGTGACATAGAATCTTGCCTTGCCTGACCATGAAAACACACTTTTCAGGGTTCAGGCAGACTTGATAGTCTCTACATTTGTCAAAGATTTGCCTGAGTTCAGGTATATGTGTTTATCTAATGTTGGAATGAGCACAAAGGTCATCAACATAGACTTCTAGATTCTTCCTCAGGAACTCTTTAAACACATGGCACATCAGTCTCTAGAAGGTTGCAGTCGCATTGGTTAGACCAAATGGCATTACCCAAAAAGCAAATATGCCCCACTCTGTGGCAACAACCGTCTTATGCTGATCTTCTGGTGCAATGGCCACTTGATTGTAACCAAAGAACCCATCTAAGAAGCTGTACACTTCCTTGACTGCTACCCTTTTTAATAGATGCTCAATGATAGGAAGCGAATAACTATCTCTGATAGTGGCCGCGTTAACCTTCTTCAAGTTAATGCACACACGTAATTTGCCATTCTTTTTGGGCACCACTACAATGGGGGAAACCCATTCAGTGCTGCTCGATTTCATAGATAAATCCAGCTTCAACTAAGTGATCTATCTCTTCTTTGATCTTGGCAGCATAGTTGTCATTGTATGTGTATGGCTTCTGCTTAGAGGGTCTGGCATTTGAGGTCATGGGGATTGTGTGTGAACATATGTCAGGGTCTACACCTTTCAAGTCCTTGTAACTCCAAGCAAATACATCTCTGTATTCTCTCAGCAAGGCTATCAACTCTTTCTCTTCTTCTTCAGTAAGGTCATGTCCAACGTATGTGCATCTCTCCTCTCCTTCTTCCATGGCTACCACAATTTTCTTCATGGTTTCTTTATTATCATAGGCCTCGCCCGCTTGAGCATCACGTTTAGGCATTCTTATCATGACTCTCCTGTCTTCTATCTCATACTTCTTGAAATTTTCCGGGACCTCGAATAGAGATTCTTCTTCCTCCGGTGTGACTTCTTTCTTCTTTCTTTTCTTTCCTTCACTCTTGGTGGTCACTTGTGTGGTTAATCTCAATTCATTCATATCTTCCTCGTGTCTCTGAGGGTGAGCTTCTACCTCATGGAAATATTCCTCATCTGATGCAAAAGGTGGGTCCATAAAGATTGACTCTAGATCGGAGTCACTTGCATCCTCAAATGCATCAGTGCTAGGTTCACATTCTTCAATAACCGAATCACACATGATTGGCTCTAAGGAGAAGACTGAAATGTCATAGCCATCTTCATCACAGTGGGGTGTCCATTGTTCTTCATTGATGGCTACATCCATTGTTGCTATAACTTGTGCCCAGCCGTGAGGTTCAAATTCTTCGTCAGGAAATACGACAGGTGCATAGGCTGGGTCTTGAATTGATCTAAGGGTTTCCTTTGCACCTATCTCTCTAGCTTTTTCTTTCTTCTCCTCTTCTACTGCTACTTTACACATCCACAAGTGAGTGCCTTCATGCATCCAAGAGGATCTTGATCCTATGGAATGCACTAACTCTGTGTCATCCTTATCTCTATGATGGGATTCCATTGAATAGGTAGTACGTCTCTATGAGAGTAATCCTTGAGATTGACTTTGGTTGTAACACCTAGGTGTTGCAAATACAAGGAATTGGTTCCCCAACCTTGTACCACTTGCAACTGCCACATGAATGGCCTTCCCAAAATCATCTCGTAGGCTTGATTTTTGCTAAAGTCGCATATAGCAAAAATATGCTCGAACTCAACACCACACGTAGTGAGAGTTATTCCTTCTAGCAATCCTAAGGGTCTCTCTGAGTGACCATCGGCCATCTGCAATTTCATTCTCATTGGCCTGAGTGCTGGCTTGCCCCAACGCTTCCATAAGGAAGTGGTAGCAATTGCAACTCCCACTCTTGAGTCCAAAATTTCCTTGGTTGTGTACCCCTAATGGGTAACAGGAAGATAGGTGTTTCCTTCTTCGCCTTCGCCCATGTCTCCTATCTTGTCCAAGGGTATTTCTGGCACTGTTCTATGAGATCTTACCTGGGAACGAGATTCGGCTATGTCTGGCACTTTTTTGGCTACATGTTTCCACAATTCACGCTTAACCTTGAGTAGCTCTTCTAAAGTGAGGTTGCACTGCACTTTAGTGTTCTTTACTACCTCTGTATTCCTAGGTATGATCGAATCTTCGTTTCTTATCATGACTGTGGGCGCTCTCATGCAATTAGACTTAGTTTCCCAAGGGCCTGTGAAATGGGGTAATTCCTGCAAGGAATTAGAATCAAAGTCTAACCTCTCATGAGATTGGGCACTCTCCTGTTCTCCATAAATGGACGGAATGTCTTGTGGGAATTGATCGTACGCGTCATCCACAATTTCGATTGGAGGAGGATCTTCACTTTCTTTAGCCCATTTCTCTTCTTGAATCTCTCGCAAGAATTCTGGTGAGTACCGATTCATAGAAGAAGACGTATCTGGTTCAGTGGAGTTAGGCACATAAGCTTCCTGGGGAGGAATGCTTATTCCATCACTTGCACTCTCCTTAGACTGGGAGGTAATTCCTTTTCTAGACTTTGCAAGTAACCTCTCCAATCTGTCTAATAGACCATCAAAATGAAATGATGTTCTAATGGAGCTAGAGCCATTGAACAAGCGACTGGCTTCAAACATAGCTTGCACCAATTCTACCATCTTAGCACAAAGTTTTGTTCTCTTTATCTCTAGATCGGCTCTAGGGTAACATTTGTCATGATCCGTCACGTTCGGCCCTTCTTGTATTCTGGCCTGATATGCTTTAAGCATCATGTCTAGATCCTCAGGAGTGGGATCGGCTAGGACTGATCCTACTCTGGGTGGTGGGTGGGTTACGTGTGGTGGATTAGGGAGTTGGGGAATGGAAGGTGATGGGTTGGAGGGAGATGGAAAGGGTGATGGTGGGGTAGTGTGAGAATGAGTTTGAGATGTGAGTTCCATTATCTTTGCTTTTGTTTCTCTCAAGCTTTTCTCAAGTTCGCTCATTTTCTGTGACCATTGCCTTTTCATTCTCTCCCCGCTATCTCTCCAAGATGTTGTCCTTTTCTTGGTTATACTCTTTTTCTCGCTAACCTCAGAACTCTTTTCTTGCCCTACACCTTGATTTTGCTGCAAAGTTTGAGCTCTAGTGACCACATGCACTAGGGATGTGGAAGTTACACTTCCTGTAGAATCTACTACTAACCCAATAACATTGATAGGCACGATTTTTGGCATGTTGATGGGGTTCTTGGGACACTCTCGTAACAAATGCTCCTTTCCACAATCTAGGCAAAAGCCTTGAATTGTCACAGATTGGGTTTATGTAGGTGCTGGTAGAGGGCAATCACGGATGAGATGATCTCCTTGACATCGAAAGCATAGCCCTCTAGGGAATGGAGGTCGTATCTGACTAGGCTGAGGTCTAGAGTTGGGGTTTGCGTACATGACATTCGTATAATCTAGCTCCCAACTAGATTCACTAGGTTCTTCATAATAGTACGGCTCATTATGCTCGGGTGACTGCATGTAGTAAGCCTGTGGGCTATCAATATGTATGGAGTCAAAACTATGATCGTTTGGATCACTTTTTGATAGCAATGGTGTTACTGAGACTATGGATCTGTTCATATTTTCTTCTGCGGATGCATATTTCACTGGAACTACATTGGTAGGAACAGGGGGTTGCTGCGCTAAAACTGGTTGAGGTCTCTGCTTCCCTTGATAGGGTGGTTGGTAGGGTTGTTGGGGCCTACCATACTATTGTGGTGGGTATTGGTTCTGGAATCTGCCCTGTTGTGGATATGGCTGAGGGTAATTTTGCATGATAGTTTGTTTGTTATAAGGACAGTCTTGTGCGGTGTGGTTGGTGTACCTCCGCTCTATGGTGCAGTACTGGTTACTAGGATTCACTTGGGGTTGAGCCATAATGGGACATACATTCGCCATATGGTCACCTCCACAAGTATAACATCTTTTCACTGGGGCAAACCTTGGTGTTTTTTTTACTAGAGACACCTAGTTTTGAGCTACCTTCTCTGCAAGTTCCTCGATAGATGTGGCTTGATCGAACGTGAGGCTGCTAGAGCTATTCGAATCCTTGTAGATTTTTGACAGCTCCAACTCCTCGCCTAGATTATCCTCAATATCTATGCACATGCGCACACATTCTTCTATGGTTTTGGGGTCCTTCAAATAGACATACGATCTGATCCTGGCGCTCAACAATCCATCTAAGAACAAAGCCACCTGCTTGGCTGGTGTGGGTAACTCAGGCATCAGACACCTCTCTAGGTATTGCCTAAACCGTCTTCCTACCAGTCTGACCATCTCTTGAGGTGTTTGCTTGAAGCTATGAATCAACAAGGAAGTATTATGCCGTATACCACTCTTGGAAAACTCAGTGACGAAAGCTTCCAAAAGTTGGTCTATGCTCCTAAAGTGCCTCTCATGTAGTGGTTGGAACCATGTAAGGGCCGTGTTTCGAAGGGTTAGACCAAAGGCATTGTACTGCGTGAATGGATCCTCAACTTGTTCCGCTCTCAAGACTTGCCTAAATTCTGCCACATGGTCATAAGGGTCTCCAGTTCCATCGAAGTAATTCTTCATGGACTTAACCAGCTGGGTTGGCCTCAGGGTCCTAGTGTGTTCTCTAGGCCTTGGCAAGGGAAATCATCAATATTTCTTTGGTTTCTTGGGGCTCTAAGTCTCTCGGTTTCTTCCCTATCCATTTTTGTTCTCATCCTTTCTCTTCCTAATGGGTTAACAAAGCTCACCTCTGGCCTGTCTCTACTTTTGTCCCTTTGAGCTCCATGAGCTTGGGATGTTCCAGCTCCTTGGTGGCCATAAGAAACATTTGATCTTGGTTGGGGAAAAATAAATTCACCCTTCGAAGTGTAGGCATGCCTACCATGCTCTGTGACCACAAAGATTCTCTCTGAAGCATTGTCCAGATAGGTCACTTTGCCTGGGCTATCAGGTTCTTTGAACTTATAGATCGTGATCGCTCCTACTTCATTCGGCTGATCAGGCTTATACCTCCAGAAAGCTTCATCAATCTCTCAGTTGGAGAGTAGATCTATGCTCTTGTTGTCCTGGGGCACCCACTTCTGCGTGAGGATTCTCATCAGGACTGATTTGCCACGGGGAGTCCTCAGATCTCTTCCTAAGTTCCCTTGCTCTATGTCACCCATGTCAGTCTCTGCAATCACATTGTCGAACTCGTCTGTCCTATCTGGAAGGGTGGTAACCACATAAATCGTTCCTTCTTTATCTATATATGCTCCATTTTTGAACTTGACTACCGGATGTTCTAGCCCATGGGGTTGATCTGGGGTTTTATTCTAGACCACAGATCTTCTCAGGCCGTCTTCGTAGATGCAAGTACCTAGACGATTGGTCCTAATATATTCCAATTGAGTCTTGTAAGGTCCTTCTGGCTTTTCCAGGTATGCAACTCTGGAACTACCTACTGATCTCTCCATGTTATAGGACATCTCCGAATCGCTTGTTTCTGACCTCGGAGTGTATGGATAATCACTCAAATGCTGGGCCCAAGACCTAGTAGTATGATTGACACTAGCTTCAGATGATCTGAGGCTTTGTCTATCTCGGCCTACGTGTCTTCCTGACCTAAGGTCCATATGCCTGGTTTCTCTACCCCCTTGGTCCCAAGTACACTCTCGTTGCAGGTTAATTTGTACCAATCACTTTGTTCTTTTTAGTTGAATATTGTGTTAAGCCCTTGTTTGGAATCACGTCATTAGGATTACTTAAGTGAATTTTGCACTTGATATTTGATCGATTCAAGTTTACTTTTGTTCCTTAGAATTTTCGCACTTAAGATCTACTTAATGCTTGTACTTAGTTGATTAGTTCTCTTGGACTTGATTCATGCCTAGCGTTACTCTAATTAATCAGCACACCTAAGTCATACTTAGCCTAAGCTAGGAATTGACGAAGGAGGGTTGAGAGAACTTCCAACCTCAATTCACTTGTTGCTCACACTACTGCACAAGCCTAGGTAGCCTTCAACATGAGGATGGTATGAAGACCTCGAACAAGGGATGGCACAAATGTGTGAGTGAGAAGCACAGTAACATGCACACACATACACACACGTGCACACACGGCAAGAACAAAGAGAGGGAGACAATGGAATCACTTCTATTGCCAAAGAGTTCTCATACAACTCAAATCTACAACAAGCTAGCCCAAAAATAAGCTCTCTAGCTCTATTTATAGTTTTTGACTCGCTTTGGTCCTGTTCAGACCTAGTGTCCAGCCTAGTTAAGAATTAGGTCCCTAAGCTAGTTTGGAGGCTCAAACGAGCTCTAAAAATTATGAAACTTGGTAGGCAATTACTTCTGAAGCTCCTCAAGCTCAAGGACTCCTTGGATTGCACAAAATGGAGATACAAAAAGGTGAAACGGTATTTACAATGGTTTTTAGTGATGAGAATCACTTTTAAAATAATGTGAGGATTGAAAAAAAATTGATTGGTTGCCTCAGTGCTGGATCTACATGTATGCCCATACTTGCTTCTTCCAAGATGATGCCAACAGGAGGAGTAGCCACACACAGTGGAGGAGGAAAAGAGAGCTTCCACTTTATCATGAGGCAAAGGGGAAATCCATTATGAACCTAGCCCAACAGCTACCCCTTCTACACAAGAGAAGGAAGCATCATCTTCAGATGATGAGTCTAAAAGTCACCAACCTATCGTCACCCAAGCGAAAAAGACATTGCCATATTGGGTGAGGTAGCTCTATGAGCTTGTGAACCTCATCCCACAATCACTAGAACGTGTTGCAGATGGATGGAGGTGATCATAGAGAATAGAGGAACAGAGAAGAAAAAGTGCCAATATTGTAAACACAACCTTGATGGCTGATATCATTCAAGAACAAGCAAAGAAACCAACCAATGTGGAAGTGGCAATCCATGATCTGAAATGGAAAGCTACCACACAAACAAAATACAACATATCATGAAGAATGGAACTTGCGGGCTAGTGGATTGACCCCCTAAGCATAAAGTCATTGGCACCAAGTGGGTCTGGAAGCTAAAGTACATGGTTGATGGTACTCTAGAAAAGTACAAAGCAAGACCTATTGCATAGGGATACTCATAAGTTGAAGGCATTGACATTTGTGAACAATTTGTCCTGACTGCAAGGATGACTACTATCTGAGTATTACTAGTTGTGGTTGCACATAAGTGATGGCCAGTCTATCAGATGGATGCCAAATCAGCATTCTGAATAGAGACATCAAGGAGGAGGTATATGTGTCTCAGCCACCAGGGTTGGAGGCTCCACATTTAGAGAACAAGGTATGTAAGCTAAAGAAGGCATTATATGGGCTAAAACAAGCCCCCAGATCATGATACCAATGGATAGATAAGTATCTCTTGGATCGAGGTTTCAAAAGATGTGCTTCTGATGCTAACTTGTATGTTCTAAACAGAGGAGCGAAGACAATTGTGCTTGTACTTTATGTAGATGACCTTGTGATTATAGGAAATGATGATTTTCTTCTTCAACAAACGAAAGATGACCTGAGTTTAGAATATGAAATGATAGACTTGGGCTTACTGCATTATTGCTTAGGCCTTGAAGTTTGGGTTTGGCAACAACCAAGGAAGATTTTCATCTCTCAACAAAAGTATGCAAGATAGATATTGAAGGCATTTGACATGGAGGAATGCAAGGAAATTTCTACACCTATGGAGGTCAACACAAAATTATCTATTGAAGATACTGCACCTTGAGTGGATATTGGAAGATACAAGAAATTAGTTGGAAGTCACATGTACTTGTGCAATAGCAAACCAAATATCACTTATGCTATTGGAGTAGTAAGCAAGTTCTATAATAAGCCTTTCCAAACTCATTGGAAGGCATGCATGCAGATAATTAGGTAGTTAAAGGAACAATTGATTATGGTATTCTTTATGAAGAAGGATCATCTGAGTTGGATACCGTGAATCAAATTGGCTAGGAGATATTGATACCAAAAAATCAGTTTATGTGTATAATTGCTTTTCTTTAGGATTAAGGATTTTCTCCTGGATTTGTAAGAAGCAACCAACTACAACATTATCTTCTACTGAAGCTGAGTAGAAAGAAGCATGTGTTGCATCATGTGAAGCAATATGGTTGAGCAGGATCCTATGGCACATAGGAATACATTGACAAGAGGCTATAGGGTTGAATTGTGACAACCAAAGTTGCATGCCCATTGCCAAGAATCTTGCTTTCCATGCATGTACCAAGCACATATAAATTCAATATGATTATGTGTGTGAGTTGATTGAGGATGGGGTCCTAGAGATAAGCTACTCTTCAACTGAAGAAAATGGAGAGAGAAGCCATTGTGAGAGCTTGGACATTAGTGGCACCCTACCTTCCAAGGTAGATGAGGTATATGTGTGATCATTGATGGTAATAGATGATTTTTGTGAGCCTAACCATTAGGTTAGGTAGGCTATAAACTTTGGGGCCATTGGTTTGCCATTTAAGGAAAAAATAAAGGCCTTGTGGAATTGCATAGTTATCCCATAGAACCTTAATGGGGGGAGTGTAGAGGAGGGCTTGCCCTCTTTTGGGGGGTCCAGGGGGCCTATCCCCTCGACCCATAGGGCCGAGATGGTAGGACTTGTGGTCATGGAGATAGTGTGCGATTGTATATTTTACCGACTATTTTGTGTCTCTCGACTATTTTTGTTTATATCGACTCCCCTTGTAAAAGCTATATAAGCATGGCCCAAGTTGAGCTTTACAGAGCATTGCGCACTAGTATGTCTTTCATCTAGATCTTTCTAGATATCCATCTAAGCTCCACATTGGGAGCGCATGGATGGACAACACCATCATTGTAACTACATTACTCTTGGAAATCTGAGAATTCGAGTTCTCTATCTCTTGGTCAACATATATGTTTTTCTATGTTTTTTCTCTCAACTACGTCTACTGGTCTATCCCACTATGCTATTATTTTCTTACACCTAAGAATATAGAAAAATCATCCATGAAAATGCCCAAAAATTTTGTTAGCCATTTACCAAGTATGAAGTACATTGCTCGATTAAATGAAGGCACATTTTTGAGGCCAAACGCCATGAAAATGTAGAATTATGTGCCCCATGGAGTGACAAAGGTGATCTTGTCCCTATCCTCCCATGGATGATTATTTGATTGTAGCAACTAAACCCATCTAGGAAGTTATATAGGGTATGCCCGACTACTTCTTCAAAGACGACCTCAGTAAAAGGTTATGGGAAGCCATCTTGAACAATTTCTCTATATTTATTAGGACACAAAAATCAACACAAACTCATTTATCATTCCACTATTCTTCTTTGGAACAATAACCTTAGATGAGAGCCATCATGAGAGTCCAGTAGGAATACTGATATGCCTACTCTAATTTAGTCAACTCTAGCTTAGTTACCTCTGCATACTTTGGGTTGAGTTAGTATGGTCTGAGCTCCCCCTATCAAAGGGATTTGATGTAGCCCAAGCTCTTTGGGAATACATCTTAGAACCTTATAGGACTAGTCATAAGTGTAGAAGAGGGATGTTACCTTTTGTAATGAAAATTGATAGTGCCTCAACCATGTGGCTAAATGAACTATTTGCATGTCTTCTTCATATACAAGGTTCACTTCTTCTAGAAGTGTCTTTGTGGTGCTCTCTCATGAGAAATCATTTATACTATGCATGGGGATGCATTCGACTTGTGTGGTCCATGATATGCTCCTTAGTCCATACACATGGAATATCTAGAAATGGGAGGTCATCTATGGATCCTCAGTCTAAATTAGTCTCCAGAGGTGCCTACCCATGTTCTGCATCTTTTGATCTTGCATCCATAAAATTTCTCAATTCTGGCTTGATTACCTAGTTTCTCTTAACATAATGATGTAACTATAGTCTTTTATGAGATTTGATCACTTTGAGAAAGTTTCCCAACTTGAGATGCCTGCCCCCTACAGGTGTCTATACAAAAGTTGTGTGTCCCATTTGCTTCACAGGAGTTAGCACAATTGGAAAGGTTGGTCCAACTTGAGCAATTTGGAGCGTTTGCACAAAAAGAGATGTCTAACCTACTTGGCCAGCATGAGGTGATCCATTCATAAGTAGGCACCCATCTTGATCAATTGGGCTACTTGGGAGGAGTCTCCCAACTCTACATGGTAGGAGGTGCCCATCCTGGGACATTGGGTGCATTGAACTGAGTTGGACCATTTGGCCATCTTCATTTTGTTTCCGTCCAACTGTTTAGTATGTTTTATTCCATATCAAACATTTGTAAATTACACTTTCTTACCATAATTGGAGGCAATTTGGCACCTGCTAAAAAATCACTCCAATAGGGGGTGGAGAGAGTCTAGCTTGGTCCATTTCTTCATCTATTTCATGAATTTCCACTATGCCACACTCCAGGCTACCCATCATCCAACTGACATGTCATCTTCCTCAAGTGCTAAGGGGATCGAGTTGCCGTCGCATGATCACACCCTTCTTCCAAGTATATGTGGAACAAGTCGCTTGTCATGATGGAGATTGACAACATGTTTCTCCCCCAATCTTGAAGTGCCTTGGTCTGCCTCAGTCAGGGGCTTCCTAGGAACAAAGGAACGGAGGTTTCTTGGGATAATGCAATGACAATAGATTGGTAGCCTTTTACTAACATAAGTACCCTTTTGATGATCCTTAAAGGTGCAACCTATTGCTGATTTGCCAATGTTACTATGAATGATGCCCTTTTGTCAAGTCCAACTTCAACTTCTTCATGGTGAAATTGGGCATCAAATTGATACCACACCAACCTTTTGCTATAAATCCTATCAAAATTTTATCTTAATAGAAACAATCAACCTAGAACTATTGTAATTTTCTAGTTGAGATGGGGGGAAGTCGACCATGTAGTCATCTACACTTGGTGGCTAGCTCAAGTAGGCCAAGTGTATGACCTTACGTAAGTCACTTTGTACCTCAGCAACCATCTTAATAAGTTTGTATAGGCTCACTATATGATAAGCTTCCTAAGAATTTCTTGTATGCCTACAACATTTGCACATGGTTGAGGGTGAGTTGGTTGGTCCCTTATGGTATCCCTCATCTTCTCATAAACTACTTCTATGGACTCATTCTTGATCGATTTATTCTTCTTTCCATCTTCTTTCTCTTTTGGTCTTTGTTGCCCTTCTTCCCTTGCCAATTCCGCCTTCCTTGACCTAGTCATGGATGAAAGAACTAAAGAATGTGGAGTCATACCTTCTTCCTATGGGGAGACTCCTATCATGTGAATTAGAGCAAGGAAATTGTGTGAGCCATCCCTCATATAGTGGTCTTTGGTAACTAGGCAATGTTGACATGGTGGTGCACCCTCATGAAGAGAGCACTTACTTTGGTTACGCTTGTACTCACTACATTGATAACACATGAGTGGTCTTGTGTACTTTGGTCTGTTTGAGTTGTTTTGGTCCTTGTTTCATGAATTTGACGTATTTTCATAAAAAGTGTCGGGGGCTTGAGAGTTGCATCACCTTGAGGAAGTAGTAATCATGACACTCATAAGCACTTTTGCCACAAAATTGGAAAGTCACCCTATTAGGAAAATCCAAGTTAGAATAACCATTGCTATCACATATTATACACCATACTTGCCTACAAATCTCTTGAATAGTCCACAATTTATCCACTTCCCATTGAAATTGTGCAAGTGCGCTGTCATTATGCCATGTTGGAGGCAAGAAAACATTCTTTTCATGGTAGTCTTGTTGTATCTTTGGTGCTTCCATATCCCTATTGAGTTTCTTGGTTGTGTCCATGGAGATAATGTAGGTAGGTTGACTACCACCTTAAAAATGTACTCTTGCCTCTTCTATGCACTCCACAAAATCTTCCAAGGTGGCATCAAGCCTTGGAGAATCTCATAAATTATGTTGAGAGTTCTTTGACAGGGCCTTTTCAATCTATTGTTGGAGTTAGATGTCTACGGAAGCACGCAAACAACACAAGGAAGAAGAAGAAGCTTGGAGCACAACACACAATACTCAATGTATTACTAGAGAATGTACAAAGATAAGTAGCCCATTAGGGCAATAGGCATATATACAAGGGGGGGGGGGAAACCTCCTAAAGAGGGAAAAAAGTGCCCCGACGGTCCTAGTGTGTTCACACACATCACTACCTAAATATATCAACAAATCCACCCTGGGAGTGATGCGGTGAACAAGGAGCTAGCACTCATGTATAAGGAAGTACCAAGCTATGTGGAAATCACTCCACAAAAGGAAGTAAGCCCAAAGCTTTGTGGAAAGCTTCAAACTTCTCCCTAGGCAGAGCCTTCGTGAAAAGGTCCGCAATGTTCTCCTGCGTGGGCACATATGCCAAGCTGATCTCCCAAGCAGAGAAACTCTCCTTGACATAGTGATAATGCACATCAATGTGCTTAATGCGAGCATGGAACACAGGGTTCCTCGCAACTGCCAATGCACTCTGACTGTTAGTGAAGATGGTGGTGGTAGAAGTCTGACCAACACCCAAATCAACCATAAGGCATCTAAGCCACACACACTCAACAGTCGCTGTGCAAGCTGCCCTATACTCAGCCTCACAACTGGAAGTGGCCACAGTAGGCTCCTTCTTGCTCAACCAAGATATACATGAGCTACCAAGCATGAAGCAAAAGCCACTAGTGGACACACGAGTGTCATAGCAACCAGCCCAATCAGAGTCAGAAAAAGCATGCAATATTGGCGGTAGTGATCCCCCCTTGGGATAAAAACAACCCAAGTAGCCGTGTACCACTCAAATAGCGAAAGATGTGCTTAACTGCCTGTGATGCTTGAATCCTGGGCAATGCATAAACTTGCTCATTTGCGAGACAAAAAATTGAATATCTGACCGAATAATGCATAAGTAAATCAAGCATCCAACAACCTGCTGATAGAGAACAACATCAAATGCATCTCTAGCATCATGAAGACTCAATCGTAAACCTGTCTCCATAGAAGTGGCAATAGGCTTACACTCTTCATGGCCAAAATGCTGCAATAATGTCTCAATATATTTCGTTTGAAACAATGCCATTCTAGCATCAACTTGCATAAACTGAATGCCCAAATAGTGATGGAAATTCCCCAAATCAGACATCTCAAATGAGGCATGCAAATCATCCTTAAAATTAGTAATATAATTCTCACTAGGACCAGTGAGCAGCATGCCATCAACATAGACAACAATGATCAGCACATCATTAGCACGCTTGAAATATAAGGTGCTTTCAGTTGGACTGTTCTCAAAACAATGTGCAATCAGATAGGCATGTATCTTCTCATACCAAGCACGTGGTGCTTGCCTTAAACCATATACTGCCTTCTTTAACCTGCACACCTGGTTTTCATGCCCTTTCTGCACAAAGTCATGGGGCTGAAAAACATACACTTCTTCATGCAAGTCACCATTCAGAAATGCTATTTTAATTTCTAACTGATGTACATTCCAACCATGATGAGCTTCAAGTGCACAAATGCTCCAAACAATAGTCATACAACATGTAGGTGCAAAGGTCTCATCAAAATCAATGTCTCTTTCCTGTGCATAACCCTTTGCAACAAGCCTAGCTTTATACCTATCAACTGTACCATTCGATTTATGCTTCACCTTGTATACCCACTTAGTGCCAATGGCCTTCTTGCTAGGAGGCAAGTCACATAAAGACCAAATACCATTCTTCATTATAGCATCATATTCAGATTGCATAGCAACCATCCAATTTTCTGAATTTTGTGCATGATCAAAAGAAAACATGCTCATTCTCATCAGAGAGACTAGATGCATCCATAGCATAGCAATCTGATGCAAAAGAGGCACTATGAGAGCCTGAATGAGTATGATTTGATATAGATGCATCTAATTTGCTGTCACGCAAAGTCTGCACCATCCATTTTGGCATAGTTTTTGCCTGCTCAATATCAGCTCTCTCATCAACTAGTGCATCATGTAAATCTGCATCAGAAATGAAATGATCTGCATCATCACATGAAACCTGCAAAGGCTGAGAAGTTGCCTCATTGGGACTAGCACTAGACTGTCCACCTATAAAAAGAGGCAACAAAGTATCATACATGTCTTTCGAGCTAACATATGTCTCCTTAGTACATGAAAGCAATGGATGAATATCATCTTCCACAAAAACAACATCATGGATAACCAGAATGCGTTTAGTGTGTGGATGATACAAACGATAGCCTTTACTTTAAGAACTATACCCAACAAAAATACATTTTACTGCTTTATCATCCAATTTTTTGCGATGTTGTTCAGGCACTACTACATATGCCAAACAACCAGAAACACGCAGATGAGCACCAGATGGCATGCGATCATACCAAGCCTCATATGGAGTGATAGACTACAATGCTTTAGTGGGACAACTGTTCCGTACATATGCTGCACACATGATAGCCTCAAGCCAGAAACTATGTGGTAAAGCTTGACTCTTGACCATACACCTCGCCATCTCCATGAGTGACTTGTTCTTTCGTTCAACAACTCCATTCTGTTGAGGTGTATACGGCACTGTACATTGGTTTTTTATCCCACATTCATCCAGAAATGCATTAAAATCAGAAGACATATATTCCCCCCCTCGATCAGAATGGAGGGTGCCCATTTTACATGCTGACAGATTTTCAGCCAAAACCAAAAACTGTTTGAAGCACATGAACACTTCGGACTTTTCCTTCAATGGATATACCCATGCATGCCTGGAGATGAAAGTCACAAAGTAAAGATAATTCCCAAAAGAAGGTGTCTGCATAGGACCACATACATCACTATGTACAAGCTGCAATTTCTGAGTAGCCCGAACTGAACCATCTTTTCGAAAGCATGAACGCTGTAGTTTGCCCAAAATACAGCCTTCACAAAATATTTCGAGGTGCCTCAAGTTTGGGCAAAGAGGACACCATTTCAGATTTATGCAGGTGTAGCAAACTAGCAAAATTTTGATGACCAAAGAGTGCATGCCAAAGCTTTGCATCTGACATAGCCTGAGAATCATTTACTGCACATGCCAAATCATTAACAGATCTTTCATAGTCTATGAGCTTATATAGCCCATGACACAAAATGCTAGAAGCAATAATCACATGGCCATTTGATAGATCATGAACTGTACACCTGTCATCAAAAAATTTCACAACCAAGCCAATCTTGGCTAATGCAAAAACTGATAACAGGTGCACAAATAAAGCATCTGACAAGGTGAAAGAACTACCATCACTAGTCGTCAAAATGATCTTACCAACTCCCATAACAGGATAAGAGGAGTTGTTGGTACTTGTAACAGTATTCCCTATAGGAGCACGCTCGAGTGAAGAGAAGAAACTGCGCTGCGAGGTAATATGTTTGGTCGCCCCACTGTCAAAGTACCAAACATCTGAGTCTACTCCAGACATGCACTGCTCATGAGAAGATGGGTCAAAACTGCAAACAGTAGTAAACGCCCATTCTTCTTCCTGCACAAGGTTAGCAAACTTCGTTTTTGGTGTAGAGGCTTCTACAACAACCATTCCAGCCTCTTTCTTCTTTGCCTCTTTTGTAGCCAGTTTTGGACAGTTCTTTATGATATGATCATTCCCTTTACAATACTTACAAAACAATTTCTGCTTTTCTGATTTTTTTGTCATCTTTGTCTTGGTTCTTTGAATTTGCAGCATTTCCAGATTTCTACTTACTAGTAGAAGAGCTCCATTTTCCTTTGCCCTTCTGACTAGCCAAGAAAGCTTGATCTGCAACACGCATAATGGATCTGTTCTGCCTGGAGTGATCTTCCTGCAATAGAACAGAGACTAACTCCTCAAATGACAAGGCATTTGGATTGCCTTTCATCATCAACTGAAGAGTAGAAGCAAAACTCTGATATGAATCAGGAAGACCATTCAGAATGGTCTACACAAGTGAGCTATCTGGTATAACCTCATCAGCAGAAATCAACTGTTCCTTCAAGTCTTTGATCTTTGTTAGGAAACTATCCATAGAATCACCTTCATTCATGTGCTCACTCTCTAACTCTTTTCAGAGGTAAGCAACAGGAGCCTCATTCCTAGCTTGGTACAATGTGATAAGTATATCCCAAGCATCCTTAGCTATTTTGCAAGAGCAAATATGAGGAATAATGGCACGTTTGATAGACAAAGCTATCAATGCATGTGCCTGGGCATCTCTGCCATCCCAAGGAATTTGCTTTGTAGTAGGTGCAGTAGAAACCGCATCACCAACAGGAATATGTAGAATATCACCATCTTCAACACCTTCTACATCAGCGTCAGTACCTACAGTTGTAACAGTTGTAGGTGTGATAGGAGGTTTTTCGACACCCTGCACAATGTTCCATAGTACTTTTGCAACCAACACATGTTGCATCATATAAGCCCATAACGGGTAGTTGGTACCATCCAACTTATCCTCAATAGGCAACATACAGAATACATCACTACTTTCAGCCATGGCCGGTGACTAAAATAGCTTGATGAAGAAAGTTGACTGTATCTCAGAAAGTTAAACAAAACTCTCGAGACAAATTCTGCTAGACCTATAGCAGACTTCGAGATGCTTATACTGGTGAACAAAAGCTGATATATACCTATTGGTAGTAGTCAAGACACCCAAGGACTCACAAGACAAGGAAGCCAAAGAAGGGAGTCAGAACGGAGAGAAGGCACAAACAAAAAAAGTAGTCAATGAAGATCTGGCAAATAGTCCATCCAAATTTTCCAACCAAACCTCATTTGAATAGTGATTTTCATCACTACATTAACCTTGTAAATACCACTTTTGGATAGTTTCGACTCCATTTTGTGCAAGACAAGGAGTCCTTGAGCTTGAGGAGCATTAAAAGTACCTACCTATCAATTTTCATAATTTTTAGACTCCGTTTGAGCCCTCAAATAGTGCCTAGAACCTAATTTTTAAATAGGCCGGACACTAGGTCTAGACAAGGCCAAAACTAGTCAAAAACTATAAAAAGAGCTAAAGAGCTCATTTTTGAGGTTACGAAAAAGTCAACGATCGATTGACCACGACCGACAGGCCTTTCGTGCACTACATGTCAATCGCGACCGACCCATCAGTCGGGATCGACCCATCAATCGTGACCGAGAGTCCCGACAGACCTGTCAATCGCGACTGACCCAGTCGATGATTGTTTGACCACGATCGACAGACCCCTCGTGCCACGTGTCAATCATGATCAACCCATCAATCGCGATCAACAGAGTCAACGATCCTTTGACCATGATTGACTGAAATTACGGGCCACAAGTCAATCGCGATTGACCCATCAATCACGACTGACAGCCACGACGGACCTGTGAATCGCAACCGACACGTTGATCGCGACTGACATATCAATCGCGATTGACAGACCACTCGATCGTGATTGACGGGCTAATTCGGCCACATTTTTAGGGCAAAAGATATTGGTCTATTTTTGGCAAATGTGTGGAAGCATTTATGGTTTAGTAGAGCATTGTGAGGGCGCTACACAAAGTATTTCAAGAGCCTACTTGAACCCTGCTTTAACCCTAGAACCCTGAACAATCATAACTTCCTCATACAAAATCCGTTCGGGGTGATTTTAGACTCCTTGGATGGTCGTGGTAGAAGTTTGACCAACACCCAAATCAGCCATAAGGCATCTGAGCCACACACACTCAACAATCACTGTGAAAGCTGCCCTATACTCAGCCTCACAACTGGAAGTGGCCACAGTAGGCTGCTTCTTGCTCAAGCAAGATATACATGAGCTACCAAGCATGAAGCAAAAGCCACTAGTGGACACACGAGTGTCATAGCAAACTAGCCCAATAAGAGTCAGAGAAAGCATGCAATATTGGCGGTAGTGATCCCCCCTTGGGATAAAACAACCCAAGTAGTCGTGTACCACTCAAATAACTCCCTACAAATGCTTAACTACCTGCGAATGCTTGACTCTTGGGGAATGCATAAACTTGCTCATTTGTGAGACAAAAAACTGAATATCTTGCCGAGTAATGCATAAGTAAATCAAGCATCCAACAACCTGCTGATAGAGAACAACATCAAATGCATCTCTAGCATCACAAAGACTCAATCGTAAACCTGTCTCCATAGGAGTGGCAATAGGCTTAAAGTCTTCAAGGCCAAAACACTGCAATAATGTCTCAATATATTTCGTTTAACTAAATGCCATTCCACCATGAACTTGCATAAACTGAATGCCCAAATAGTGATGCAAATGCCCCAAATCAGACATCTCAAATGAGGCATGCAAATCAGCCTTCAAACTAGTAATATGCTTCTGACTAGGACCAGTGAGCAGCATGCCGTGAACATAGACAACAATGATCAGCACATCATTAGCACGCTTAACATATAAGGTGCTTTCAGTTGGATTGTTCTCAAAACCATGTGCAATCAGATAGGCATGTATCTTCTCATACCAAGCACGTGGTGCTTGCTTTAAACCATATACTTCCTTCTTTAACCTGCACACCTTGTTTTCATGCCCCTTCTGCACAAAGTCATGGGGTTGAAAAGCATACACTTCTTCATGCAAGTCACCATTCAGAAATGCTAATTCAATGTTTAACTGATGTACATTCCAACCATGATGAGCTACAAGTGCACATATGCTCCGAACAGTAGTCATACAACATGTAGGTGCAAAGGTCTCATCAAAATCAATGTCTCTTTCCTGCGCATAACCCTTTGCAGCAAGCCTAGCTTTATACCTATCAACTGTACCATTCGGTTTACGCTTCAGCTTGTATACCCACTTAGTGCCAATGGCCTTCTTGCCAGGAGGCAACTCACATAAAGACCAAGTACCATTCTTCATTATAGCATCATATTCAGATTGCATAGCAGCCACCCAATTTTCTGAATTTTGTGCTTTATCAAAAGAAACAGGCTCACTCTCATCACAGAGACTAGATGCAGCCATAGCATAGCAATCTGATGCAAAAGAGGCACTATGAGATCCTGAACAAGTACGATATGAAAGAGGTGCATCTAATTTGCTGTCACGCAAAGTCTGCACAAGCCATTTTGGCATAGTTTTTGCCTGCTCAATATTAGCTATCTCATCAACTAGTGCATCATGTAAATCTGCATCAGAAATGGAATGATCTGCATCATCACATGAAACCTGCAAAGGCTGAGAAGTTGCCTCATTGGGACTAGCACTAGTCTGTCCACCTGTAAAAAGAGGCAACAAAGTATCATACATGTCTTTGGAGCTAACAAATGTCTCCTTAGTACATGAAAGCAATGGATGAATAGCATCTTCCACAAAAAGAACATCATGGCTACCAGAATGCGTTTAGTTTGTGGAGATACAAATGATAGCCTTTACTTTCAGAACTATACCCAACAAAAATACATTTTACTGCTTTATCATCCAATTTTTTGCCATGTTGTTCAGGCACTGATGCATATGCCAAACAACCAAAAACACTCAGATGAGCAACAGATGGCTTGCGATCATGCCAAGCCTTCTATGGAGTGATAGACTACAATGCTTTAGTGGGACACTTGTTCAGTACATATGCTGCACACATGATAGCCTCAAGCAAGAAACTATGTGGTAAAGCTTGAATCTTGACCATACACCTCGCCATCTCCATGAGTGACTTCTTCTTTCATTCAGCAACTCCATTGTGTTGAGGTGTATATGGCACTGTACACTGGTGTTTTATCCCACGTTCAACCAAAAATGCATTAAAATCAGAAGACATATATTCTTCCCCTCGATCAGAACGGAGGGTGCCCATTTTACATGCTGACAAATTTTCAGCCAAAACCAAAACCTGTTTGAAGCACATGGACACTTCGGACTTTTCCTTCAATGGATATACCCATGCATGCCTGGAAAAATCATCAATGAAAGTTACAAAGTAAAGATAACTCCCAAAAGAAGGTGTCTGCATAGGACCATATACATCACTATGTACAAGCTGCAATTTTTGAGTAGCCCGAACTGAACCATCTTTTAGAAAGCATGAATGCTGCATTTTTCCCAAAATACAGCCTTCACAAAAATTTTTTCGAGTTGCCTCAATTTTGGGCAAAGAGTACACCATTTTAGATTTCTGCAGGCGTAGCAAACTAGCAAAATTTAGATGACCAAAGGGTGCATGCCAAAGCCTTGCATCTGACATAGCCTGAGAATCATTTATTGCACATGACAAATCATTAACAGATCTTTCATAGTCTATGAGCTTATACAACCCACGACACAAAATGCTAGAAGCAATAATCACATCTCCATTTGATAGACCATGAACTGTACACCTGTCATCAACAAATTTCACAACCAAGCCAATCTTGGCTAATGTAGAAACTGATAACAGGTGCACAAATAAAGCATCTAACAAGGTGAAAGAACTACCATCAGCAGTCGTCAAAATGATCTTACCAACTCCCATAACAGGATAAGAGGAGTTGTTGGCACATGTAACAGTATTCCCTATAGGAGCAGGCTCGAGTGAAGAGAAGAAACTGCGCTGCGAGGTAATATGTTTGGTCACCCCATTGTCAAAGTACCAAACATCTGAGTCTACTGTAGACATGCACTACTCATGAGAAGATGGGTCAAAACTGCAAACAGTAGTAAATGCCCATTCTTCTTTGTGCACAAGATTAGCAGACTCCGTTTTTGGTGTAGAGGCTTCTGCAACAACCATTCTAGCCTCTTTCTTCTTTGCCTCTTTTGCAGCTAGTTTTGGAGAGTTCTTTATGATATGATCATTCCCTTTACAATACTTTCAAAACAATGTCTGCTTTTCTGAATTTTTTCTCATCTTTGTCTTGGTTCTTTGAATTTGCAGCATTTCCAGATTTCTAGTTACTAGTAGAAGAGCTCCATTTTCCTTTGCCCTTCTGACTAGCCAAGAAAGCTTAATCTGCAACACGCATAATGGACCTATTCTACGTGGACTGATCTTCTTGCAACAGAACAAAGACTAACTCCTTAAATGACAAGGGGTTTGGATTGCCTTTCATCATCAACTGAAGAGTAGAAGCAAAACTCTGATATGAATCAGGAAGACCATTCAGAACGGTCTGCACAAGTGAGCTATCTAGTATAACCTCATCAACAGAAAACAACTGTTCCTTCAAGTCTTTGATCTTTGTTAGGAAACTATCCATAGAATCACCTTCATTCGTGTGCTCACTCTCTAACTGTTTGTGGAGGTAAGCAGCACGAGCCTCATTCCTAGCTTGGTACAATGTGGTAAGTGTATCCCAAGCATCCTTAACTGTTTTGTAAGAGCGAATATGAAGAATAATGGCACGTTTGACAGACAAAGCTATCAATGCATGTGCCTAGGCATCTCTTCCATCCCAAGGAATTTGCTTTGCAGTAGGTTCAAAAGAATCTGCAGCACAAACAGGAATACGCAGAATATACCATCTTTGACACCTTCTACATCAGCTTCAGTACCTGCAGTTGTAACAATTGCAGGTGTGATAGGAGGTTTTTCGACACCTTGTGCAATGTTCCACAGTCCTTTTGCAACCAACACATGTTGCATCATATAAGCCCATAACGGGTAGTTGGTACCGTCCAACTTATCCTCAACAAGCAACATACAGAATACATCACTGCTTTTAGCCATGGCCGGTGACTAAAATACCTTGATGCACAAAATTGACTATATTCTCAGAAAGTTGAACATAACTGCCTAGACGAATTTTGCTAGACCTGTAGCAGACTTTGAGATGCTTATACTGGCAAACAAAAACTGGCATATACCTGTTGGCAGCAGTCAAGACACCCAAGGACTCACAAGACAAGGAAGCCAAAGAAGGGAGTCAGAACGGAGAGAAGGCACAAGTAGAAAAAGTAGTCAATGAAGATCTTGCAAATAGGCCATCCAAATTTTCCAACCAAACCTCATTTGAACAGTGATTTCCATCACTACATTAACCTTGTAAATACCATTTTTGGATAGTTTCGACTCCATTTTGTGCAAGCCAAGGAGTCCTTGAGCTTGAGGAGCATTAGAAGTACCTACCTATCAATTTTCATAAATTTTAGACTCCATTTGAGCCCTCAAATAGTCCCTAGAACCTAATTTCTAACTAGGCCGGACACTAAGTCTCGATAGGGCCAAAACTAGTCAAAAACTATAAAAAGAGCTAGAGAGCTCATTTTTGAGGTTAGCTTGTTGTAGAAATGAACTTGTAAGAGCATTTTTGAGTAATCTAAAGAACTCCATTGTCTCTCTCTTTGTTCTTGCCTTGTGTGCGCGTGTGTGTGTATGTGTGTGCATGTTAGTGTGCTTCTCACTCACACACTTGTGCCATCACTTGTTCGAGGTCTTCATACCATCCTCACGTCTTCCTGGATTGACATTAAAGGAGGTGCTACTCATCATTGAGCTACACCAAATTTTGGCGCCGTTGTCAGGGATCGAGCTTTGAGGACGAGTGTGTGATGGTAAGACATAGAGTTGAGACGTTGGAGTCATAGGTATTTTCTTCACTTTTATCTATTTCCTTTTATTTTCACCACCATCATCATCATCATCACCATCTTCCACCTCCATCTCCATCATCGCGAAAATTTCAGTTTTTGGTCATATCACCATACCCATACCATTTCCCCTCGTTTCACTTGTGAGAGAGTGTGAGAGAGCATTTGCATGCTTGTGCATTTCTGTGGTTTTTGAGATTTCCTATAGGAATCAGCATCCCCAGTAGCTCCACCAGCTTCAGCAGGTAAAATTTTTGACTGTGCAGGTCCCAAGGCATTGACCTCTGTCAATCGCGACCGACAGAAAAAATGATCCTTTTGCTAAACTAAGTGCATAAATGTGATGCGCAGACCTAGAGCTTCATGAATATGTGTTTGAAATTTTAAAATTACTCTGTTTTCTGTCATTTGTGATTGACAAACGACAACAGACACTTGCCGACGGACCTGTCAATCGCGATCGACACGTCAATTGCGATCGACATAGTCAACGACCGACTGACCATGACTGACAGGCCTTTCGTGCACCACATGTCAATCGGGACCGACCCACCAGTCACGATCGACCCATCAGTCACGATTGACCCGTCAATCGCGATCGACAATCCTGACGGACCTATCAATCGTCACTGACCCAGTCAACGACTGTTTGACCACGACCGACAGACCCCTTGTGCCACGTGTCAATCGCGATCGACCCATCAATCGTGATCGACAAAGTCAACTTTCCTTTGACCATGATTGACTGAAATTACGGGCCACGAGTCAATCACGATTGACCCATCAATCACGACTGACAGCCACAATGGATCTGTCAATCGCGAACAACACGTCGATCACGACTGACATATCAATCGCGATTGACAGACCACTCGATCGCGATTGACAAGCAAATTCGGCCACATTTTTAGGGCAAAAAATATTGTTCTATTTTTGGAAAATGTGTGGAAGCATTTAAGGTTTAGTAGAGCATTGTGAGGCCGCTACACAAAGTATTTTGAGAAGTCTTGTTTGCCTATTAGCCTGCTTGAACCCTGTTTTAACCCTAGAACCCTCAATAGTCATAACTTCCTCATACGAAATCCGTTCGGGGTGATTTCAGACTCCTTGGAAAGCTTGGGGGCTTGAGAGTTGCGTCACCTTGAGGAAGTAGCAATCATGAGACTCATAACCACTTTTTCCACAAAATTGGAAAGTCATCCTATTAGGAAAATCCAAGTTAGAATAACCATTGCTATCACATATTATACGCCATACTTGCCTACAAATCTCTTGAATAGTCCACAATTTATCCACTTCCCATTGAAATTGTGCAAGTGGGCTGTCATTATGCCATGTTGGAGGCAAGAAAACATTCTCTTCATGGTAGTCTTGTTGCATCTTTGGTGCTTCGATATCCCTATTGAATTTCTTGGTTGTGTCCATGGAGATAATGTAGGTAGGTTGACTACCACCTTAAAAATGTACTCTTGCCTCTTCTATGTACTCCACATAATCTTCCAAGGTGGCATCAAGCCTTGGAGAATCTCATAAATTATGTTGAGAGTTCTTTGACAAGGCCTTTTCAATCTATTGTTGGAGTTAGATGTCTGCGGAAGCACACGAACAGCACAAGGAAGAAGAAGAAGCTTGGAGCACAACACACAATACTCAATGTATTACTAGAGAATGTACAAAGATAAGTATCCCATTAGGGCAATAGGCATATATACAAGCCGGGGGAAAAAACCTCCTAAAGAGGGAAAAAGTGCCTGACGGTCCTAGTGTGTTCACACACATCACTACCTAAATATATCAACAAATCCCCCTGGGAGTGATGCGGTGAGCAAGGAGCTGGCACTCATGTATAAGGAAGTTCCAAGCTATGTGGAAATCACTCCACAAAAGGAAGTAAGCCCAAAGCTTTGTGGAAAGCTTCAAACTTCTCCCTAGGCAGAGCCTTCATGAAAAGGTCCACAATGTTCTCCTGCGTGGGCACATATGCCAAGCTGATCTCCCGAGCAGAGAACCTCTCCCTGACATAGTGATAATGCACCTCAATGTGCTTAATGCGAGCATGGAACATAGGGTTCCTCGCAACTGTCAATGCACTCTGACTGTCAATGCACTCTGACTGTCAATGAAGATGGTGGTGGTAGAAGTCTGACCAACACCCAAATCAGCCATAAGACATCTGAGCCACACACACTCAATAGTCCCTGTGAAAGCTGCCCTATATTCAGCCTCACAACTGGAAGTGGCCACAGTAGACTGCTTCTTGCTCAACCAAGATATACATGAGCTACCAAGCATGAAGCAAAAGCCACTAGTGGACACACGAGTCTCATAGCAACGAGCCCAATCAGAGTCAGAAAAAGCATGCAATATTGGCCGTAGTGATCCCCCCTTGGGATAAAACAACCCAAGTAGCCGTGTACCACTCAAATAGAAAAAGATGCGTATAACTGCCTGCTAATGCTTGACTCCTGGGCAATTCATAAACTTGCTCATTTGTGAGACAAAAAATTGAATATCTGGCCGAGTAATGCATAAGTAAATCAAGCATCCAACAACCTGCTGATAGAGAACAACATCAAATGCAGCTCTAGCATCATGAAGACTCAATCGTAAACCTGTCTCCATAGGAGTGGCAATAGGCGTATAGTCTTGAAGGCCAAAACGTTGCAATAATGTCTCAATATATTTTGTTTGACATAATGCGATTCCACTATCAACTTACATAAACTGAATGCCCAAATAGTGATGCAAATGCCCCAAATCAGACATCTCAAATGAGGCATGAAAATCAGCCTTAAAATTAGTAATATGCTTCTCACTAGGACCACTGAGCAGCATGCCGTCAACATAGATGACAATGATCAGCACATCATTAGCACACTTAACATATAAGGTGCTTTCAGTTGGACTGTTCTCAAAACCATGTGCAATCAGATAGGCATGTATCTTCTCATACCAAGCACAGGGTGCTTGCTTTAAACCATATACTGCCTTCTTTAACCTGCACACCTGGTTTTCATGCCCTTTCTGCGCAAAGTCATGGGGCTGAAAAACATACACTTCTTCATGCAAGTCACCATTCAGAAATGCTATTTTAATGTTTAACTGATGTACATTCCAACCATGATGAGCTACAAGTGCACAGATGCTCCGAACAGTAGTCATACAACATGTAGGTGCAAAGGTCTTATCAAAATCAATGCCTCTTTCCTATGCATAACCCTTTGCAACAAGCCTAGCCTTATACCTGTCAACTATACCATTCGGTTTACGCTTCACCTTGTATACCCACTTAGTGCAAATGGCCTTCTTGCTAGGAGGCAAGTCACATAAAGACCAAGTACCATTCTTCATTATAGCATCATATTCATATTGCATAGCAACCATCCAATTTTGCGAATTTTGTGCTTTATCAAAGGAAATAGGCTCATTCTCATCACAGAGACTAGATGCAGCCATATCATAGCAATCTGATGCAAAAGAGGCACTATGAGAGCCTGAACGCGTACGATATGACAGAGATGCATTTAATTTGCTGTCACGCAAAGTTTGCACCAGCCATTTTGGCATAGTTATTGTCTGCTCAATATCAACTCTCTCATCAGCTAGTGCATCATGTAAATCTGCATAAAAAATGGAATGATCTACATCATCACATGAAACCTGCAAAGGCTGAGAAGTTGCCTCATTGGGACTAGCACTAGACTGTCCACCTGTAAAAAGAGGTAGCAAAGTATCATACATGTCTTTGGAGCTAATAGATGTCTCCTTAGTACATGAAAGCAATGGATGAATAACATCTTCCACAAAAACAACATCATGGCTAACTAGAATGCATTTAGTCTGTGGATGATACAAATGATATCCTTTACTTTCAGAACTATACCCAACAAAAATACATTTTACTGCTTTATCATCCAATTTTCGGCGATGTTGTTCAGGCACTAATGCATATGCCAAACAACCAAAAACACGCAGATGAGCAACAGATGACTTGCGATCATGCCAAACCTCATATGGAGTGATAGACTACGACGCTTTAGTGGGACACCTGTTCAGTACATATGTTGCACACATGATAGCCTCCAGCCAGAAACTATGTGGTAAAGCTTGACTCTTGACCATACACCTCACCATCTCCATGAGTGACTTGTTCTTTCGTTCAGCAACTCCATTCTATTGAGGTGTATACGGCACTGTACACTGGTGTTTTATCCCACGTTCCCCCTCAATCAGAAGGGAGGGTGCCCATTTTACATGCTGACAGAGTTTCATCCAAAACTAAAAATTGTTTGAAGCACATGAACACTTCGGACTTTTCCTTCAATGGATATACCTATGCATGCCTGGAAAAATCATCGATGAAAATCACAAAGTAAAGATAATTCCCAAAAGAAGGTGTCTGCATAGGACCACATACATCACTATGTACAAGCTACAATTTTTGAGTAGCCCGAACTGAACCATCTTTTGGAAAGCATGAACGCTGCATTTTTCCCAAAATACAGCCTTCACAAAAATGTTTTCTAGGTGCCTCAAGTTTGGGCAAAGAGGATACCATTTCAGATTTCTGTAGGCATAGCAAACTAGCAAAATTTAGATGACCAAAGGGTGCATGCCAAATCATGTAAGATTTCTTAATTGTAAGAGGAACTATTAAAATTATAAAGCATAGAATTGTAAACTGAAGTAGGAATGTGTATGAGATGAAGATAGGAATTAGAGACTCTATGGCTGTTATAATGTTAGAAATGGGAAAACTTGACTTTTGACTCCTAGTAGAAGTAAGCTTGTTTTGTATAGGTAGGCTTTCTTAAATTCCAAACCATTTAGTTTATGAGGTCCTAGTTCCCACTATTGCATTCCTCTAGAACCTCTGATCTGAATAGGGGTTAAGCCTTTCCCCTCTAACAAAAAAGTTGGGAAGAAAGAAAAGATGTATAAAGCAGTACATTAAGGTTTGCTGCATTATGAGGAAAAAAAAAAACTACAACAAAAACAAAAATTAGTTGTGATCTTGAAATCGCTTCTGGTTTGTATGCCGGCAATATGAGGCGGATTTATGCTATAGAGGAATTAGTTAGATGCATCTTATGACAAGTGGCTAGGAAGGAGGGATAGAACACTTATATAAAATATTTATTACTTTTGAACAGGGTTAATAGAAGAGCAAGTACCAAGAGCTGCATGACTTCTATAGAAATTTCTAAAACTTGTTTTCAACTTCATGCATTGAATGAAAAAATTTATAATTCTAGCTTACGTAATTTTAAAAGTTTTCTTTACTATCAGAAATTGTATTAATGAGAACGAGCATATTTCAAATATTGTTTCAAAATAATTTTAGAAATATTTTTCAAAAAGAATTTGATATTGCCTTCTATGATCTGCAGGTTTGGCCCATCGAGGACGATGTACAGGTTTGGTGGGGGCGAATGTCGGAAAGTTTTCAACCTTCCCGTTGATGACCAGGAAAAATAAAAAATGTTTATTGGTTAATTCTAATCTCATTATTACAATGTTTTGCTTGAAACCAATCTCTCATTAAGTGTTTGTAGGTTCAAATGGATGAAGAAAACATAAGTTCATATTGGATTTATCCTAAACTGCTCGTATAATGTGTGTTTAGGTTAATGAAACATTGAATTATGGGTTTAAGACCCTAGATTTTCATTCATTTATGTGTATTTAAGTTAGGAGCATTAATTTTTTGGTTAATGATAGGGTTTAACTAGGTTTACAATTAATTTCCAAAGAGTTTCAATGGGTTTTTGATGGGTTTTAAGTAGGTATTCAAGGGTTTTAGTATGTTTTAAGGGTTAATATAATAGGCATTTAATAAAATTAATCTATAAAATAAGTATTGATTTCTTAAAATAATAAAATATGATTTAATTAGTTACCTTAATAGTGTATGTGAATTTAAATACTAAGGTTCTAATTAATTAAAACCTTAAACTAAGTTTAATTTGAATGATTTATTTAATTAGGAAATTAAATTAAACAAATAATTAATATGGATAAATAGCTAGTGGTGTGTATGCATGCTAGATAAAAGAATGGTGTGTGAGAAATGTGTATCTAAAGTGGTTAAAGTAAGTAGTTAAAAAATGTGGTATCTATGTGTGTAAGTTAAAAGAGTGGATTAGATAATTTATGCAATTAAAGTGGAAAAAGTGAATGGTAGAAAGGATGGTGTGTGTGAGGGTATTTTTAAAGTATGGCTGTGAGCGAAAAGTTAAGTAAAGTGTGGTGGGTAAGTGTGGGTAAAAGAGTGGACGAGAAATTAAAGAAAAATAAAAAAGAGTGGTATAGAGAAAAATCTCTATGTGTATAAATATGTGGACTTTGCTCCATATTTTGCTATTTTTTTCTTGCAGACAAATATTGAAGTTTTAAAGAGCAATTGAAGTGAAGAAAACCGTGAAGCGACAGATTGAAGACAAACCATTCACCTTATATTTCCCTTAGTTTTCATTTGAACTATTTGTTAGCCATATTTACATATATCTTGTATTAGAATTGAACCCTTAGCTTTAGCAAGAGCATTTGTCAAAAACCAATTTGATTAATTTATTATATTTCTTTTTTAATTTTTGATGTCTTTTGAGGAGTCGAAAAGTAATGAAGTTAGAGTCACATCTGAATCAACTAGTTCTAATGAAAACATTATAGATGAGATAATTAAAAATAGGATTACTGAGGAATCATTGATTTCTCCTTCACACAACCACTGTTTAAATACTTTTTTAACTCTATTTTCTATAGTTCCACCAGAATTTCCCGATAATCCAACTGTTGAAAAGTTTCCGCCAACTCTAGATAGACCAGAAAACCCTAGCTTAACTGATAACTATTAAGGAACGCTTAACATAAGAGTCACTAGTTTTAAAATCATATCAAGAAGCTGTTGATAGATATAGAGCAGCCCAGCCCTATGATTCTTAGAAGTTTAAAGTATTACAAATACCAACTAGACATTTCGTACATTTTTCAGTAATTTAGAATTTCTTTTACCTTAGACTAAAGAAAAATATACCTAAAAAAACCTAAGATGTCTCAAACACCTTGCGATTGCCAAGGGATTTAGAGGCTGACTGATCCACCAGCCGTATGTCCGCAACTTCCCAACAGCGGAAGCACGCGAACAGCAGAAGGAAGAAGAAGAAGCTTGGAGCACAACACACAATACTCAATGTATTACTAGAGAATGTACACAGATAAGTAGCCCATTAGGGCAATAGGCATATATACAAGCCGAGGGAAAAAAACCTCCTAAATAGGGAAAAAAGTGCCCCGACGGTCCTAGTGTGTTCACACACATCACTGCCTAAATATATCAACAAATCCCCCCTGGGAGTGATGCGGTGAAAAAGGAGCTGGCACTCATGTATAAGGAAGTGCCAAGCTATGTGGAAATCACTCCACAAAAGGAAGTTAGCCCAAAGCTTTGTGGAAAGCTTCAAACTTCTCCCTAGGCAGAGCCTTCGTGAAAAGGTCCGCAATGTTCTCCTGCGTGGGCACATATGCCAAGCTGATCTCCCGAGCAGAGAACCTCTCCCTGACATAGTGATAATGCACCTTAATGTTCTTAATGCGAGCATGGAACACAGGGTTCCTCGCAACTGCCAATGCACTCTGACTGTTAGTGAAGATGGTGGTGGTAGAAGTCTGACCAACACCCAAATCAGCCATAAGGCATTTGATCCACACACACTCAACAGTCGCTGTGAAAGCTGCCCTATACTCAACCTCACAACTGGAAGTGGCCACAGTAGGCTGCTTCTTGCTCAACCAAGATATACATGAGCTACCAAGCATGAAGCAAAAGCCACTAGTGGATAGCCGTGTACCACTCAAATAGCGAAAGATGCGCTTAACTGCCTGGTAATGCTTGACTCCTGGGCAATGCATAAACTTGCTCATTTGTGAGACAAAAAACTGAATATCTGGCCAAGTAATGCATAAGTAAATCAAGCATCCAACAACCTGCTGATAAAGAACAACATCAAATGCATCTCTAGCATCATGAAGACTCAATTGTAAACCTGTCTCCATAGGAGTGGCAATAGGCTTACAGTCTTCAAGGCCAAAATGCTGCAATAATGTCTCAATATATTTCGTTGACAGAATGCCATTCCACCATTAACTTGCATAAACTGAATGCCCAAATAGTGATGCAAATGCCCCAAATCAGACATCTCAAATGAGGCATGCAAATCAGCCTTAAAATTAGTAATATGCTTCTCACTAGGACCAGTGAGCAACATGCCGTCAACATAGACAACAATGATCAGCACATCATTAGCACGCTTAACATATAAGGTGCTTTCAGTTGGACTGTTCTCAAAACCATGTGGAATCAGATAGGCATGTATCTTCTCATACAAAGCACGAGGTGCTTGCTTTAAACCATATATTGCCTTCTTTAACCTGCACACCTGGCTTTCATGCCCTTTCTGCACAAAGTAATGGGGCTAAAAAACATACACTTCTTCATGCAAGTCACCATTCAGAAATGCTACTTTAATGTTTAACTGATGTACATTCCAACCATGATGAGCTGCAAGTGCACAGATGCTCCGAACAGTAGTCATACAACATGTAGGTGCAAAGGTCTCATCAAAATCAATGCGTCTTTCTTGTGCATAACCCTTTGCAACAAGCGTAGCCTTATACCTGTCAACTGTACCATTCAATTTACGCTTCAGCTTGTATACCCACTTAGTGCCAATGGCCTTCTTGAAAGGAGGCAAGTCACATAAAGATCTTCATTATAGCATCATATTCAGATTGCATAGCAGCCATCCAATTTTGTGAGTTTTGTGCTTTATCAAAAGAAACATGCTCATTCTTATCACAGAGACTAGATGCAGCCATAGCATAGCAATTTGATGCAAAAGAGGCACTATGAGAGCCTGAACGAGTACGATATGAAAAAGGTGCATCTAATTTGCTGTCACGCAAAGTCTGCACAAGCCATTTTGGCATAGTTTTTGCCTGCTCAATATCAGCTCTCTCATCAACTAGTGCATCATGTAAATCTGCATCAGAAATGGAATGATCTGCATCCTCACATGAAACCTGCAAAGGCTGAGAAGTTGCCTCATTGGGACTAGCACTAGACTATCCACCTGTAAAAAGACGCAGCAATGTATCATACATGTCTTTGGAGCTAATAGATGTCTCCTTAGTACATGAAAGAAATGGATGAATAGCATCTTCCACAAAAACAACATCATGGCTAACTAGAATGCGTTTAGTCTATGGATGATACAAACGATAGCCTTTACTTTTAGAACTATACCCAACAAAAATACATTTTACTACTTTATCATCCAATTTTCTACGATGTTGTTCATGCACTAATGCATATGCCAAACAACCAAAAACATGGAGATGAGCAACAGATGGCTTGCGATCATGCCAAGCCTCATATGGAGTGATAGAATACAACGCTTTAGTGGGACACCTGTTCAGTACATATGCTGCACACATGATAGCCTCAAGCCAGAAACTATGTGGTAAAGCTTGACTCTTGACCATACACCTCGCCATCTCCATGAGTGACCTTCTTTCGTTTAGCAACTCCATTCTGTTGAGGTGTATATGGCACTGTACAGTGGTGTTTTATCCCTTGTTCAGCCAGAAATGCATTAAAATCAGAGGACATATATTCCCCCCCTCGATCAGAACAGAGGGTGCCCATTTTACATGCTGACAGATTTTCAGCCAAAACCAAAAACTGTTTGAAGCACATGAACACTTCGGAATTTTCCTTCAATGGATATACCCATGCATGCCTGGAAAAATCATCGATGAAAGTTTAAACTAAAGATAGTTCCAAAAAGAAGGTGTTTGCATAGGACCACATACATCACTATGTACAAGCTTCAATTTTTGAGTAGCCCAAACTGAACCATCTTTTGGAAAGCATGAACGTTGCATTTTGCCCAAAATATAGCTTTCACAAAAATGTTTTCCAGGTGCCTCAAGTTTGGGCAAAGAGGGCACCATTTAAGATTTATCCAGGTGTAGCAAACTAGCAAAATTTAGATGACCAAAGGGTGCATGCCAAAGCTTTGCATCTGACATAGCCTGAGAATCAATTACTGCACATGCCAAATCATTAACAGATCTTTCATAGTCTATGAGCTTATACAGCCCACGACAAAAAATGCCAGAAGAAATAATCACATCGCTATTTGATAGATCATGAACTGTACACTTGTCATCAACAAATTTCACAACCAAGCCAATCTTGGCTAATGCAGAAACTGATAACAGGTGCACAAATAAAGCATTTGACAAGGTGAAAGAACTATCATCAGGAGTCGTCAAAATGATCTTACCAACTTCCCATAATAGGATAAGAGGAGTTGTTGGCACATGTAACAGTATTCCCTATAGGAGTAGGCTCGAGTGAAGAGAAGAAATTGCGCTGCGAGGTAATATGTTTGGTCGCCCCACTGTCAAAGTACCAAACATCTGAGTCTACTGCAGACATGCACTGCTCATGAGAAGTTGGGTCAAAACTGCAAACAGTAGTAAACGCCCGTTCTTCTTCCTGCACAAGATTAGCAGACTCCGTTTTTGGTGTAGAGTCCTCTGCAACAACCATTCGAGCCTCTTTCTTCTTTGATTCTTTTGCAGCTAGTTTTGGACAGTTCTTTATGATATGATCATTCCCTTTACAATAATTACAAAACAATTTCTACTTTTCTGATTTTTTTCTCATCTTTGTCTTGGTTCTTTGAATGTGCAGCATTTCCAGATTTCTAGTTACTAGTAGAAGAGCTCCATTTTCCTTTGCCCTTCTGACTTGCCAAGAAAGCTTGATCTCCAACATGCATAATGGACCTGTTCTGCCTGGAGTGATCTTCTTGCAGCAGAATCGAGACTAACTCCTCAAATGACAAGGCATTTGGATTGCCTTTCATCATCAATCGAAGAGTAGAAGCAAAACTTTGATATGAATCAGGAAGACCATTCAGAACCGTCTACAGAAGTGAGCTATCTGGTATAACCTCATCAGCAGAAATCAATTGTTCCTTCAAGTCTTTGATATTTGTTAGGAAACTATCCATAGAATCACGTTCATTCATGTGCTCACTCTCTAACTGTTTTCGAAGGTAAGCAACACGAGCCTCATTTCTAGCTTGGTACAATGTGATAGGTGTATCCCAAACATCCTTAGCTATTTTGCAAGAGCAAATATGAGGAATAATGGCACGTTTGATAGACAAAGCTATCAATGCATGTGCCTGGGCATCTCTGCCATCCCAAGGAATTTGCTCTGCAGTAGGTGTAGTAGAAACCGTAGCACAAATAGGAAAATGCAGAATATCACCATCTTCGACACCTCCTACATCAGCTTCACTACCTGCAATTGTAATAGTTGCAGGTGAGATAGGACATTTTTCGACACCCTGCACAATGTTCCACAGTCGTTTTGCAACCAACACATGTTGCATCATATAAGCCCATAACGGGTAGTTGGTACCATCCAACTTATCCTCAATAGCCAACATACGGAATACATCACTGCTTCCAGCCATGGCGGGTGACTAAAATACCTTGATGCAAAAAATTGACTGTATCTTAGAAAGTTGAACACAACTGCCTAGACGAATTCTGCTAGACTTGTAGCAAACTTCGAGATGCTTATACTGGCAAAAAAAAACTGGTATATACCTGTTGGCAGCAGTCAAGACACCCAAGGACTCACAAGACAAGGAAGCCAAAGAAGGGAGTTAGAATGGAGAGCAGGCACAAGGAGAAAAAGTAGTCGACATAGATATGGCAAATAGGCTATCCAAATTCTCCAACCAAAGCTTATTTGAAGAGTGTTTTTCATCACTACATCAACCTTGTAAATACCGTTTTTGGATAGTTTTGACTCCATTTTGTGCAAGCCAAGGAGTCCTTGAGCTTGAGGAGCATTAGAAGTACCTATCTATCAATTTTCATATTTTTTAGACTCCATTTGAGCCCTCAAATTGTCCCCAGAACCTAATTTTTAACTAGGCTGGACACTAGGTCTGGACAGGGCCAAATCTAGTCAGAAACTATAAGAAGAGCTAGAGAGCTCATTTTTGTTGTAGAAATGAACTTGTAAGAGCATTTTTGAGTAATCTAAAGAACTCCATTCTCTCTCTCTTTGTTCTTGCCTTGTGTGCGCGTGTGTGTATGTGTGTGCATGTTAGTGTGCTTCTCACTCACACACTTGTGCCATCACTTGTTCGAGGTCTTCATACCATCCTCATATCTTCCTGGATTGACATTAAAGAAGGTGCTACTCATCCTTGAGCTACACCAAATTTTGGCTCCGTTGCCGGGGATCGAGCTTTGAGGACGAGCGTGTGATGGTAAGACGTAGAGTTGAGACATTGGAGTCATAGGTATTTTCTTCACTTTTATCTATTTCCTTTTATTTTCACCACCATCATCATCATCTCCATCTCCCACCTCCATCTCCATCATCGCGAAAATTTCAGTTTTTGGTCATATCACCATACCCATACCATTTCCCATCATTTCACTTGTGAGAGAGAGTGAGAGAGCATTTGCATGCTTATGCATTTTTGTGTTTTTTGAGATTTCCTACAGGAATCAGCATCCATAGTAGCTGCACAAGCTTCAGCATGTAAAATTTTTTACTGTGCAGGTCCCAAGGCATTGACCTCTGTCATTTGCGACCGATAGAAAAAGTGATTGTTTTGCTAAACTAAGTGCATAAATGTGATGTGTAGGCATAGAGCTTTATGAATATGTGTTTGAAATTTTAAAATTCCTCTGTTTTCTGTCAATTGCGATCAACACGTCAATCGTGATCGACAAACGACGACAGAGACTTGCCGATGGACCTATCAATCATGATCGACACGTCAATCGCGATCGGCAAAGTCAACGACTGATTGACCATGACTGACAGGCCTTTCGCGCACCACGTCTCAATTGCGACCGACCCATCAGTTGCGATCGACCCATCAATCGCGACTGACAGTCCCAATGGACCTGTCAATCGCGACTGACTGAGTCAATGACAGTTTGACCATGATCGACAGACCCCTCGTGCCATCTGTCAATTGCGATCGACCCATCAATCACGATCGACAGATTCAATGATCCTTTGAACACGATTGACTAAAATTGCGGGCCACAAGTCAATCATGATTGACCCATCAATCGTGACTGACAGCCACGACGGACCTGTCAATTGTGACCCACACGTCGATCGCGACTCACATATCAATCACGATTGATAGACCACTCGATCACGATTGCCAAGAAAATTCGGCCACAGTTTTAGGGCAAAAAACATTGGTCTATTTTTGGCAAATCTGTGGAAGCATTTAAGGTTTAATAGAGCATTGTGAGGCGGCTACACAAAGTATTTCGAGAAGTCCTGTTTGCTTGTTAGCCTGCTTGAACCCTGTTTAACCCTAGAACCCTGAACATTCATAACTTCCTCATACAAAATCGGTTCGGGGTGATTTTAGACTCCTTGGACTATCTATCTATCTATCTATCTATCTGTCTGTCTATCTATCTATCTATCTATCTATCTATCTATCTATCAATCTATCTATCTATCTATCTATCTATCTATCTATCTATCTATCTATCTATCTATCTATCTATCTATCTATCTATCTATCTATCTACCTATCTTTTTATCTATCTATCTATCTATCTATCTATCTATCTATCTATCTATCTATCTATCTATCTATCTATCTATCTATCTATCTATCTATCTATATATCTATCTATGTATGTATGTATGTATGTATGTATGTATGTATGTATGTATGTATGTATGTATGTATGTATGTATGTATGTATGTATGTATGTATGTATGTATCTATCTATCTATTGATCTATCTATCGATCTATCTATCTATCTATCTATCTATCTATCTATCTATCTATCTATATCTATCTATCTATCTATCTATCTATCTATCTATCTCTCTATCTCTCTATCTATCTATCTATCTACCTATCTATCTATCTATCTATCTATCTATCTATCTATCTATCTATCTATCTATCTATCTATCTATCTATCTATCTACCTATCTATCTATCTATCTATCTATCTATCTATCTATCTATCTATCGATTGATCATTTCCAAAATCCTTTTGTAGATGTCTAAATCCATAGTTAATGAGTCTATGGTTAAAATTTGAGAGCCTAATTATAAACAGGCTGTGAGAATTATGAGTAGGAACATTCATATGTGAAGAAGTGTTCACTCTTTCCTGAAACAGGTGCAATCTCGATGGTCAATGATTTGATCATTTCTTAGTGCACATGTTAAAGTTTTGCATGAGTAAGGAGTCAAAATTTAAGTTAGAAGGTAATCCATCTATGGCTAAAAGCATTTGTATAAATGGGTTCTAGATTGAGAGAATCAAATGTTAGAAGTTACAGGTGTCTGAATTGACTTTTCAGAAGAGTAGTTTTAGACATAGGTAACTTGTTGAGATCATTTCTCAAGATCTACTGAATCTTTTGGAGTGATTCAACTTGGAGAAGGTGTGCAAACTGTAGGCAACACCTTGTGCAAAGTTTCATAAAAAACTTTACATAATTGATAAGTTAATGAGAGAGATATGTGAAGCAGACTTTCTGTGTAGTCATCTCCTTCACAGATTTTTCAAATTCTTTATAGTTGATCATTGATCCTCTAAAGTTGATGAAGGTTTGATAATCTTGTCTATTGTAGTCAGAGAGCACAATCTAGTGCTCCCCTGACATTTTGGCAAGACTATCTTCATCAAGACCAAGCACCATGGATCTCTTATGCAAGGAGATTCAATCTACCATAAAGGACTTGATCGAACATGTCTAAGAGATGAAAAGATTTCTACAAAAAGATGATCGATCAGTTTCAATCTATGCCTTGAATATCAAGATTTTGTTTCGTCGAACTACATATCAAGAAGACTACATGGTTAACTAGTTTCAAAGTGGCCCCAACCCTGAAGTTAAATATATCTAGCTATCCATGCCTCAAGCAAATACCTTGGAGGATGTTATCAATCAAGTAGTTCAATGTGAGAATCAATTATTCAAAGAAAGCCATGTCCAAGAGCTAGAAGTGTTGAATAATCATGAAACTATTCCTCGATGAAATGATGAGGATGAAAACTATGAAACAAAGGATATGGATCACAACCTCCCAACAAGATCAAAAGCAAATGCCACAAAGCGTTTCACGTCGGGTTCAAATGTGGAGGTGATCGCAATCCGGGTGGATCGGGTCCGGTCGTGGGAGATGGTGAGTTCCACTTCATTGACCCTATGTATGTCTACTGGCATGCAATTAAGCACATCTTTCACTACTTGAGTGGTACTCGAGTACTTGGATTGTTTTATCACAAGGGGGATCACTACTGCTAGATCTTTTTTTGACTTTGATTGGGCTGGTTGCTAGGTAGGTAGATAGATAGATAGATAGATAGATAGATAGATAGATAGATAGATAGATAGATAGATAGATAGATAGATAGATAGATAGATAGATGGATAGATAGATAGATAGATAGATAGATAGAGAGACAAATAGATAGATAGATAGATAGATAGATAGATGGATAGATAATAGATAGATAGATAGATAGATAGATAGATAGATAGGTAGATACATAGATAGATAGATAGATAGATAGATAGATAGATAGATAGATAGATAGATAGATAGATAGATAGATAGATAGATAGATAGATAGATAGATATATAGATAGATAGATAGATAGATAGATAGATATGTTGGAGAATTCCTCTCCTATTCGCAGCAGAAAGTGTAGAAGACTTTCTTAGGATCAAGACTATTGCCAACAGCTGAAACTTCAAATGAAAACTGGTACCAATTGAAAATGCAATGAACTTCAAACTTTGATCACTCAAACTAGACCCCTACAGCTTTCAAATGAGCTATCAAACACTCAATTTGGAGTAGATTTGGGTTGGCAACTCTTTGATACAAAACAAGCTACCTGTCCACTCAGTTAGGCTAAACACTGGACTTCACTAAAACTTAAATAACTCACACAACACAACGAATTTGATAAAACTATTCTAGACAGAGGAGTTGCGCAAGATAAGCTTTCCAGCGAATGTTTAAACACTAAAATTGGATACATATATTGAGAGATATGACTCTCACAAGTAGACTACCCAAAAATGGGTGTGCGACTGGACATACTCTATGAGAGTGAACTGAACGAAATGACTCAAAACAAATGAAGTAGCTACAAGGGGGCTTCCACGCCTTCTTCCTATATTCTTGAGTGTCCTCCCTTGCCTCGTTTATAGCCAAGTGACCAAAAACTCTCATGATGAGTTTGAGAGCTCTTCTCCATCATTTCTCCACTACTTTGGACAGCCACTCCTCTTACAGTTCAGTTTTTGGATTTGATTCTCTTTTGATTGATTCTCTTTTGATTGATTCTCTTTTGGCCTCCACTACTTGCTGAAGTAAATGCTTCTATTTTTCATTTTGTATTTTCCTTCTACTTGAAGAAAATCCTTTTTGCAAAAATATATACGAGCTTACTTCTTTATTTTTAACACTCTCCCTCAAGCTCACATGTGAGCTTGCACCTTCAACCATATCCTGCAAGTTGATGTCGTCCTTGAACCTCTTTAGATTAGAAGCATCTAGGGACTTTGTAAGCATGCCTGCAACCTAGTCATTAGTTCCAATGAACTTTATATCCACATCCTTGCTCAACACTTTTTCTCGAACATAATGATAATGCACTTCTATGTGCTTGCTTCGTGCATGAAGCTCGAGGGCTTCAGAGTTGCATCACCTGTTGAGGAAGTAGCAATCGTGATACTCATAACCACTTTTGCCACAAAATTGGAAAGTCATCCTATTGGAAAATCCAAGTTAGAATAACCATTGCTATCACATATTATACACCATACTTGCCTACAAATCTCTTGAATAGTCCACAATTTATCCACTTCCCATTGAAATTGTGCACTTGGGCTGTCATTACGCCATGTCGGAGGCAAGAAAACATTCTCTTCATGGTAATCTTGTTGCATCTTTGGTGCTTCGATATCCCTATTGAGTTTCTTGGTTGTGTCCATGGAGATAATGTAGGTAGGTTGACTATCACCTTAAAAATGTACTCTTGCCTCTTCTATGCACTCCACAAAATCTTCCAAGGTGGCATCAAGCCTTGGAGAATCTCATAAACTATGTTGAGAGTTCTTTGACAAGGCTTTTTCAATCTATTGTTGGAGTTAGATGTCTACGGAAGCACGTGAACAACACAAGGAAGAAGAAGAAGCTTGGAGCACAACACACAATACTCAATGTATTACTAGAGAATGTAGAAAGATAAGTAGCCCATTAGGGCAATAGACATATATACAAGCCGGGGGAAAAAAACCTCCTAAAGAGGGAAAAAAGTGCCCCGACGGTCCTAGTGTGTTCACACACATCACTACCTAAATATATCAACAAATCCCCCTTGGGAGTGATGCGGTGAACAAGGAGCTCGCACTCATGTATAAGGAAGTGCCAAGCTATGTGGAAATCACTCCATAAAAGGAAGTTAGCCCAAAGCTTTGTGGAAAGCTTCAAACTTCTCCCTAGGTAGAGCCTTCGTGAAAAGGTCGGCAATGTTCTCCTGCGTGGGCACATATACCAAGCTGATCTTCCGAGGAGAGAACCTCTCCCTGACATAGTGATAATGCATCTCAATGTTCTTAATGCGAGCATGGAACACAAGGTTCCTCGTAATTGTCAATGCACTCTGACTGTCAGTGAAGATAGTGGTAGTAGAAGTCTGACCAACACCCAAATCAGCCATAAGGCATTTGAGCCACACACACTCAACAGTCACTGTGAAAGCTGCCCTATACTCAGCCTCACAACTGGAAGTGGCCATAGTAGGCTGCTTCTTGCTCAACCAAGATATACATGAGCTACCAAGCATGAAGCAAAATCCACTAGTGGACACACGAGTGTCATAGCAACCAACCCAATCAGAGTAAAAAAAAGCCCAAAGCTTTGTGGAAAGCTTCAAACTTCTCCCTAGGTAGAGCCTTCGTGAAAAGGTCCGCAATGTTCTCCTGCGTGGGCACATATGCCAAGCTGATCTCCCGAGCAGAGAACCTCTCCCTGACATAGTGATAATGCACCTCAATGTGCTTAATGCGAGAATGGAACACAGGGTTCCTCGCAACTGCCAATGCACTCTGACTGTCAGTGAAGATGGTGGTGGTAGAAGTCTCACCAACACCCAAATCAACCATAAGGCATCTGAGCCACCTACACTCAACAGTCGCTGTGAAAGCTGCCCTATACTCAGCCTCACAACTCGAAGTGGCCGCAGTAGGCTGCTTCTTGCTCCACCAAGATATACATGAGCTACCAAGCATGAAGCAAAAGCCACTAGTGGACACACGAGTGTCATAGCAACCAGCCCAATCAGAGTCTGAAAAAGCATGCAATATTGTCGGTAGTGATCCCCCCTTGGGATAAAACAACCCAAGTAGCCATGTACCACTCAAATAGTGAAAGATGCGCTTAACTGTCTGCGAATGCTTGACTGCTTGGCAATGCATAAACTTGCTCATTTATGAGACAAAAAACTGAATATCTGGCCGAGTAATGCATAAGTAAATCAAGCATCTAACAACCTGCTGATAGAGAACAACATCAAATGCATCTCTAGCATCATGAAGACTCAATCGTAAACCTGTCTCCATAGGAGTGGCAATAGGCTTACAGTCTTCAAGGCCAAAAGGCTGCAATAATGTCTCAATATATTTCGTTTGACACAATGCCATTCCACCATCAAGTTGCATAAACTGAATGCCCAAATAGTGACGCAAATGCCCCAAACCAGACATCTCAAATGAGGCATGCAAATCAGCCTTAAAATTAGTAATATGCTTCTCACTAGGACCAGTGAGCAGCATGCCGTCAACATAGACAACAATGATCAGTACATCATTAGCACGCTTAACATATAAGGTTCTTTGAGTTGGAATGTCCTCAAAACCATGTGCAATCAGATAGGCATGTATCTTCTCATACCAAGCACGTGGTGCTTGCTTTAAACCATATACTGCCTTCTTTAACCTGCACACCTGGTTTTCATGCCCTTTCTGTACAAAGTCATGGGGCTGAAAAACATACACTTCTTCATGCAAGTCACCATTCAGAAATGCTATTTTAATGTTTAACTGATGTAAATTCCAACCATGATGAGCTGCAAGTGCACAGATGCTCCGAACAGTAGTCATACAACATGTAGGTGCAAAGGTCTCATCGAAATCAATGCCTCCTTCCTTTGCATAACCCTTTGCAACAAGCCTAGCCTTATACCTGTCATTTGTACCATTCGGTTTACGCTTCAGCTTGTATACCCACTTAGTGCCAATGGCCTTCTTGCCAGGAGGCAAGTCACATAAAGACCAAGTACCATTCTTCATTATAGCATCATATTCAGATTCTATAACAGTCATCCAATTTTCTGAATTTTGTGCTTTATCAAAAGAAATAGGCTCATTCTCATCACAGAGACTAGATGCAGCCATAGCATAGCAATCTGATGCAAAAGAGGCACTATTAGAGCCTGATCGAGTAGGATATGATAGAGGTGCATCTAATTTGTTGTCACGAAAAGTATGCACCAGCCATTTTGGCATAGTTTTTGCCTGCGCAATATCAGCTCTCTCATCAACTAGTGCATCATGTAAATCTGCATCAGAAATGTAATGATCTGCATCATCACATGAAACCTACAAAGTTTGAGAAGTTGCCTCATTGGGACTAGCACTAGACTGTCCACCTGTAAAAAGAGGCAGCAAAGTATCATACATGTCTTTGGAGCTAACAGATGTCTCCTTAGTACATGAAAGCAATGGATGAATAGCATCTTCCACAAAAACAACATCATGGCTAACCAAAATGCATTTAGTCTGTGGATGATACAAATGATAGCCTTTACTCTCAGAACTATACCCAACAAAAATACATTTTACTCCTCTATCATCCAATTTTCTGCCATGTTGTTCAGGCACCAATGCATATGCCAAACAACCACAAACACATAGATGAGCAATAGATGGCTTGCGATCATGCCAAGCCTCATATGGAGTGATAGACTACAGCGCTTTAGCGGGACACGTGTTCAGTACATATGCTGCACACATGATAGCCTCAAGCCAGAAACAATGTGGTAAAGCTTGACTCTTGACCATACGCCACACCATCTCCATGAGTGACTTGTTCTTTCATTCAACAACTCCATTCTGTTGAGGTGTATATGGCACTGTACACTGGTGTTTTATCCCACGATTATCCAGAAATGCATTAAAATCAGAAGACATATATTCCCCCCCTCGATCAGATCGGAGGGTGCCCATTTTACATGCTGACATATTTTCAGCCGAAACCAAAAACTGTTTGAAGCAGATGAACACTTCGGACTCTTACTTCAATGGATATACCCATGCATGCCTGGAAAAATCATTGATGAAAGTCACAAAGTAAAGATAATTCCCAAAAGAAGGTGTCTGCATAGGACCACATACATCACTATATACATGCTGCAATTTCTGAGTAGCCCGAACTGAATCATCTTTCGGAAACATGAATGCTGCATTTTGCCCAAAATACAGCCGTCACAAAAATGTTTTCCAGGTGCCTCAAGTTTGGGCAAAGAGGACACCATTTCAGATTTCTCCAGGCGTAGCAAACTAGCAAAATTTAGATGACCAAAGGGTGCATGCCAAAGCTTTGCATATGACATACCTGATAATCATTTACTGCACATGCCAAATCATTAACAGATCTTTCATAGTCTATCAGCTTATACATCCCACGACACAAAATGCAAGAAGCAATAATCACATCGCCATTTGATAGATCATGAACTCTACACGTGTCATCAACAAATTTTACAACCAAGCCAATCTTGGGTAATGCAGAAACTGATAACAGGTGCACAAATAAAGCATCTGACAAGGTGAAAGAACTACCATCAAGAGTCGTCAAAATGATCTTACCAACTCCCATAACACGATAAGAGGAGTTGTTGGCACATGTAAGAGTATTGCCTATAGGAGCAGGCTTGAGCAAAGAGAAGAAACTGCGCTGCACGGTAATATGTTTGGTCGACCCACTGTCAAAGTAGCAAACATCTGAGTCTACTGCAGACATGCACTGCTCATGAGCAGATGGGTCAAAATGGCAAACAGTAGTAAACGCCCATTCTTCGTCCTACACAAGATTAGTAGACTCCGTTTTTGGTGTAGAGACTTCTACAACAACCATTCCAGCCTCTTTCTTCTTTGCCTCTTTTGTAGCCAGTTTTGGACAGTTCTTTATGATATGATCATTCCCTTTACAATACTTACAAAACAATTTCTGCTTTTCTGATTTTTTTCTCATCTTTGTCTTGGTTATTTGAATGTGCAACATTTCCAGATCTCTACTTACTAGTAGAAGAGCTCCATTTTCCTTTGCCCTTTTGATTAGCCAAGAAAGCTTGATCTGCAGCATGCATAATGGATGTGTTCTGCCTGGACTGATCTTCTTGCAACAGAACAGAGACTAACTCCTCAAATGACAAGGCATTTGGATTGCCTTTCATCATCAACCAAAGAGTAGAAGCAAAAATCTGATATGAATCAGGAAGACCATTCAGAACGGTCTGCACAAGTGGGCTATCTGGCATAATCTCATCAGTAGAAATCAACTGTTCCTTCAGGTCTTTGATCTTTATTAGGAAACTATCCATAGAATCATCTTCATTCATGTGCTCACTCTCTAACTGTTTTCGGAGGTAAGCAACAGAAGCCTCATTCCTAGCTTGGTACAATATGGTAATTGTATCCCAAGCACCCTTAGCTATTTTGCAAGAGCGAATATGAGGAATAATGGCACGTTTGACAGACAAAGCTATGAATGCATGTGCCTAGGCATCTCTGCCATCCCAAGGAATTTTCTCTATAGTAGGTGTAGTAGAAACAGCAACACCAATAGGAATATGCAGAATATCACCATCTTCGACACCTTCTACATCAGCTTTAGTACCTGCAGTTGTAATTGTTGCAGGTGTGATAGGACGTTTTTCGGCACCCTACACAATGTTCCACAAACTGCTTTCAGCCATGGCCGGTGACTAAAATACCTTGATGCAGAAAATTGACTGTATCTCAGAAAGTTGAACACAACTGCCGAGACAAATTCTGCTAGACCTGTAGCAGACTTCGAGATGCTTATACTAGCGAACAAAAACTGGTATATACCTGTTGGCAGCAGTCAAGACACCCAAGGACTCACAAGACAAGGAAGTCAAAGAAGGTAGTCGGAACGAAGAGAAGGGACAAGCAGAAAAAGTAGTCAACGAAGATCTGACAAATAGGCCATCCAAAATTTCCAACCAAACCTCATTTGAACAATGATTTTCATCACTACATTAACCTTGTAAATACCATTTTTGGATAGTTTCCACTCCATTTTGTGCAAGCCAAAGAGTCATTGAGCTTGAGGAGCATTAGAAGTACCTACCTATCAATTTTCATATTTTTTAGACTCCATTTGAGCCCTCGAATAGTCCCTAGAACCTAATTTTTAACTAGGGCGGACACTAGTCTGGATAGAGCCAAAACTAGTCAAAAACTATAAAAAGAGATAGAGAGCTCATTTTTGAGGTTAGCTTGTTGTAGAAATGAACTTGTAAGAGCATTTTTGAGTAATCTAAAGAACTCCATTGTCTCTCTCTTTGTTCTTGCCTTGTGTGCGTGCATGTGTGTGTATGTGTGTGCATGTTAGTGTGCTTCTCACTCACACACTTGTGCCATCACTTGTTCGAGGTCTTCATACCATCCTCACGTCTTCCCGGATTGACATTAAAGGAGGTGCTACTCATCATTGAGCTACACCAAATTTTGGTGCCATTGTCGGGGATCGAGCTTTGAGGACGAGCGTGTGATGATCAGACGTAGAGTTGAGACATTGGAGTCATAGGTATTTTCTTCACTTTTATCTATTTCCTTTTATTTTCACCACCATCATCATCATCACCATCTCCCACCTCCATCTCCATCATCACAAAAATTTCAGTTTTTCGTCATATCACCATACCCATACCATTTCCCCTCATTTCACTTGTGAGAGAGAGCGAGAGAGCATTTGCATGCTTGTGCATTTCTGTGTTTTTTGAGATTTCCTGTAGGAATCAGCATCCCCAGTAGCTGCACCAGCTTCAACGGGTAAAATTTTTGACTGTGTAGGTCCCAAGGCGTAGACCTCTGTCAATCGCGACCGACAAAAAAAGTGATCCTTTTGCTAAAATAAGTGCATAAATGTGATGTGTAGGCCTAGAGCTTCATGAATATGTGTTTGAAATTTTTAAAATTCCTCTATTTTCTATCAATCGTGATCGACACGTCAATCGTGATCGACACGTCAATCGTGATTGACAAACGATGACGGACACTTGCCGACGGACCTGTCAATCGTGATCGACACGTCAATCGTGATCGACAGAGTCAACGACCGACTGACCATGATCGACAGGCCTTTTGCGCACCACGTGTCAATCGCGACCGACCCATCAGTCGCGATCGACCCATCAATCTCGACCGACAGTCCCGACGGACGTGTCAATTGTGACTGACCCAGTCAACGACTGTATGACCACGACTGACAGATCCCTCGTGCCACATGTCAATCGCGATCGACCCATCAATCGCGATCGATAGAGTCAACAATCCTTCGACCACAATTGACTGAAATTATGGGCCACGAGTAAATCGCGATTGACCCATCAATCATGACTGACAGCCACGATGGACCTGTCAATCATGACTGACACATTGATCACGACTGACATATCAATCGCGATTGATAGACCACTCGATCGCGATTGACGGGAAAATTCGGCCACATTTTTAGGGCAAACATAATTGGTCTATTTTTGGCAAATGTGTGGAAGCATTTAAGGTTTAGTAGAGCATTGTGAGGCCGCTACACAAAGTATTTCGAGAAGTCCTGTTTGCCTGTTAGCCTGCTTGAACCTTGTTTTAACCCTAGAACCCTGAACAGTCATAACTTCTTCATACAAAATCCATTCGGGGTGATTTTAGACTCCTTGGAAAGCTCAAGGGCTTGAGAGTTGTGTCACCTTGAGGAAGTAGCAATCATGACACTCATAACCACGTTTGCCACAAAATTGGAAAGTCACCCTATTAGGAAAATCCAAGTTAGAATAACCATTGCTATCACATATTAAACACCATACTTGCCTACAAATCTCTTCAATAGTCCACAATTTATCCACTTCCCATTGAAATTGTGCAACTGGGCTGTCATTATGCCATGTTGGAGGCAAGAAAACATTCTCTTCATGGTAGTCTTGTTGCATCTTTGGTGCTTCCATATCCCTATTGAGTTTCTTGGTTGTGTCCATGGAGATAATGTAGGTAGGTTGACTACCACCTTAAAAATGTACTCTTGCCTCTTCTATGCACTCCACAAAATCTTCCAAGGTGGCATCAAGCCTTGGAGAATCTCATAAATTATGTTGAGAGTTCTTTGACAAGGCCTTTTCAATCTATTGTTGGAGTCAGATGTCTGCGGAAGCACGGAACAACACAAGGAAGAAGAAGAAGCTTGGAGCACAACACACAATACTCAATGTATTACTAGAGAATGTACAAAGATAAGTAGCCCATTAGGGCCATAGGCATATATACAAGCCGGGGGAAAAAACCTCCTAAGAGGGAAAAAATTGCCCCCACGGTCCTAGTGTGTTCACACACATCACTACCTAAATATATCAACAAATCCCCCCTAGGAGTGATGCGATGAACAAGGAGCACTCATGTATAAGGAAGTGCCAAGCTATGTGGAAATCACTCCACAAAAGGAAGTAAGCCCAAAGCTTTGTGGAAAGCTTCAAACTTCTCCCTAGGTAGAGCCTTCATGAAAAGGTCTTCAATGTTCTCTTGCGTGGGCACATATGCCAAGCTGATCTCCTGTGCAGAAAACCTCGCCCTGACATAGTGATAATGCATCTCAATGTGCTTAATGCGAGCATGGAACACAGGGTTCCTCCCAACTGCCAATGCAATACGACTGTTAGTGAAGATGGTGGTGGTAGAAGTGTGACCAACAGCCAAATCAGCCATAAGGCATCTGAGCCAATCACACTCAACAGTCGCTGTGAAAGATACCCTATACTCAGCCTCACAACTGGAAGTGGCCATAATAGGCTGCTTCTTGCTCCACCAAGATATACATGAGCTACCAAGCATGAAGCAAACACCACTAGTGGACACACGAGTGTCATAGCAACCAACCCAATCAGAGTAAAAAAAAGCATGCAATATTGGCGGTAGTGATCCCCCATTGGGATAAAACAACCCAAGTAGCCATGTACAACTCAAATAGCAAAAGATGCACTATGAGAGCCTGAACGACTATGATATGACATAGGTGCATCTAATTTGCTGTCACACAAAGTCTGCACCAGCCATTTTGGCATAGTTTTTGCCTGCTCAATATCAGCTCTCTCATCAACTAGTGCATCATGTAAATCTGCATCAGAAATGGAATGATCTACATCATCACATGAAACTTGCAAAGGCTGAGAAGTTTCCTCATTGGGACTAGCACTAGACTGTCCACCTATAAAAAGAGGCAGCAAAGTATCATACATGTCTTTGGAGCTAACAGATGTCTCCTTAGTACATGAAAGCAATGGATGAATAGCATCTTCCACAAAAACAACATCATGGCTAACCAGAATGCGTTTAGTCTGTGGATGATACAAAGGATAGAATTTACTTTCAGAACTATACCCAACAAAACTACATTTTACTGCTTTATCATCCAATTTTCTGCGATGTTGTTCAGGCACTAATGCATATGACAAACAACAAAAAACACGCAGATGAGCAACAAACACCTGTTCAATACATATGCTGCACAGATGATAGCCTCAAGCCAGAAGCTATGTGGTAAAGCTTGACTCTTGACCATACACCTCACCATCTCCATGAGTGACTTGTTCTTTCGTTTAGCAACTCCATTCTATTGAGGTGTATACGGCACTATACACTGGTGTTTTATCGCATGTTCAGCCAGAAATGCATTAAAATCAGAAGACATATATTCCCCCCCTCGATACGAATGGAGGGTGCCCATTTTACATGCTGACAGATTTTCAGCCAAAACCAAAAACTGTTTGAAGCACATGAACACTTCGGACTTTTCCTTCAATGGATATACCCATGCACGCTTGGAAAAATCATCGATGAAAGTCACAAAGTAAAGATAACTCCCAAAAGAAGGTGTCTGCATAGGACCACATACATCACTATATACAAGCTTTAATTTCTGAGTAGCCCGAACTAAACCATCTTCTGGAAACATGAACGCTACATTTTGCCCAAAATAAAGCCTTCACAAAAATGTTTTCCAGGTGCCTTAAGTTTGGGCAAAGAGGACACCATTTCAGATTTCTACAGGCGTAGCAAACTAGCAAAATTTAGATGACCAAAGGGTGCATGCCAAAGCTTTGCATCTGACATAGCCTGAGAATCATTTACTGCACATGCCAAATCATTAACATATCTTTCATAGTCTATGAACTTATACAACCCACGACACAAAATGCCAGAAGCAATAATCATATCGCCATTTGATAGATCATGAACTGTACACCTATCATCAACAAATTTCACAACCAAGCCAATCTTGGCTAATGCAGAAACTGATAACAGGTGCACAAATAAAGCATCTGACAAGGTTAAAGAACTACCATCAACAGTCGTCAAAATGATCTTACCAACTCCCATAACAGGATAAGAGAAGTTGTTGGCACATGTAATAGTATTCCCTATAGGAGCATGCTCGAGTGAAGAGAAGAAACTACACTGCGAGGTAATATGTTTGGTCGCCCCATTGTCAAAGTACCAAACATGTGAGTCTACTGCAGACATGCACTGCTCATGAGAAGATGGATCAAAACTGCAAACAGTAGTAAACACCCATTCTTCTTCCTGCACAAGATTAGCAAACTCTGTTTTTGGTGTAGAGTCCTCTGCAACAACCATTCGAGCCTCTTTCTTCTTTGCCTCTTTTGCAACCAGTTTTGGACAGTTCTTTATGATATGATCATTTCCTGTATAATACTTACAAAACAATTTCTGCTTTTTTGATTTTTTTCTCATCTTTGTCTTGGTTCTTTGAATATGCAGCATTTCCAGATTTCTACTTACTAGTAGAAGAGCTCCATTTTCCTTTGCCCTTCTGACTAGCCAAGAAAGCTTGATCTACAACGCCCATAATGGACATTTTCGTCCTGGAGTGATCTTCCTACAATAGAACAGAGACTAGCTCCTCAAATGCCAAGGCATTTGGATTTCCTTTCATCATCAACGGAAGAGTAGAAGCAAAACTCTGATATGAATCAAGAAGACCATTCAGAACGGTCTGCACAAATGAGCTATCTGGTATAACCTCATCAACAAAAATCAACTGTTCCTTCAAGTCTTTGATCTTTGTTAGGAAACTATCCATAGAATCACCTTCATTCATGTGCTCACTCTCTAACTGTTTTTGGAGGTAAGCAACACGAGCCTCATTCCTAGCTTGGTACAATGTGGTAAGTGTATCCCAAGCATCCTGAGCTATTTTGCAAGAGCGAATATGAGGAATAATGGAACGTTTGACAGACAAAGCTATCAATGCATGTGCCTGGGCATCTCTGCCATCCCAAGAAATTTGCTCTGCAGTACGTGAAGTAGAAATCGAAGCACGAACAGGAATATGTAGAATATCACCATCTTCGACACCTTCTACAACAGCTTCAGTACCTGCAGTTGTAACAATTGCAGGTGTGATAGGATGTTTTTCGACACCCTACACAATGTTCCACAATCCTTTTGCAACCAACACATGTTGCATCATATAAGCGCATAACGGGTAGTTGGTACCATACAACTTATCCTCAACAGCCAACATAGGGAATACATCACTACTTTCAGCCATGGCTGGTGACTAAAATACCTTGATGCAGAAAATTGACTGTATCTCAAAAAGTTGAACAGAACTGCCCAGGTGAATTCTGCTACACCTGTAGCAGACTTCGAGATGCTTATACTGGCGAACAAAAACTGGTATATACGTGTTGGCAGTAGTCAAGACACCCAAGGACTCACAAGACAAAGAAGCCAAAGGAGGGAGTCAGAACGAAGAGAAGGCACAAGCAAAAAAAGTAGTCAACGAAGATCTGGCAAATAGGCCATCCAAATTTTCCAACCAAACCTCATTTCAACAATGATTTTCATCATTACATTAACCTTGTAAATACCATTTTTGGATAGTTTTGACTCCATTTTCTGCAAGCCAAGGAGTCATTGAGCTTGAGGAGCATTAGAAGTACCTACCTATCAATTTTCATATTTTTTAGACTCCATTTGAGCCTTCAGATAGTCCCTAGAACCTAATTTTTAACTAGGCCAGACACTAGGTGTGGAGAAGGCCAAAACTAGTCAAAAACTATAAAAGGAGCTAGAGAGCTCATTTTTGAGGTTAGGTTTTTGTAGAAATGAACTTGTAAGAGCATTTTTGAGTAATCTAAAGAACTCCATTGTCTCTCTCTTTGTTCTTGCCTTGTGTGCACGTGTGTGTGTATGTGTGTGCATGTTAGTGTGCTTCTCACTCACACACTTGTGCCATCACTTGTTGGAGATCTTCATACCATCCTCACGTCTTCTCAGATTGACATTAAAGGAGGTGCTACTCATCATTGAGCTACACCAAATTTTGGCGCCGTTGCTGGGGATCGAGCTTTGAGGAGGAGCGTCTGATGGTAAGATGTAGAGTTGAGACGTTGGAGTCATAGGTATTTTCTTCACTTTTATCTATTTCCTTTTATTTTCACCACCACCATCATCATCATCGCCATCTCCCACCTCCATCTCCATCATCACAAAAATTTCAGTTTTTGGTCATATCACCATACCCATACCATTTCCCCTCATTTCACTTGTGAGAGAAAGCGAGAGAGCGTTTGCATGCTTGTGCATTTCTGTGTTTTTTGAGATTTCCTACAGGAATCAGCATCCCCAATAGCTACACCAGCTTCAACAGTTAAAATTTTTGACTGTGCAGATTCCAAGGCATTGACCTCTGTCAATTGCGACCGATAGAAAAAGTGATCCTTTTGCTAAACTAAGTGCATAAATATGATGTGTAGGCCTAGAGCTTCATGAATATGTGTTTGAAATTTTAAAATTCCTCTGTTTTCTGTCAATCACGATCGACACTTCAATCGGGATGGACAAACGATGACGGACACTTGCTGACGGACCTCTCAATCATGATCGACACGTCAATCACGAGCGACATAGTCAACGACCGACTGACCACGATCGACAGGCCTTTCGTGCACCACGTGTCAATTGCAATCGACCCATTAGTCACGATCGACCCATCAATCGTGACTGCAGTCCCGACGGACCTGTCAATCACGACTGACCCAGTCAACGACTGTTTGACCACCACCGACAGACCCCTCATGCCATGTGTCAATCACGATCAACCCATAAATTGTGATCGATAGAGTCAACGATCCTTTGACCATGATTGACTGAAATTACGAGCCATGAGTCAATCGCGATTGACCCATCAATCGCGACTGACAGCCACGAGGGACCTGTCAATCGTGACCGACACATCGATCACAACTTACATATCAATCACAATTGATAGACCACTTGATCGCGATTGACGGGAAAATTCGGCGACATTTTTAGGGCAAAAAATCTTGGTCTATTTTTGGCAAAAGGCCAAAACACTCCAATAATGTCTCAATATATTTCGTTTGACACAATGCCATTCCATCATCAACTTGCATAAACTGAATGCCCAAATAGTGATGCAAATGCCCCAAATCAGACATCTGAAATGAGGCATGCAAATTAGCCTTAAAATTAGTAATATGCTTCTCACTAGGACCAGTGAGCAACATGCCGTCAACATAGACAACAATGATCAGCACATCATTAGCACGCTTAACATATAAGGTGCTTTCAGTTGGACTGTTCTCAAAACCATGTGCAATCAGATAGGCATGTATCTTCTCATACCAAGCACGTGGTGCTTGCTTTAAACCATATACTGCCTTCTTTAACCTGCACACCTGGTTTTCATGCCCTTTCTGCACAAAGTCACGGGGCTGAAAAATATACACTTCTTCATGCAAGTCACCATTCAAAATGCTACTTTAATGTCTAACTGATGTACATTCCAACCATGATGAGCTACAAGTGCACAGATGCTCCGAACAGTAGTCATACAACATGTAGGTGCAAAGGTCTCATCAAAATCAATGCCTTTTTCCTGTGCATAACCCTTTGCAACAAGCCTAGCTTTATATCTGTCAACTGTACCATTTGGTTTACGCTTTAGATTGTATACGCACGTAGTGCCAATGGCCTTCTTGCCAGGGCAAGTCACCTAAAGACCAAGTACCATTCTTCATTGTAGCATCATATTCAGATTGCATAGCACCCATCCAATTTTTTGAATTTTGTGCTTTATCAAAAGAAACAGGCTCATTCGCATCACAGAGACTAGATGCAACCATAGCATAGCAATCTGATGCAAAAGAGGCACTATGAGAGCCTGAACGAGTACGATATGACAAAGGTGCATCTAATTTGCTATCACGCAAAGTCTGCACCAACCATTTTGGCATAGTTTTTGCCTGCTCAATATCAGCTCTCTCATCAACTAGTGCATCATGTAAATCTCCATTAGAAATGGAATGATCTGCATCATCACATGAAACCTGCAAAGGCTGAGAAGTTGCCTCATTGGGACTAGCACTAGACTATCCACCTATAAAAAGAGGTAGCAAAGTATCATACATGTCTTTGGAGCTAACAGATGTCTCCTTAGTACATGAAAGAAATGGATGAATAGCATCTTCCACGGCTAACCAGAATGTGTTTAGTCTGTGGATAATATAAACGATATCCTTTACTTTCAGAACTATACCCAACAAAAATACATTTTACTGCTTTATCATCCAATTTTTTGCGATGTTGTTCATGCACTAATGCATATGCCAAACAACCAAAAACATGGAGGTGAGCAACAGATGGCTTGCGATCATGCCAAGCCTCATATGGAGTGAGAGACTACAGTGCTTTAGTGGGACACCTGTTCAATACATATGCTGCGCACATGATAGCCTCAAGCCAGAAACTATGTGGTAAAGCTTGACTCTTGACCATACACCTCACCATCTCCATGAGTGACATGTTCTTTTGTTCAGCAACTCCATTCTCTTGAGGTGTACATGGCACTGTACACTGGTGTTTTATCCCACGTTCAGCTAGAAATGCATTAAAATCAGAAGACATATATTCCCCCCCTCGATCAGAACGGAGGGTGCCCATTTTACATGTTGACAGATTTTCAGCCAAAACCGAAAACTGTTTGAAGCACATGAACACTTCGGACTTTTCCTTCAATGGATATACCCATGCATGCCTGGAAAAATCATCGATGAAAGTCACAAAGTAAAGATAATTCCCAAAAGAAGGTGTCTGCATAGGACCACATACATCACTATGTACAAGCTGCGATTTCTGAGTAGCCCGAACTGAACCATCTTTTGGAAAGCATGAACGCTGCATTTTGCCCAAAATACAACCTTCACAAAAATGTTTTCCAAGTGCCTCAAGTTTGGGCAAAGAGGACACCATTTCAGATTTTTGCAGGCGTAGCAAACTAGCAAAATTTAGATGACCAAAGGGTGTATGCCAAAGCTTTGCATCTGACATAGCATGAGAATCATTTACTACACATGCCAAATCATTAACAGATCTTTCATAGTCTATGAGCTTATACAACCAACGAAACAAAATGCCAGAAGCAATAATCACATTACCATTTGATAGATTATGAATTGTACACCTGTCATTAATAAATTTCACAACCAAGAAAATCTTGGCTAATGCAGAAACTGATAACAGGTGCACAAATAAATCATCTGACAAGGTGAAAGAACTACCATCAGTAGTCATCAAAATGATCTTACGAAATCCCATAACAGGATAAGAGGAGTTGTTGGCACATGTAATAGTATTCCCTATAGGAGTAGGCTCGAGTGAAGCGAAGAAACTGCGCTGCGAGGTAATATGTTTGGTCATCCCACTGTCAAAGTAACAAACATCTGAGTCTACTGCAGACATGCACTGCTTATGAGGAGATGGGTCAAAACTGCAAACAATACTAAACGCCCAGTCTTCTTCCTGCACAAGAGTAGCAGACTCCGTTTTTGGTGTAGAGGCTTTTGCAACAACCATTCCAGCCTCTTTCTTCTTTAACTCTTTTGCAGCCAGTTTTGGACAGTTCTTTATGATATGATCATTCCCTTTACAATACTTACAAAACAATTTCTGCTTTTCTGATTTTTTTTCTCATCTTTGTCTTGGTCCTTTGAATGTGCAACATTTCCAGATTTCTACTTACTAGTAGAAGAGCTCCATTTTTCTTTGCCCTTCTGACTAGCCAAGAAAGCTTGATCTGCAACACGCATAATGGACCACTTCTGCCTGGACTGATCTTCCTGCAATAGAACAAAGACTAACTCCTCAAATGACAAGGCATTTGGATTGCCTTTCATCATCAACCAAAGAGTAGAAGTAAAGCTCTCATATGAATCAAGAAGACCATTCAGAACAGTCTGCACAAGTGAGCTATCTGGTATAACCTCATCAGCACAAATCAACTGTTTCTTCAAGTCTTTGATCTTTGTTAGGAAACTATCCATAGAATCACTTTCATTCATGTGCTCACTCTCTAACTGTTTTTGGAGGTAAGCAACATGAGCCTCATTCCTAGCTTGGTACAATGTGGTAAGTGTATCCCAAGCATCCTTAGTTGTTTTGCAAGAGCGAATATGAGGAATAATGACACCTTTGACAAACAAAGCTATCAATGCATGTGCCTGGATATCTCTGCAATCCCAAGGAATTTGCTCTGCAGTAGGTGCAGTAGAAACCGCAGCACAAACAGGAATATGCAGAATATCACCATCTTCGACACCTTCTACATGAGCTTCAGTACGTATAGTTGTAATAGTTGCAGGTGTGATAGGGCGTTTTTCGACACCCTGCACAATGTTCCACAGTCCTTTTGCAACCAATACATGTTGCATCATATAAGCCCATAACGGGTAGTTGGTACCATCCAACTTATCCTCAACACCCAACATACGGAATACATCACTTCTTTCAGCCATGGCCGGTGACTAAAATACCTTGATGCAAAAAATTGACTGTATCTCAGAAAGTTGAACAGAACTTCCTAGACGAATTCTGCTAGACCTGTAGCAGACTTGGAGATGCTTATACTGGCAAACAAAAACTGGTATATACCTGTTGGCAGCAGTCAAGACACCCAAGGACTCACAAGACAAGGAAGCCAAAGAAAGGAGTCAGAACGGAGAGAAGGCGCAAGCAGAAAAAGTAGTCAATGAAGATCTGGCAAATAGGCCATCCAAATTTTCCAACCAAACCTCATTTGAATAGTGATTTTCATCACTACATTAACCTTGTAAATATCATTTTTGGATAGTTTCAACTCCATTTTGTGCAAGCCAAGGCGTCCTTGAGCTTGAGGAGCATTAGAAGTACCTACCTATCAATTTTCATATTTTTTAGACTCCATTTGAGCCCTCAAATAGTCCCTATCACCTAATTTTTTTTAACTAGGCCGGACACTAGGTCTGGACAGGGCCAAAACTAGTCAAAAACTATAAAAAGAGCTAGAGAGCTCATTTTTGAGGTTAGCTTGTTGTAGAAATGAACTTGTAAGAGCATTTTTGAGTAATCTAAAGAACTTCATTGTCTTTCTCTTTGTTCTTGCCTTGTGTGCGCGTGTGTGTGTATGTGTGTGCATGTTAGTGTGCTTCTCACTCACACACTTGTGCCATCGCTTGTTCGAGCTCGTCATACTATCCTCACATCTTCCCGGATTGACATTAAAGGAGGTGCTACTCATCATTGAGCTACACCAAATTTTGGCGCCGTTCCCGAGTAAAATGAATGCCAGGATTATTAGATATAGTATTTTTAAGTTGACCATACCGAGGGGGAAGAAAATTGAGGGATCCTTAGGACTGTTTTTCATAAAGCCAAAGAACAATTTGATCTCTTAATTGCATGAATGAAGAGGGTTTTTTGTGTCAGTTGAATTCAAATCTTGAGCTAACTTTGGGACTTTTACAGTTTCATTGAGAGCATTGAAGGGCATTCTGAGCCAGAGTAAGTGCAAGCTTGGGAACATACTTCGTGGGCACACAAGGGCAACTGAGGAAGGAAACTAAAAGGTTGGAAATTCTCAACACCCTCTGTCAATTCCTAGCTTAGGCTAAGTACGGATAGAGGTTTTGATCAATAAGGGTTACATTAAGCACGATCAAGTCCAAGAACTCTAATCACTCAAGTGCAAGTACAAAGATATTACAATTGTGAAACAACATAAAGGAAAAGAATTTCAATCAAGTGACCAAACTTAAGTATGATACAACATAAGTGTTCCTTGTGACGAAAATTGATTGGAAAAGAAGTGACATCCTAAGAAAATTAAAAAGAACAAGTGATTAATACAAATTGATATGCAACAAGGTTGTACTTGGGAAAATTGGGCTATTCAATTAGGCATATGAACCTTATATCAGGACGACACCTAGGGAGAGATAGAAAAAGTCTTAGGTCTTCAGAGGCTAGTGTCAATCACACTGCTAGTTTTGGGCCGAGCAGTTGAGCCACTATTCACACTACCCTAGCTCTGAGACTAGTGAATCAGAGATGTCTCAAGGTATGGAGAGACCCACAGGAAGTTCAAGTGTGCCATACTTACAAAGGGTCGAAGGTCTTTACAAGATGCAACTCGAATACCTTAGGACCAACCGATTAGGTGCTTGCATCTATGAGGACGGCCTAGGAAGATCCATGGTCCAGATTAAAAACCCTGACCAACCCATTGGAATTGAACATCCAGTAGTCAAGTTTGAAAATGGAGCATACCTGGACAAAGAAGGAACCATATACGTAGTCACCAGTCACCCAGATAGGACAAACGAATTTGGTAATGTGATCTCAGAAACGGACATAGGTGACCTAGAGCAAGGGAACATAGGGGGAGAGCCTAAAACACCTCGAGGCAAATGTGTTCTTATTAGAATTATCACACCAGAGGGGATTCCCCAGGACAACAAGAGCATAGATCTGCTCTTAAATCGAAAGACCGATGAAGCCTTTTGGAGCTATAAGCTTGATCAACCAAATGAGGTAGGAATGATCACAATCTATGAATTCAAAGATCCTGACAACACTTCAGAAAGAATATTTGTGGTCATAGAGCATGGTAGGCATGCCTACACTTGGAAGGGAGAATTTATTTTTCCCCAACCACTATCTAATGTCTCTTATGGACACCCAAGAGGTGGAACTTCCCAAGCTCATGGAGCTCAAAGAGACAGGAATAGAGACAGGCCAGAGGTAAGTTTTGCCAACCCCTTGGGTCGAGAAAGGATGAGAACAGAGACGGATAGAGTGGAAACTGAGAGACCTAGAGCCCCAAGAAACCAAAGAAATGTGGATGAATTCCCTCTACCAAGACCTAGGGAGCACACGAGGACTTTGAGACCCACAGAGCTAGTTAAATCCATGAAGAACTACTTTGATGGCACAGGAGACCCATATGATCATGTGGCCGAGTTTAGGCAAGTCTTGAGAGTTGAACAAGTTGAGGACCTATTCACGCAGTACAATGCCTTTGGTCTAACCTTTAGGAACACTGCCCTTACGTGGTTTCAACCACTAAATGAGAGACACTTCAGGAACATAGACCAACTTCTAGAGGCATTCATTACTGAACTCTCCAAGAGTGGTATATGGCATAATACTTCCTCACTGATTCATAGCTTCAAGCAGACACCTCAAGAGACCGTCAGACTTGCAGGAAGAAGGTTTAGGCAATATCTAGAGAGATGTCGGATTCCTGAGTTACCCACACCATCCAAACAAGTGGCTTTGTTCCTAGATGGACTGCTGAGTACAAAGTTGAGATCGTATGTGTACTTGAAGGACCCTAGAACCATACAAGAGTGTGTATGCATGTGCATTGACATTGAAGATAACCTAGGGGAGGAATTAGAACTTTCAGAAATCTACAAAGATTCAGATAGTTCTACTAGCCTCTCTTCCACTCAATCCACATCTATTGAGGAACTCGTCGAGAAAGTAGCTCAGAAGTTAGGAGTCTCCAGTAAACAAATACCAAGATTTGCCCCAGTGAAAAGATGCTATACTTGTGGAGGTGACCATATGGAGAATGTATGTCCCATTATGGCTCAACCCCAAGTGAATCCTAATTGCCAGTACTGCACCATAGAAAGGAGATACACTAATCACATTGTGCAAGATTGCCCATACAATTAGCAAGCGGTTAGAATAAGTTACCCTCAGCCATATCCACAACAGGGAAGACACCAGACCTAGTACCCACCACAACAATATGGTAGACCACAACAACCCTACCAAACCCAGCAAAGGCCTCAGCCTGTGTTAGCTCAGCAACCTCCTACCCCAACCAATGTGATTCCAGTAAAGTATGCTGCTGCAGAAGAGAACCTGAATAGAGCTATAGTGCCAATGATGCCACTGCTTTCAGAGAGTGACCCAAGTGATCATAGTTTTGACTCTACTCACATGGATAGTCCACAGGCGTACTACATGCAGTCACCTGAGCATAACGAGTCATATTACTCAGAAGATCCGAGTGAACCTAGTTGGGATCCAAAATATGTAAATATCATGTACACAAATCCCAACCCTAGCCCTCAACCTAGGCAAGTAAGACCCCCATTCCCTAGAGGACCATGCTACAGATCTCAGGGAGATCATCTCATTCGTGATTGCCCTATGCCTACCTCCACACAACCCCAATCGGTGACAATTCAAGGTTTTTGTCAAGATTGCGAAAAGGAGCATCTCTTATGAGACTACCCAAAGAATCCCAATAATATACCAAAAATCACTCCTATCAATGTTATCGGGTTAGTTGTAGACTCAAGAGGAAGTGTCACGTCCACTGCACCTGTGCAAGCGGTCACCAGAGCCCAGACTTTGCAGCACAACCGAGGTTTAGGCCAAGAAAAGAGCATCGTGGTTAGTGAAACTAAGAGCTTAACCAAGAAACGGACGAGAGCCTGGAAAGATAGCCGAGAGCGAATGAAAAGACAATGGTCTAAGAAGATGAGAATTAAAAGAAAGCATAAGAGAAACAAAAGCCAAGATTGTTGAGCTCACCTCTCAAACAAACTCTCACATACCACCACCACATGCATCCCTATCACCATCTAATCCACCATCTTTCAATCCACCTCATACCAATCCACCACCCCCTAGAGTAGGATCAGTATTGGCTGACTGCACTCCTGAAGACATCGACATGATGCTTAAGGCATATCAGGCCAGAATCCAAGAAGGGCCAAACATGACAGATCATGACAAATGTTACCCTAGAGCTGATCTAGAGATAGAGAGAACCAAGCTTTGTGCTAAAATGGTAGCATTGGCTCAGAGCATGTTTGAAGCCAGTCGCCTTTTCAACTACTCTTGCTCAGCTAAGGCACAATTGCACTTTGATGGACTGTTAGAGAAATTGGAGAGTATAATTGCAAGATCTGGCCAGGAAGCCACCCCTCAAGGAAGAGACAAGGCAAGTGAAAGAATAAGCGTTCTCCCTCAGGAGGCTTATGTGCCTAACTCCACAGAACTAGACACATCTTCTTCTATGAATAGGTATTCTCCAGAATTCCTGCGAGAGATTCAAGAAGAGAAATGGCCTAAAGAAAGTGAAGTCCCTCCTCCCATTGAACTTGTGGATGACACGCATGACCAATTCTCACAAGATATTCCTTCCATTTATGGAGGGCAGGAGAGCACCCAATCTCAAGAGAGATTAGACTTTGAGTCTAATTCCTTACAGGCGCTAGCCCATTTCATAGGCCCGTGGGAAGCTAAGTCTACTTATATGAGAGCACCCACAGTCATGGTAAGAAACGAAGACTCAGTCATACCTAGGAACACAGAGGTCGTAAAAAACACTAAAGTGCAGTGCAACCTCACTTTAGAAGAGCTACTCAAAGTTAGGCCAGAGCTATGGAAACATGTAACCAATCAAGTGCTAGAAGTAGTGAAACCTTATTCCCAGGTAGCATCTCATAGAACGGTACCAGAAATACCTTGGGACAAGATAGGAGACATGAGCAAAGGAGAAGAGGGAAACACCTATCTTCCCATTACCCATCAAGGATACACAACCAAAGCAATTTTGGACTCAGACGAAGAAGTTGCCATTGCTACCACTTCCCTATGGAAGCGTTGGGGCAAGCCAGCACTCAGGCCAACGAGAATGAAATTGCAGATGGCCGATGGTCACATCGAGAGACCCTTAGGACTACTAGAAGGAATAACTCTCACTACATGTGGTGTAGAGTTTGAGCATACATTTGCTATATGTGACTTTAGCAAAAATCATGCCTATGAGATGATTTTGGGAAGACCATTTATGGGGCAGTTGCAAGTGGTACATGATTGGGGAACCAATTCCTTGTACTTGCAACACTTAGGTGTCACGACCAAAGTTAATCTCAAGGACTACTCTCATAGAGACGTACCCCCCATTCAATGGAATCCCATCCATAGAGCCAAAGATGATACTGAGTTAGTGCATTCCAGAGGATCAGGATCCTCATGGATGCATTGATGGAGAGTGTTAATCTCCAAAAGAATAAGCTATCCTTGATGTTAGACCACCTCTATATCAAGAATAACTTTAAGCTCCAACCAATTTTGGAAGACAAGCACCAAATTATCAAGAAATTAGCTAACTGTGAAAAAATCTGTTTCTCAGAAAAGTCTGCTGCATCTTAATCACTCATTGACTAATCATTCCTGTAAAGTTTTTGATAAAACTTTGTAAAACATTTCACCTAGAGATTGCGCACCTCCTCCAAGTTAAAACATTTCAAAAGATTTAGTAGATTATGAGAAATGATTCAAACAATCTACCTATGTCTGAAACTGTCTCTCTGTATAGTCGACTTTGACACCTGTAACTTCTAAGACATGGTTCTCCAAAAGTAGAACCCGTTTAAGCAAATGCTTTTAGCCATAGATGCCTTACCTCTCAACTTAGATTTTAAGTCCTGATTCATGCAAAACTTTAATCTGTTCAGTGAGAAATGATCAAATCATTGACCATAAAAAATGCGCCTGTTTCAAGAAACTGTGAACACTCTTTACATATGAATGTTCCTACTCATAATTCTTACAGCCTGTTTACAATTAGGCTCTCAAACTTTAACCATAGACTCATTAAATATGGACTTAGACATCTACAAAATGATTCTTGAAATGATCAAGCAAAGAAGGAGAATGCACAAAAACATCGGGTGCAACTTCTCTTCATTTCTGACAAAAATTACATCTGGATGGGAGAGCTATTCTAATCTCTTCATAAGTTTCTAATGACTTCTAATTCTGTACAATTCTCATGCTCTACATACTCTCTCATACTTGCCCCGAAATTTTCCAAAGTATATATAGACAAAAATTTACAAGCTTATGACTATTCAAAGATATAAGTGAACTATTTCTGACATAATGTACATATGTGTACACATCTTCCAAATTCTGAATGTGTCCTTCCTTCAAGCTTCACAACTTGTTCTCTTCTCAAATCCTTGACTTCATTTCCATGTCAAAACATCAATTGGTGATTGTCCTGCACCAACAGCTCCCCCTCAATCATCAATTGAGGTTTTCTCTATCTTCTTTATGCCTGCCATGTCTTTGAATCTCTGTAACTTTGGTCCATCCAAGCTTTTGGTAAGCATATCAGCTATCTGATCTTTTGTTGAAGTATGTATGACTTCAATCTCTTTATCCATTACCTTCTCTCTCAGAAAGTGATACTGAATCTCAATGTATTTAGTCCTTGCATGAAACACAGGATTAGCAACCAAATACAATGAGCTCATGTTGTCTCCATAAATGATAGGTGTACTCTGTATGATGTCAAAACTCTTCATGAGAGTCTTAAGCCATATCACTTCCTTTGCAGCTTCAACCATACCTTTGTACTCTGCTTCTGAAGATGACAAAGCAACTGTATGTTGCTTCTTTGAACACCAAGAGATTTACTTATCTCCCACATAACACAAATATCCATATGTTGATCTTCTATCATCAGGATTACCTGCCCAATCTGCATCACTATATATTTTGATGTTTGTATCTGATGTAAAACCATAATACAAACCCTCTTTGAGTGTACCCTTAATGTACCTCAACACTCTTTGACCTGCAATTCAATGTTCTTTCCTAGGACAATGCATGAATTGAGACAAAACTCCAATTGCATATGATAAATCAGGCCTAATTCATGTAGCATAGATAAGACTACCAAACAAACTCTGATATAGTTTCATATCCTTGAATACTTCTCCACCATATTTGCTCAATTTGTGATTTATCTCATTGGAGTAGGTGCTATCCTGCAATCATTCATTTTAAACTTGATTAACAAGTTTCTCAAATACCTTTCTTGAGTCACATACACTCCATGTTGAGTGTATGAAATCTCCATGCCCAAAAAATATGACAAGTCTCCCAAATCACTGATCTTGAACTCTTTCTCCATTTGCTTCTTTAGGCTTTGAATACCTTTCTCATCTGTACCTGTAAGAATTATATCATCCACATATATGCACATGTAAATGAACCCATCATCACTTGCTTTAACAAGCAAGCTACTATCTGCCTTAGATACTTGAAATCCAAGTTCTTTCAAGAACTTCACAAGTCTATAATTCCATGCCCTTGGGGCCTGCTTCAAACCATACAAAGATCTCTTGAGCTTACATACATGATCTGGATACCTTCCATCTCTGAATCCTTGAAGTTGCTCCATGAAAACATCATCTAAAATGTAACCATTTAAAAACTAATTGACATAATTTCCAACCTTTACATGCAGCAATGGTTATGAGTGTCCTGATGGTTGTCATCTTTGCCACAGGACTATAAGTCTCATCATAATCAATACCATATGTTTGAGCAAATCCTTTCACAACAAGTCTAGCTTTATACCTAGACACACTTCCATATGCAAACCTCTTAGTCTTGTAGACCCATTTGCATCCAATGATCTTCTGACTATTTGGTTTAGGAACCGAATCCCATGTCTGATTCTCCATTAATGCATCATATTCGTCCTACATAGCTTTCTCCCAATTTTCCTTACCTTTTGCCTCTTCATATGTGGAAGGGTCTTCATCTGCCTTTATCATGTAAGCATAATCTTTGGTAGCCAAAAAAGAAGTATCCCTGTAGGTTGCCACTTGTGTCTTGATGACCTTCTGAGTTCTCCACTCCTTGAGGTTTCTGGTTCTTCACACTCAGGATCAAATCTTGGCATTTCTTCAACTTCAACCTGCACTTCATTATTCTCCACTTCATCAAATATTTGAACCTTTGATTTACCTTTGTTTTGACTCACAACTTCTTCATCACCTGTATTAATATTGATTGTACCTGCATACCAAGTACCTTGCTCATCAAATGTAACATCTTTTGATACAAGAAATTGTTTTGTGGATGGAATCCACAACCTATATCCCATCTGCTTATCATCATAACCAATGAATACATACTTTTCAGCTTTAGGTTCTAACTTGTGTCTTAATTGTGATGGCACATATGCATATGCCAAACATCCAAATACTTTGCAATGATCCAAGGTAGGTCTCTTACCCCACCATGCCTCATATGGTGTCATACCCTGCAAAGCTTTACATGGTAGCCTATTGACCAAATAAGTAGCTGCATTTATAGCCTCAGCCCACAAATAATTTGGGCAATTTTTCTCCTTCATCATTGACCTTGCAAACTCAACAAGAGTTCTATTTCTTCTCTCTGCTACACCATTTTGTTGAGGAGAGTACCTGCAAGTAATTTCCCTTTTTATACCTGCATTCCACAAGTAATCACTGAACTCATTAGAGAAATACTCACCCCCTCCATTTGACCTTAGTCTCTTCAATTTATGGCCTGTAATTCTTTCTGCATATGCATGATAGTGTTTAAATGTATTAAACACTTCTGACTTATCTTTGATCACATAGATAGTGATCCATCTGGTAGCATCATCAACATAAATCACATAGTACCTTGAACCATTGATACTGAAATCCTTTGATGGTCCCCACACATCTGTGTGTATCAACTCAAGCTTCTCTGAATACATAAAACCATGCTTGGAATAAGATTGCTTATGAGCCTTACCTAATTGACATGCCTCACATCTGTATGTCATATGTTGACCTGCAACATTAGGCAATCCAAGCACTGAACCATTCTTAATCATATCTTTGATACCTCTTTCATTGAAGTGTCCAAGTCTCTTGTGCCAAAGATCTAACTCAAAGATCTTATATCCTCCATAAGTGAACAAGGCATGACCAACATTACCTTGAATCTTCAATGTGAACAACCCTCCTTCTTTCTTCCCTGAAACAATTTTTTTATACCCATTGCTAGGGTCTTCCACAAACACTCCTTCATTAGTGAATCTCACTTCATAACCCTTTTCAACAATTTGTCCTACACTTATCAGATTCTTAGGAATTGTAGGAACATACAAGACCTTACTCAAGAGGGTGCTACCATCCTTGGCCTTCACTGATCCAACTGACTTCACACTGTGCTTTGTATTGTCACCTGTTTGAACAACATGATTAGATACCTTATTTTCCAAATCAGTCATCAATGCTATGTTACCACTCAGGTGATTGCTACACCCTGAGTCAATGTAGAAGACTCTTTGGTCTTCACTTTGCCTTTCACAAGTTGCATTCATTATCAATGTTGAATCCTCCTTCTGATTTGAAGCATAATTGTAGTAGGTATTATTGTATTGTTGACTTTGGAATCCTCTACCTGCATTTCTTCCAAAGTAACCCCTACTACCTCTTCCTCTGAAATTACCTCTTTGATTTCTGCCACCTCTTCCTCTTGAATTAAAGTTCTGATTATATCCACCATTACTCTGATTATTATGCCAACAATCATTAGCAATTGCATATGATAAATCAGGCCTAATTCATGTAGCATAGATAAGACTACCAAACAAACTCTGATATAGTTTCATATCCTTGAATTCTTCTCCACCATATTTGCTCAATTTGTGATTTATCTCATTGGAGTAGGTGCTATCCTGCAATCATTCATTTTAAACTTGATTAACAAGTTTCTCAAATACCTTTCTTGAGTCACATACACTCCATGTTGAGTGTATGAAATCTCCATGCCCAAAAAATATGACAAGTCTCCCAAATCACTGATCTTGAACTCTTTCTCCATTTGCTTCTTTAGGCTTTGGATACCTTTCTCATCTGTACCTGTAAGAATTATATCATCCACATATATGCACATGTAAATGAACCCATCATCACTTGCTTTAACAAGCAAGCTACTATCTGCCTTAGATACTTGAAATCCAAGTTCTTTCAAGAACTTCACAAGTCTATAATTCCATGCCCTTGGGGCCTGCTTCAAACCATACAAAGATCTCTTGAGCTTACATACATGATCTGGATACCTTCCATCTCTGAATCCTTGAAGTTGCTCCATGAAAACATCATCTGAAATGTAACCATTTAAAAAAGCATTCTTCACATCTAATTGACATAATTTCCAACCTTTACATGCAGCAATGGTTATGAGTGTCCTGATGGTTGTCATCTTTGCCACAGGACTATAAGTCTCATCATAATCAATACCATATGTTTGAGCAAATCCTTTCACAACAAGTCTAGCTTTATACCTAGACACACTTCCATATGCAAACCTCTTAGTCTTGTAGACCCATTTGCATCCAATGATCTTCTGACTATTTGGTTTAGGAACCGAATCCCATGTCTGATTCTCCATTAATGCATCATATTCGTCCTACATAGCTTTCTCCCAATTTTCCTTACCTTTTGCCTCTTCATATGTGGAAGGGTCTTCATCTGCCTTTATCATGTAAGCATAATCTTTGGTAGCCAAAAAAGAAGTATCCCTGTAGGTTGCCACTTGTGTCTTGATGACCTTCTGAGTTCTCCACTCCTTGAGGTTTCTGGTTCTTCACACTCAGGATCAAATCTTGGCATTTCTTCAACTTCAACCTGCACTTCATTATTCTCCACTTCATCAAATATTTGAACCTTTGATTTACCTTTGTTTTGACTCACAACTTCTTCATCACCTGTATTAATATTGATTGTACCTGCATACCAAGTACCTTGCTCATCAAATGTAACATCTTTTGATACAAGAAATTGTTTTGTGGATGGAATCCACAACCTATATCCCATCTGCTTATCATCATAACCAATGAATACATACTTTTCAGCTTTAGGTTCTAACTTGTGTCTTAATTGTGATGGCACATATGCATATGCCAAACATCCAAATACTTTGCAATGATCCAAGGTAGGTCTCTTACCCCACCATGCCTCATATGGTGTCATACCCTGCAAAGCTTTACATGGTAGCCTATTGACCAAATAAGTAGCTGCATTTATAGCCTCAGCCCACAAATAATTTGGGCAATTTTTCTCCTTCATCATTGACCTTGCAAACTCAACAAGAGTTCTATTTCTTCTCTCTGCTACACCATTTTGTTGAGGAGAGTACCTGCAAGTAATTTCCCTTTTTATACCTGCATTCCACAAGTAATCACTGAACTCATTAGAGAAATACTCACCCCCTCCATCTGACCTTAGTCTCTTCAATTTATGGCCTGTAATTCTTTCTGCATATGCATGATAGTGTTTAAATGTATTAAACACTTCTGACTTATCTTTGATCACATAGATAGTGATCCATCTGGTAGCATCATCAACATAAATCACATAGTACCTTGAACCATTGATACTGAAATCCTTTGATGGTCCCCACACATCTGTGTGTATCAACTCAAGCTTCTCTGAATACATAAAACCATGCTTGGAATAAGATTGCTTATGAGCCTTACCTAATTGACATGCCTCACATCTGTATGTCATATGTTGACCTGCAACATTAGGCAATCCAAGCACTGAACCATTCTTAATCATATCTTTGATACCTCTTTCATTGAAGTGTCCAAGTCTCTTGTGCCAAAGATCTAACTCAGAGATCTTATATCCTCCATAAGTGAACAAGGCATGACCAACATTACCTTGAATCTTCAATGTGAACAACCCTCCTTCTTTCTTCCCTGAAACAATTTTTTTATACCCATTGCTAGGGTCTTCCACAAACACTCCTTCATTAGTGAATCTCACTTCATAACCCTTTTCAACAATTTGTCCTACACTTATCAGATTCTTAGGAATTGTAGGAACATACAAGACCTTACTCAAGAGGGTGCTACCATCCTTGGCCTTCACTGATCCAACTGACTTCACACTGTGCTTTGTATTGTCACCTGTTTGAACAACATGATTAGATACCTTATTTTCCAAATCAGTCATCAATGCTATGTTACCACTCAGGTGATTGCTACACCCTGAGTCAATGTAGAAGACTCTTTGGTCTTCACTTTGCCTTTCACAAGTTGCATTCATTATCAATGTTGAATCCTCCTTCTGATTTGAAGCATAATTGTAGTAGGTATTATTGTATTGTTGACTTTGGAATCCTCTACCTGCATTTCTTCCAAAGTAACCCCTACTACCTCTTCCTCTGAAATTACCTCTTTGATTTCTGCCACCTCTTCCTCTTGAATTAAAGTTCTGATTATATCCACCATTACTCTGATTATTATGCCAACAATCATTAGCTAATGATTGTTGGCATAATAATCAGAGTAATGGTGGATATAATCAGAACTCCATCTTTATTATTCCCGCCTCTTCCTCTACCTTTGCCACCTCCTCTTCCTCTTAGGAAGTTGGCTTGACTAGTTGTGCCTTCATCTTCATTTGCTAGTTGCTTCCCTTTGCTATTTTTCTTCTTATCCTTTGAGTACATTGCATGACCTGTACTCTTGTCACCTTCACCTTTGACATCCTCCTCAAAGGTTAACATATGTCCTAGCAACTGATTTAAGTCATGAGTAAAATGATCAAGTGATAATTCAGTAGACAAAATGAATGGCTTCCATTTGTCATCACCTCTCAAACCTGTGAGGATTTGCCTTACCAATTTATCCTCCTCGATGTCTTCATCAACAGCTCCTAATGCATCTGCAATGTCCTTCATTCTGGTTACATAATTTGAGATGGATTGAGAGGCCTTCTTCTTGAATGTGGTAAATTCTACCCACAAAGATGCCTTCCTAGAGTTTGTGGAATTTTGGAAATGCTCCTCCAAAGCATTCCATATATCACTTGCACTTTCAAGACCTCTAATGTGAGGTAGCAAGTAATCACTGACTGCCATATAGATAATGCTCCTAGCTTGAGCATCTCTCTTCATCCAATTCTTCAAATCTGATAATTCCTCCCTAGTTGGAACACTAGGATCTCTGAATTGAGGCTTTTCTTCTTCACCTGTAATATAACCTATCAAGTTTTTGCTCATTATATGAGCTTCCATCCTCATTGACCATGCTGGATAGTTCTCTCTATCCAATTTCTCTATCTCAAGAGAATCTCCCATTCTTTCTTCTCCTGTGTATTGAATTCTTTAAACTTTATGAGTAACAGATGTACCTTTACTTCGAATAATACTCCTTCTCGCTTCCTTGGTGTCGTATGACCTCCTTCTCAAGCTTTTCCCTCAAGCTTTCACCTTTTGAACCTTCATATGTTGAATTTTATATGTCTGCAATAGTCGGAGTCTTCCTTTCCTCAATTTTGATACTTCCTGCTCTGTACCACTGATGGAGAGTGTTAATCTCCAAAAGAATAAGCTATCCTTGATGTTAGACCACCTCTATATCAAGAATAACTTTAAACTCCAACCAATTTTGGAAGACAAGCACCAAATTATCAAGAAATTAGCTAATTGTGAAAAATTCCGTTTCTCAGAAAAGTCTGCTGCATCTTAATCACTCATTGACTAATCATTCGTGTAAAGATTTTGATAAAACTTTGTAGAATATTTTGCCTAGAGATTGCGCACCTCCTCCAAGTTAAAACATTTCAAAAGATTGAGTAGATTATGAGAAATGATTCAAACAATCTACCTATGTCTGAAACTGTCTCTCTGTATAGTCGACTTTGACACCTGCAACTTCTAAGACATGGTTCTCCAAAACTAGAACCCGTTTAAGCAAATGCTTTTATCCATAGATGGCTTACCTCTCAACTTAGATTTTAAGTCCTCACTCATGCAAAACTTTAATCTGTGCAGTGAGAAATGATCAAATCATTGACCATCGAAAATGCGCCTGTTTCAAAAAACTGTGAACACTCTTTACATATGAATGTTCCTACTCATAGTTCTCACAGCTTGTTTACAATTAGGCTCTCAAACTTTAACCATAGACTCATCAACTATGGACTTAGACATCTACAAAAGGATTCTTGAAATGATCAAGCACAGAAGGAGAATGCACAGAAACATCGGGCGAAACTTCTCTTCATTTCTGACAAAAATTACATCTAGATGAGAGAGCTATTCTAATCTTTTCATAAGTTTCTAATGACTTCTAGTTCTATTCAATTCTCATGCTCTATATACTCTCTCATACTTGCCCCGACATTTTCCAAAGTATATATAGACAAAAATTTACAAGTTTATGACTATTCAAAGATATAAGTGAACTATTTCTGACATAAGGTACATATGTGTACACATCTTCCAAATTCTAAATGTGTCCTTCCTTCAAGCTTCACAACTTGTTCTCTTCTCAAATCCTTGACTTCATTTCCATGTCAAAGCCTCAATTGGTGATTGTCCTGCACCAACATGCATGAAGACACTCATCTATGGATGTGCAAGGTAGCAATAGAAGAAGAGAAGAGAGAAAAAGCCAGAGAGGTAGGTGTGAAAGAAACCCATAGATCAGTTCAAGACCCAACCTATGCACCTGTAGTATTTCCTTACGAAGAATTTGAACCTCACGGCTGGGCAGAAATCCTAGCAACAATGGATGTAGCCATCAATGAAGATCAATGGACACCTCACTATGATGAGGATGGCTATGACATTTCAGTCTTCTCAATAGAGCCAATCATGGGTGATTCAGTTCTTGAGGAATGTGAACCTAGCACTGATGTATTTGAGGATGCAAGTGACTCCGATCTAGAGTCAATCATTATGGACCCACCTTTTGCATCAGATGAAGAATACTTCTATGAGGTAGAAGTTCATCCTCAGAGACATGAAGAGCTCACAAATGATGTAAGGTTAACCACACAAGTAACTGCTAAGAATGAGAGCAAGAAGAGGAAGAAGAAAGAAGTCACACTGGAGGAAGAAGAATCCTTGTTTGAGGTCCCTGAAAACTTCAAAAAGTATAAGATAGACGATAGGAGAGTCATGATGAGAATGCCTAAACGGGATGCTTAAGCAGGAGAGGCCTATGATAACAAGGAAACCACTAAAAATTGTTGTAGCCTTAGAAGAAGGAGAAGAAAAATGCACATACATAGGACATGACCTGACGAAATTTTCGTACCTAGGCCCTCACATCTCCTCCAACTATTCGCTGTGGAGAAGACCTTACACTCAGATCAATTGCAGCTACCGCATCCGGACATTCGAGGGCTAGTAGATTGGGACGCCTTGTTAACAGACCTAGCACGGGGGCTGCGACTGGAAGAACATCACCTTGCTTCAGATGTGGTTCAATACTATGTCCAATGCTCAGCCAAACAAGGGTCTGTTAGAGACGACACACGCGAGAGAGGGGGTGTTGGCAGCAGTCAAGACACCCAAGGACTCACAAGACAAGGAAGCCAAAGAAGGGAGTCAGAACGGAGAGAAGGCAATAGCAGACAAAGTAGTCAACAAAGATCTGGTAAATAGGCCATCCAAATTTTCCAACCAAACCTCATTTGAAGAGTGATTTTCATCACTACATTAACCTTGTAAATACCATTTTTGGATAGTTTTGACTGCATTTTGTGCAAGCCAAGGAGTCCTTGAGCTTGATGAGCATTATAAGTACCTACCTATCAATTTTCATATTTTTTAAACTCCATTTGAGCCCTCAAATAGTCCCTAGAACCTAATTTTTAACTAGGCCGGACACTAGGTCTAGACAGGGCCAAAACTAGTCAAAAACTATAAAAAGAGCTAGAGAGCTCATTTTTTAGGTTATCTTGTTGTAGAAGTGAACTTGTAAGAGCATTTTTGAGTAATCTAAAGAACTCCATTGTCTCTCTCTTTGTTCTTGCCTTGTGTGCACGTGTGTGTGTATGTGTATGCATGTTAGTGTGCTTCGCACTCACACACTTGTGCCATCACTTGTTCGAGGTCTTCATACCATTCTCACGTCTTCCCGGATTGACATTAAAGGAGGTGCTACTCATCATTGAGCTACAATACCTTTGGCACAAAAAGATGAAATAGCCTACACAAGCGCTTCGATAGTGCATTCAGAGGCCGAAACGAGCTCAGATCGCGATTTCGAAAACATGCTGAGTATGCTCACCAAAATTCGTGCAATTTTGAGATTGCAAATGGAGGAGTATCGACGGCGCCGTAGATGAAGCGACGACCTGCTCGGATACCAATTGTTGGAGTTAGATGTCTACGAAAGCACACGAACAACACAAGGAAGAAGAAGAAGCTTGGAGCACAACACACAATACTGAATATATTACTAGAGAATGTACAAAGATAAGTAGCCCATTAGGGCAATAGGCGTATATACAAGTCGGGGGAAAAAAACCTCCTATAGAGGGAAAAAGTGCCCCGGTGGTCCTAGTGTGTTCACACACATCACTACCTAAATATATCAACATCTATTTCACATCTATTACTACCTAAAGATAAGTAGCCCATTAGGGCAATAGGCGTATATACAAGTCGGGGGAAAAAAACCTCCTATAGAGGGAAAAAGTGCCCCGGTGGTCCTAGTGTGTTCACATCAACATCACTACCTAGGGCATGTGGAAAGTGAGCAACAAGAGCATTTGCAAGCATATAGAATTCGTGAAATTATTCATTTGGTTGGAGCCTTAGGTTCTCAAGTTGGCCCAAAGCTCTTTCCTATGAATCACTAGGCCAAAATGTCTGACAAAAGATGGTTTTCAGAGCTTCCCAAGCAGAAAATTATCCATTTGCATGTTGACTATACAATGTCTACAAGTCCATCAAGGGTAGATGGAAACAAGGCTAGCATGGTGCCCTCTCGATTTTGCAATCCATATCCTTACATGATCATTGTAATTTTCCTATACCAAACCCTGAAATGATCATTGGAATTTTCCTATACCAAATGCCCCTTACATGATCATTGGAATTTTCCTATACCAAACCCTTGAAAGTAGGAAGTTTAATATTTATCCTTGCAAATTGATTTGTAAGGTCCTCCATCGATAAGTAATTATCCTCATAGGTTATTAGAGGTGGATTCTGGTGCTCTCCTAGTCTTCTCTTGAGAATGAGGTTTTTGAGCTAATTCTTTAGAAAAATCAAGAAGAAGAGTTAAGGGTATAGGGATGATTGGTCATCGAGAAGGGTGATCAGATGACCTTTTCCTACCATATGTCAATGTGGGAATCTTGGGAAGACGAAGAGACTCCCTAGATGCTCGGGTATGGGTCATGTGCCCACTTGTCCTATATTGGGTAGAAGCCTAACAAAGCTAAAAAGTTGAGGAAAAGTAGAAAAGAAGAAGGCTTCTCACTTCCAAAGTGTGTATTCCACATAGCACACAAGTTTTCCACCGTACATGCCAAACTGTAGAAGAGATACCTAGAATTACATTCTTGAAGAAGATGAGGCGATGCCCCTCCTAGGACACATTCAAGGGGGGTTTTCATTAGGGAAGTATACCCTGTAACATGCCGGAAAAACTTTCCACAAGCGCCAAACACCTTACGAGGGTATAGGAAGAACACAAAGTACAAAAAAAGGAGTCCAAAAAGAATACCGCAACTCAAAATAATGCAAATTTCATCACACAATAAAGATAGAAAATATACTTCTTGTCGATTGTAGGAAACACAACCCGAATATCCTCAAAGTAGTTAAACTATTGCCACTTGCCTACCCTTGAGGTTACTTGCTTAGTCACTCTCAATAGCAAGGCTCCCTTTATACTAGCAAAAGAAGTAGTTAGCAACTAACTAGGGACTTAGAATCCAAGAAGATGCTAATAGCCAACATACTCTTAAGCAAAGTATTGCTTCAAATGATAAATCACACAAGGAATAGATGATAAGCACACAAAGATCTATCCAATACAATATTCCAAATAGACCAACAACCTATTGAAAAAAACATTAGGTATCACAAAACATATTCTTAATGCTAGCAAAAAACTCCACAATACACAAGAAAACTTGCCAAAAGTCAAGCTAAAGACCCCAAACGATATAGTAAGACTATCCCAACACACTAGAGTGAGTAGCCCAATGTTGGAGTTACACGTCTACGGATGCACGCAAACAACACAAGGAAGAAGAAGAAGCTTGGATCTCAACACACAATACTGAATGTATTACTAGAGAATGTACAAAGATAAGTAGCCCATTAGGGCAATAGGCATTTATACAAGCTAGGGGAAAAAAACCTCCTAAAGACAAAAAAAAGTGCCCCGATGGTCCTAGTGTGTTCACACACATCACTACCTAAATATATCAACAAATCCCCCCTAGAAGTGATGCAATGAACAAGGAACTAGCACTCATGTATAAGGAAGTGCCAAGCTCTGTGGAAATCACTCCACAAAAGGAAGTAAGCCCAAAGCTCACCGGAAAGCTTCAAACTTCTCCCTAGGCAGAGCCTTTGTGAAAAGGTTTGCAATGTTCTCCTGCATGGGAACATATGCCAAGCTGATCTCCCCAACACAGAACCTCTCCATGACATAATGATAATGCACCTCAATGTGCTTAGTGTGAGCATGAAACACAAGGTTCCTTGCAATTGCTAATGTGCTCTGACTATCAGTGAAGATGGTGGTGGCAAAAGATTGACCAACACCCAAATCAGCTATAAGGCATCTGAGCCACACACACTCAACAGTCGTTGTGAAAGCTGCCCTGTACTCAATGTCACAACTCGAAGTGGCCACAGTAGGCTGCTTCTTGCTCAACCAAGATATACATGAGCTACCAAGCATGAAGCAAAAGTGTTGCTCTAAGGGTTGTGTTGGGAATTGAACTCACAACCTCCCGGTTAGGAGTGCGATGGGCTAACCACTTGCCCCAAAAGCCATGGTTGAGGATTACTTGCTAATCCTCTCTCTTAAGGCATGGTTCAACCATCTCCTACTAGGATTATGTGACATTCCTTTCCCCTTAGACTGAGCATTGTCCTCAATGCTCACTTGTGGACCCTTCTAACTCTTGGACCCACTTTCCATGCGTGAGTGCTTCCACCAACCTCAAACTCTAGCACATGGACCAAATTTGGACCTATCCCACCCTCCGTGGGTGCCCAAATGCCCATGCGCCTTCATCCAAGGCCAATTTCACAGTCACCACGGATAAGCGCTTTTTCCAAGTGCCCACGAATGAGGCGCAAACATCCGTCTCGCCCAATTTCTCAACTAGGCTCTGATACCAATGTTGGGAATTGAACTCACAACCTCCCGGTTAGGAGTGCGATGGGCTAACCACTTGCCCCAAAAGCCATGGTTGAGGATTACTTGCTAATCCTCTCTCTTAAGGCATGGTTCAACCATCTCCTACTAGCATTATGTGACAGGTTGCCCATAATTTTTCTCATGCTATGGCATCCTTTAGCCCTCATGAAAATACCTTCTTTTTGTAAATTAGGAGATGTCCATGTGAACACTCTCCTAAAACCCCTTTTTGATATTTCCTCTAGTCTATGGTATTGAAGCCTTTTTTTGAAAACTCCTTTTTGCACAAGTACCAAAATCCCCACGTAAAAGCTCTCCACGCCCTCTCTCTCTCTAGGTGGTTAGTCCCATATCACATAAAGATTCTCTTTTTGATTTAGCACATGTGGTCTTTTGACCACATGTTTTTATTCACATATGCCTCTCTTCTCTATATAAAGAAGAGCCTCATTTGTAAAAGGGAGGTCCCTTGGCCATGGCCTTGGCCTCCATTTTGGTAATGGAAGAAGGTGTCATTTGTTACTCTCTTGCCTCCTTGTGTGCAATGGCGTTGGTCTTGGTGTATGGATTTGCATGTGTGTGTGCATGGTTGGGAGGATGTTCCCCTTTGCTCCTTGTGACGTTGGCCATTGTTGCCATTGCTCCATGAGCGTGGGTGAACCTCTCCTCTCATTCTTTGCCCCAACTTGGAGAAACTTCTCATTTCCATGTGAGGCGGCTAGGGTTTGTTGTTCCCCTTTTCTCAACAAATTTGGCGCCGTTGCCGGGGACATCGGCCTTTAGTCGTTGGTTTTTCCAAGTTTGCGTGTCCATACTTCATGAGATGCACCTTGACACTTGGAGGAGGATGAATACGTGTGGCCTTCGGTTGGTCAAGGGTACCTCTCATTTGTTAAATTTTTGAGTAGTTTAGTTCTTTATTTCTGTTTGTTGCATGAAAACACCCCCTTATCCCATTCTTTCTCTCTCACTCTCTCACATATACACATCTCTACGCACTCACTTAGTGGCATCACTTCCCATCTCTTTCACCTCTGTGTTAGTGGCTGCCTTGGAAAGGGGGTGGGTAATTACTTCCTCTTGACCCTCCCTCTCATCCATTTTGAAAAAAAAAAAACCAAATGAAGTAGGAACGCGTAACATTGTCTTTGGATTCCTGTGTCTCCACATTATAAAAAAGAAAAAAAAAACTCTAACGCTTTTAACGTAAGTTGGGTGCATTTTGAATGGCGCATTTCGAATTTAAGGAAGGAGGTACATGGGCTCCCTATCTCATCATTTATTGTCATGCACAATTTCTGTTGTAGCTGTCAGTCTAGGACATGGTGGAGGAGTTAAAGGACTTCTCTTTAACTTTGTGTGGTAGGTGGGAGGAGGTTCCCTCCCTCCCAATCTCTCTCTAAGAAAAGGTTTAACGAGGTCGTGCCCTCTTGGCTCCCTCTTTTCACTTTTGGGACCAAGGGATGAGCTCCATCGAGCTCCCCTTCCTGAGCGCTGTCAGGGACCGAGCTTCACCATGCTCTCTCTCTGCTCGTAGACCCTCCCTCTTGGAATGAATATGGCTCGAGGCACTTCATGGGTGAGGGTCTTCGCCCCCAACGCTCGTGGTGTGGGCTTGCGAAGCTCCTGTTCCCTACCTTCGTCGAAATTGGGAATTGCTGCTCAGCGCTCCTCACTTGATGAACAGTCGAGGATTGTGACATGAACCTCCTTGGAGCGGGTCAAGCTCATATGTGTGTTCTTGCCTATTTGGCATATTTCAAGGCTGCGCTCGCTTCGCTCCTCGTGGCTATTCCTCTGTTGAAGGCCCTTTCTAGCTTCGAAGATTAATAACGTTTGCTCCTTTGCAGGCTTCTGCACTGTTGGAGCCCGACAAATGATGGGCTCCCCTGTTGTCTATAACGAAGGGTGAAATTTGAGGGTCATATCCGCTCACTGTTCCTTCATTATAGTTAAGTATTTGTGGATTTGGTGGTAATCTGTGTGTTCACTGGTTCCTCTCTGTTCTACGTGTAACCTCGAACTAGACTTTCGTTTAACCACCCACTTTGTTCATACGACTTCTCAGTCACATTATTTGTCGAGGATGTACTGCTCATAGTCCTGGCAGGCAATATGCCCTCTTACTGCTGGTTTAGATAAGGCTGAGATGTTAATCATGTTCTATCTTAGAATGTTATCCTCCCCACTGCTCAAGTCTGGCTGCTCTTCCCTCTTCACATCCGGTTGTGGGCTTGTGACTACAGAATCTGCGCACGATTCATGAAATCTTGTTCGCACTTTCCCTTTGCTACCTGGGTTGTTGTATTGGTTACCACCCTCCACTCATGATATGTTCGCTCTTTCAGACTTGCCAGTGATGATTGTTATCAGTATGAAAGATCTTTTGTTTGATGAACGAGTATCGACTTTGGTGTGGAACGTATGCTTTATGCTTGTAATGATACATTTCTTCAAGTCTTATTCCTACAAGTTAATATGTTATCAAGCCTCAAATTATTTCTAATGGCTTGGAGTTGATAGGGTCATTAACCTTGGCGGAAAGTTTTTGATGCACTAGGTATGCACGGATGATTGTATTAGAAGAAAATAGCATTGCTTCAGTTGAGACAATGTCTTCTGGACTGTGTGGATTTTGGTTTGCAATAGTTGATGTTGAAACCAAGATTAGGCATTTTAGTCTCTGTGTGCAATCTAGCCACGTACGTTTCAGATTATAATCCCCACTGTACGCATTACTTGGGTGGCTTCTTGAATCTTGTCTTAGACCTGCCTCCTTTTGCTTGAAGGAGAACCTTGCTCTATCAGTGGTATATCTCTTTGCCACCATAAGGGCACAGACCTGCAACAACAAAATTGGTACTGTTACATTGCATTGGGGAAAGTCATCAATAGTTGTCATTCTGTTTGTGAGTAGGACCGACTGTTATGCAAGCAATCGAGCATGTGCTATCAACAACTGTAAATTTTTTATCACCCTCTCTCAAGGCTTGTTTTGATTTTGAATCTTGTATGCTTATTTTCCATGTTTCGGGGTTAATGATAACAAATGAAATGTTTCTTCTTTGCTTCTCATGCCGTACATGGCTGATTCTAAGGAAAGCTGTCCTATGAGAAGGACTTCAAAGGTAAATAAGCAAGACTCATCAAAGGTTAGAGGGTCATAAAGGGTAGATCTCTACTCTAATATTACTTTGAGCAATGTCTTGATCTCAGCAGATTCATGGCTGAATCTGTTTCCTAACTCCCATTCATTTTCCTCAAGGAAACCCTTGCATTTCCTTCCTCCCAATCGGACATAGTGATGGAATCAATATTACATTATCTCCAGACTGGTTGAACTTCAGGCTTCTGAGAATAGTGCTTTTAGTGGAGAGCTTTGGTAGGGACTGTCTACTCTCTTGATCATGTTGGTAATGGGACTGGACTGTAATGATCTATCCATTTTTATCCTCAAATTTTCCCTATAATATCAAGTTGGCTTGTACGTAATTGGGTTTGTGCGCATGTTAGCAATCATCAAATTTCTTTGATGATTTCCTCTTTGATTCATATCCAAAATACTTCAAGGACTAATGGTAGGTTCATACTTTGCGGCCTAACATTTGTAAGCCACCTGGAGACACAAACCTTTGATGTGTGAAGGTCTTGATTACCTACTCGACTGTGATGATGACTTCTCCACTGTTGCAAGTTTTGTTACGAGAAGGTTTAGGGTTGTTCTGTAAAGTTAGTTGGGATGAACATTGGGGCACAACATCGACACAAGTTAAGATATGATTTTCCCTTATTTTCAGAAGATTTGACATGCTTGGAAGTTTTAGGGTAATCGTAATTGTTCTCCTTGGGGATGGTTTAGAACCTCCAACCACGCAAGAAACGACCTTGCATTAAGGATCAATTTTTGGGAACACTTTATGAAGAAGTGCATAGGATGATTTTCCCCCATACTTCCATACCTCAGCCACATGCATGCTTCACTTTGTGATACATTTCACCTGTTAGATAGCTCATATCCACAACTCTGCTTCTCACTCCAGGAGTACATTTATGTTAGATACTAAGAAAGATGTTATGATCAAAATTGTTGGTACTGATAAAGTTGTGTGCTCTTTGTAGAAATCAGGCTAATCAGGTTACCTAGAGAGGTGTTATAAGGAAAAAACCCCAAGGCTCAGAAGATTGCTGATCGATGTTGTACTGCCACCAAAGCACCTAAAGGCCCTGAAGGAGTCTGATGAAAATGGCCATTGCATCTTCCCACCTAGCCTACAAGTTTGCACCATAAGTAATAGAGATACTGGCACACTGTGAGATATTTTCGGGACATAGAAGTTTACAGGTTGCTGCCAACAAAGAACCAGAAGAGTAGATGGTGCACAAGCTTTGCACAGAGGAGGGTCAAATTTTGGGAGATGCCATCCTATATGAAATATCTCTTTGGATCCTCTTTGATATCCCACAGTATGAGATAAATGTCCTCTAGTTAACTACTCACCATGGCTCTACCCTGAGTATTACAGGTTGAAACAAAGGTCGATGGGGCCCTCAATTTTCAAGGGCTGACTACCTCTACACTACAGGTTAGGCAACCAAACTAGATCTGCAGGGGTTGCTCTTTTAGAAATACTTGATGGCTTGGGATGTTACTCACAGGTTTGATAGGACAAGAGGCTCTTGATAGATTCCACTCTTTTGCTTTTTTGGGAAATTTGCTGATGCCTCTAAGACCCATATGTTTTAGGTCTGCCCTCGTTGCAGGTAGAACATGTTTATGCCCTTAAAATTGTGTCTGATGCAAGATAATTACATGTTTCTGTTTAAGATAAGGAGCTCTGAAATTTGTTGAGAAAGCAATATCTGTTCTTTGCAATATCATGCATCCATAACTCGGGGACCTTTCCATTCATGCTGGCTCTGCCTGATTGTAGCATCCCTTATGACTCATGCTATGCATGATATAAAATGATTAGTTGACTGATGAATAATGAACTATTTTTCCTAATGAAAGATGAAGTATTAGGAGAATGCCTCTACCAGACTCATTTGACGACTGGAATGAATCACTCACAGGTATGATAGGTGGAGTTGCATTGATACTAGTTTTTGAATTCTTGTGACTGAGGCACGGTGAGTTGCAACACATGACCACACTATTCAGGGATTGTTTTCAAACCGGCTGCTACCTCTTAAAGGAACTTTAGTCTCTGTTTCACGCCAATGATTGTTGCAGGTACTTGGTTGAGCTACAAGATCCCTTTGGTCCTGCAACCAGTCCCAAAATAAAAAGGATTATGGCTGTAACATATGCGCATGGTTTCTTGAATAATGTTTGTATGGTCGCTCTTATTCTCTGGGATTTCCTGTTTGGCTTCTAAGAATCTGTAGCAAGCTACTACCATGACTATTGCAAGACGAAGAAGATTTGCATGTTCCTAGGCCTAATGGAAACGAAGATTGTGGGTACCTTGTGTAATTTAACTTGCAAGTCTAAACTTTATTTGATAAAGGGCACTTGGTTCATGCCACGACTACTGACATTGGTTTTGACTTTCTGAGACTGCCACATGGGGATTTTGGATGCTCTTTAAAGACCTATACATGTGATGAAGCTCTTCAGATTGCCCATTAGTGATCGAATCTTGTCTCATTGTGTGATACAGGTTTGAAGGAGGATAATGATTGCTTTTGGGTTGTTTGGGGCTAACCATTGACCTTTATATGCTAGCCACTACACTACTTTGAATAATGAGGGAGGGTTGTAATGATTGTCTTCATAAAGAATGATAATAAGATTTGTAGGGATCCAACCTGATTAGAAACATAATTGTGGCATTCATTCCCTTTCAGATGAATGAGAAATTCATGATATGCTTCATGATCATAATATATGTGCTCAATTTGTCTCTGAGTGTTGCAGGTTCAAAGGAAGGAAGACGGTTGATTTCTGGGGCATCCCTGCACTTTTTTATGCAGTTGAGAAGTATGGAGTGTTAGGCTCTGGGTGATCTGAGAGATATAGGCTTCAGACAAGTTAACTAATAAAGGAAACTATGCCTTGTGTATCTATGATTGAGTATAGCTATTTACTTTTTTGTTTTCATTGCTTGGGGCTGTTTATGTTTTACTAAGGATTTGACTGTTGTTTGGATTTACACACTGCCTGTTCAATTGTATCTGGAAAAGGTCTCGAAAATGCTGGAAACACTGTCACAAAGGCCGAATGCTTGTTTTTTGCTAGGGAAGAAATTCCCTGGTTTTACAATGCTCACTTAATACAGTATAGGCCAACACACACAGAACTTACCTTTGATTTGTTTGGACTCCTATAGATGCTCTCTTGTGAATGATGTGTTTCTTTAATGCTCACAACTTTGTTGATTTTGAAATCTTGTGACTGACCCTGTGAGATTGGGCCTACATGTTTTTTTTTTTTTTGAAACGGCATTCCAGGCACTTAAAACCTCGACCTGCACCTATTGAACTTCTGCATGAGATAATATGATTCGCAGAAATTACTCTTGATGACTTGAAAGTTTTTAAACCTTGCCCAGGCATGTCTACTTAGCAAAAGATACACATGGCCTTAGTCACTGAATGTTGTGTGTTACTCTCATCCATTCTCATCTTCTGCTCATTGGTTGTCATATAACTAAACGATTATGATTTAAGTAATGGAGACATGGTAAAAATATAAGTCAGATGGACCACTACTTGAGTTCTTGGCCTTTGGTGCTTTAATTTGCAGAGTGCAGGAATAGCTAGCTCTCTATGTGGACTTAAGCTAGTCCTATAAGACTTAATGCCCCTTATGTGGAAACTAAAATTGACATGAATGTTTATCTCATTACAAAATGCAGTCTACTTGCTCTTTTGTATTTCATTTCAGGTTTTGGAGCTCCTTGCAAGAGCTTTGACCATCCTACATAGGACTGCACAAGGGTATGCATGATGGAGAGTGTTAATCTCCAAAAGAACAACCTACTCTTGAATTTAGAACACCTCTATATCAAGAGTAAGTCAAAACCTTCACTAAATTAGAGGTCCAATCTCCAAATTATCAAAAGTTGAAAAATTCTGTGAAGAAGATGAAACATAGAAAGTCTGCTGCACAATTTCTTCTCATTGACCTATCAAACATGTAAAGTTTTCTATGAAATTTTGTATGGAGTGTCGCCTAGAGATTGCGCACCTCCTCCAAGTTAAAGTTCTTCAAAAGGTTTAGTATAACTTGAGAAATCAACTTCACAAGTTACCTATGTCTGAATCTGCACTTCTGAGAAGTCGATTTAGACACCCCTAACTTCTTAACTTCAATTCTCTCAGTACAAAACCCGTTTAAGCAAATTCTTCTAGCCACAAGTAGATTACCTTCCAACTTAAAGATTAAGTGCTTGCTTGCACAAAACTTTAAACTATGGAGTGAGAACTGACCAAAAGATTAAGATCGAAATTTGCGCCTGTTTCAGAGAACTGTGAACATTCAACACATATGAATGTTCCTACTAACAATTCTCCTAGCCTGTTTACAATTAGACTTTGAAACTCAGGTCACAGGCTCATTAACTACCAACTTAGATATCCTCAAAAGGATTTCACAATTGATCAAACACAGACGGAGCAGACACGAAAAGATCGGGCGCAATATTTCTTCAATTACTCAGAAAGTTACAGTTGAGTGATGAGAGAAAACTCAACTAACTTTTCACATGTCTCTTGACATCTATCTTCCTCATTCTTGACTTCTATCTATTGTCACATATGCTCTCATTTTCTCATATATGCCTCTCATATCACGCCTCGACATTTTCAGGGTATTTATAGATAAATTTGTACAAGTCTATGACTAATCAAAGATCTAAGTGAACTATGTACATATGTGTACATTCCTCACATACTCTGAATGTATCTTCCTTCAAAGCTTCAAGAATTGATCTCATCCTTCATTCTTTAGTCTTCAAACATTCAATTGGTGATTGATCTGCACCAACAGCTCCCCCTCAATCATCAATTGAGGTTTCTTCTTTCTTCTTTATACCTGCCATGTCTTTAAACTTCTGTAGCTTTGGTCCATCCAAGCTCTTTGTAAGCATATCAGCTATCTGATCCTTTGTTGAAGTATGTATGACTTCAATCTCTTTATCCATCACCTTCTCTCTTAGAAAGTGATACTGAATCTCAATATGTTTGGTCCTCGCATGAAAAACAGGATTAGTAGCTAAATACAATGAACTCATGTTATCTCCATATATAATTGGTACCCCATGCACAATGTCAAAACTCTTCATCAAAGTCTTGAGCCAAATTACTTCCTTTGCAGCTTCAACCATGCCTTTATACTCTGCTTCTGTAGAAGACAAAGCAACTGTATGTTGCTTCTTGGAACACCATGAGATAAGTTTATCTCCCACATAACACATATATCCAAAAGTTGACCTTCTATCATCTGGATTACCTGCCCAATCTGCATCACTATAAATTTTGATATTTGTATCTGAGGTAAACCCATAATACAAACCTTCATTGAGTGTACCCTTAATGTACCTCAATACTCTTTGACCTGCAATCCAATGTTCTTTCCTTGGGCAATGCATGAATTGAGACAAAACTCCAACTGCATATGATAAATCAGGTCTAGTTAAAGTAGCATAGATAAGACTACCAACCAAACTCTGATATTGTCTCATGTCCTTGAATTCTTCACCTCCAAACTTACTCAATTTGTGATTCACCTCCATTGGTGTAGGTGCTACCCTGCAATCATCCATTTTAAACTTGATTAACAAGTTCTTCAAATACCTTTCTTGGGTCACAAATACTCCATGTTGAGTATATGTAATCTCCATGCCCAAGAAGTATGACAAGTCTCCCAAGTCACTTATCTTGAACTCTTTTTCCATTTGCTTCTTGAGTCTTTGTATTCCTTCTTCATCTGTACCTGTAAGAATTATATCATCAACATATATGCACATATATATGTAACCATTATCACTTGCTTTGACAAGCAAGCTACTATCTGCTTTAGACACCTGAAATCCAAGTTCTTTTAGGAACTTCACAAGTCTATAGTTCCATGCCCTTGGGGCCTGCTTCAAGCCATACAAAGCTCTCTTGAGCTTGCACATATGATCTGGATGCCTTTTATCTCTGAACCCTTGAGGTTGCTCCATGAATACATCATCTGAAATATAACCATTCAAAAAAGCATTTTTCACATCAAGTTGACATAACTTCCAACCTTTACATGCAGTAATAGCTATAAGTGTCCTGATGGTTGTCATCTTTGCAACAGGACTATAAGTCTCATCATAGTCAACACCATAAGTCTGAGCAAACCCTTTGACAACAAGTCTAGCTTTATATCTAGACACACTTCCATCTGCAAACCTTTTGGTTTTATAAACCCATTTGCATCCAATGATCTTCTGACTATTTGGTTTTGGAACCAAATCCCATGTTTGATTCTCCAATAGTGCATCATACTCTTCCTGCATAGCTTTCTCCCATTTTTCCTTACCTTTTGCCTCTTCATATGTAGAAGGGTCTTCATCTGTTTTCATCATATAAGCATAGTCTTTTGTGGCCAAAAAAGAAGTATCATAGCTATACCTTGTAGGTTGCCATTTATTCCTTGTAGACCTCCTAAGTTCTCCACTTCTTGAGGTTTCTGGTTCTTCATATTCAGGATCAAATCTTGGTGTTTCTTCCACTTCAACCTGCACTTCATTATTCTCTTGTTCATCAAATATTTGAACCTTTGATTTACCTTTCCTTTGGCTTACTTCTTCTTCATCACCTGTATTGATATTGATTGTACCTGCATACCAAGTACTTTGCTCATCAAATGTAACATCTTTAGAAACCATGAATTGTTTTGTAGATGGACTCCACAATCTATAGCCCATCTGCTTATCATCATAACCAATGAAAACATATTTTTCAGCTTTAGGCTCCAACTTGTGCCTTAATTGTGATGGCACATATGCATATGCCACACATCCAAAAACTCTGCAATGATCCAAGGTAGGTCTCTTACCCCACCAAGCCTCATATGGTGTCATACCCTGCAAGGCTTTACATGGTAACCTATTGACCAAATAAGTAGCTGTATTTACAGCCTCAGCCCACAAATAATTAGGGCAATTTTTCTCCTTCATCATGGATCTTGCAAACTCAACAAGTGTTCTATTTCTCCTTTCTGCAACACCATTTTGTTGAGGAGAGTACCTGCAAGTAACTTCCCTTCTTATACCTGCATTCCATAAGTAATCACTGAACTCATTAGAGAAATACTCTCCCCCTCCATCTGACCTTAATCTCTTTAACTTATGACCTGTAATTCTTTCTGCATATGCATGATAATGTTTAAATGTATTAAACACTTCTGACTTATCTTTGATCACATAGATAGTGATCCATCTAGTAGCATCATCAACATAAATCACATAGTACCTTGACCCATTTATACTGAAATCCTTTGATGGTCCCCACACATCTGTGTGTACCAATTCAAGCTTCTCTGAGTACATAAAACCATGCTTGGAGTAGGAAAGCTTATGAGCCTTACCTAATTGACATGCCTCACATCTGTATGTCATATGTTGACCTGCAACATTAGGCAATCCAAGCATGAACCATTATTAATCATGTCTTTAATACCTCTTTCATTGAAATGTCCAAGCCTCTTGTGCCAAAGATCTAACTCAGAGATCTTATGTCCTCCATATGTGAACATAGCATGAACAATATTGCCTTGAATCTTCAATGTAAATAATCTTCCTTCCTTTTTCCCTGAAACAATCTGTTTATACCCTTGGCTAGGGTCTTCCACATATACTCCATCATTAGTGAACCTTACTTCATATCCCTTTTCAACAATTTGTCCTACACTTATCAAATTCTTAGGAATTGTAGGAACATACAAGACCTTACTCAATAAGGTGCTACCATCCTTGGCCTTCACTGATCCAATTGACTTCACATTATGCTTTGTGTTGTCACCTGTCTGAACAACATGATTAAAAACTTTACTCTCCAAATCAGTCATCAAAGATATGTTACCACTCAGGTGATTGCTACACCCTGAGTCAATGTAGAAAATTCTTTGATCTTCACTCTGCCTTTCACAAGTTGCATTCATTATCAATGTTGAATCCTCCTTTTGATCTGAAGCATAATTGTAGTATGTGTTGTTATATTGTTGACTTTGGAATCCTCTACCTGCATTTCTTCCAAAGTAACTCCTTCCACCTCTACCTCTGAAATTACCTCTTTGATTTCTGCCACCTCTTCCTCTTGCATTATAACTTTGATTATATCCATTATTACTCTGAGTATTATGCCAACAATCATTAGCTAAGTGATTTTTCTTACCACAAATCCAGCAAGCTTTGCCTCCATCTTTGTTATTCCTGCCTCTTCCTCTACCTTTGCCACCTCCTCTTCCTCTTAGGAAGTTGGCTTGAGTAGTTGTTCCTTCATCTTCACCTGCTTGTTGCTTTCCTTTGCTATTCTTCTTCTTGTCCTTTGAGTACATTGCATGACCTGCACTCTTGTCACCATCTCCTTTAACATCCTGCTCAAATGTTAGCATATGACCTAGCAACTGATTTAAATCAGGAGTGAAATGGTCAAGTTATAATTCTGTAGACAAAATGAATGGCTTCCATTTGTCATCACCTCTCAAACCTGTAAGGATTTGCCTTACCAATTTATCCTCCTCAATGTCTTCATCAACAGCTCCTAATGCATCTGCAATGTCTTTCATCCTTGTTACATAGTCTGAAATAGATTGAGAGGCCTTCTTCTTGAAGGTTGTAAACTCTGCCCATAAGGATGCCTTCCTTGACTTTGTAGTATTCTGGAAATGCTCCTCCAAAGCATTCCAAATATCAGTTGCACTTTCAAGACCTCGAATATGAGGTAACAAGTAATCATTGACTGCCATATAAATAATGCTCCTAGCTTGAGCATCTTTCTTCATCCAATTTTTCAAATCTGCTAACTCTTCCCTAGTTGGAACACTAGGATCTCTGAGCTGTGGCTTCTCTTCTTCTCGTGTGATGTAAGCAATTAAATCTTTGCTCATAAGATGAGCTTCCATCCTCATTGACCATGCAGGATAGTTTTCCCTATCCAATTTCTCTATCTGTAGAGAATCTCCCATCTTGTGTCTACCTGTGTATTGAAATCTTCAAGCTTTATGAACAATATATGTACCTTTACTTCGAATTAGACTCCTTTTGTCCTTCTTGATGTCGTATGGTCTCCTCCTCTTGCTTTGCCTTCAAACTTTCACCTTTTAGTTCTTCAATTGTTGAATTTCTTGAATCTGCAGCAGTCGGGACCCTCCTTTCCTTGATTTGATGTCTCCTGCTCTGATACCACTGATGGAGAGTGTTAATCTCCAAAAGAACAAGCTACTCTTGAATTTAGAACACCTCTATATCAAGAGTAAGTCAAAACCTTCACTAAATTAGAGGTCCAATCTCCAAATTATCAAAAGTTGAAAAATTCTGTGAAGAAGATGAAACACAGAAAGTCTGCTGCACAATTTCTTCTCATTGACCTATCAAACATGTAAAGTTTTCTATGAAATTTTGTATGGAGTGTCGCCTAGAGATTGCGCACCTCCTCCAAGTTAAAGTTCTTCAAAAGGTTTAGTATAACTTGAGAAATCAACTTCACAAGTTACCTATGTCTGAATCTGCACTTCTGAGAAGTCGATTTAGACACCCCTAACTTCTTAACTTCAATTCTCTCAGTACAAAACCCGTTTAAGCAAATGCTTCTAGCCACAAGTAGATTACCTTCCAACTTAAAGATTAAGTGCTTGCTTGCACAAAACTTTAAACTATGGAGTGAGAACTGACCAAAAGATTAAGATCGAAATTTGCGCCTGTTTCAGAGAACTGTGAACATTCAACACATATGAATGTTCCTATTAACAATTCTCCTAGCCTGTTTACAATTAGACTCTGAAACTCAGGTCACCAGCTCATTAACTACCAACTTAGATATCCTCAAAAGGATTTCACAATTGATCAAACACAGACGGAGCAGACACGAAAAGATCGGGCGCAATATTTCTTCAATTACTCAGAAAGTTACAGTTGAGTGATGAGAGAAAACTCAACTAACTTTTCACATGTCTCTTGACATCTATCTTCCTCATTCTTGACTTCTATCTGTTGTCACATATGCTCTCATTTTCTCATATATGCCTCTCATATCACGCCTCGACATTTTCAGGGTAATTATAGATAAATTTGTACAAGTCTATGACTAATCAAAGATCTAAGTGAACTATGTACATATGTGTACATTCCTCACATACTCTGAATGTATCTTCCTTCAAAGCTTCAAGAATTGATCTCATCCTTCATTCTTTAGTCTTCAAACATTCAATTGGTGATTGATCTGCGCCAACAATGCATGCTGGGCTGACTGCCCCCAAGGGGATTGTGTCGCTTAGCTTTGAAGACTGAAGAAGTATAGATTGAAAGAAGGACTGAAGACTTGCAGATTTACTGAAGACTTGCAGATTTTTGAAGACCTGAAGATTTCCAGATTTGAAAGATTCCAACTAGGAACAATTCAGTTATGTATGCTCTTCTCTTAGCTTTGTCGAGGACGACAAAGTCTAGGAGGGGGAGGAGTGCAACAAAAAGCCACTAGTGGACACAAGTGTCATAGAAACTAACCCAATCAGAGTAAAAAAAAGCATGCAAATCTGGCGGTAGTGATCCCCCCTTGGGATAAAAAAACCCAAGTAGTCAAATACCACTCAAGTAGTAAAACATGTGCTTAACCGCCTACCAATGCTTGACTCCTGGGCAATGCATAAACCTTCTCATCTGTGAGACATCACACTAAATATCTGGCCGCGTAATGCATAAGTAAATCAAGCATCCAACAACCTGCTGATAGAGAACAACATCAAATGCATCTCCAGCATCATGAAGACTCAATTGTAAACCTGTCTCCATAGGAGTGGCAATAGCTTTACAGTCTTCAAGGCCAAAACACTGCAATAATTTTTCAACATATTTTGTTTGACAAAAAGCCATTCCACCATCAACATGCATAAATGGAATGCCCAAATAATGATGCAAATGCCCCAAATTAGAATTCTCAAATGAGGCATGTAAATCAGCCTTGAAATTAGCAATATGCTTCTCATGAGGACCAGTGAGCAACATGTCATCAACATACACCACAATGATCAGAAGTACATCATTAGCACGCTTGACATATAAGGTGCTTTCAGTTGGACTGTCCTCAAAACCATGTGCAATTAGATAGGCATGTATCTTTTCATACCAAGCATGTGGTGCTTGCTTTAAACCATATAATTCCTTCTTTAACCTCCACACCTGGTTTTCATGCCCTTTCTACACAAAGCCACGGGGTTGAAAAACATACACTTCTTCATGCAAGTTACCAGTCAAAAATGTTGTTTTAATGTCCAACTGATGTACATTCCAACCATGATGAGCTGCAAGTGCACAGATGCTACGAACGGTAGTCATTTGGCAAGTAGGAGCAAAGGTTTCATCAAAATCAATGCCTCTTTCCTCTGCATAACCCTTTTCAACAAGCCTAGCCTTATACTTGTCAACTATACCATCAGGTTTATGCTTTAGCTTGTATACCCACTTAGTGCCAATGGCCTTCTTGCCAAGAGGTAAGTCACATAAAGACCAAGTACCATTCTTCATTATAGCATCATATTCAAATTGCATAACAACCATGCAATTTTCTGAATTTTGTGCTTCATCAAACCAAACAAGCTCAGTCTCATCACAAAGAGTAGATGCAGCTATACCATAGCAATTTGATGCAAAAGAGGCACTATGAGAGCCTGATCGAGTATGATATGATAGGGGTGCATCTAATTTGCTGTCACACAAAGTTTGAATTAGCCATTTTGGCATCGTTTTTACCTCCTCAATATCAACTCTCTCATCAACAAGTGCATCATGTAAATGTGCATCAGAAATGGGATGATCTCCATTATAATGTGAAACCTTCAAAGGCTGAGAAGTTGCCTTATTAGGACCAGCACTAGATTGTCCACCTGTAAAAAGAGGAAGCAAAGTGTCATACATGTCTTTGGAGCTAACAAATATCTCCTTAGTACATGGAAGCAATGGTTGAATAGCATCTTCCACAAAAGCAACATCACAGCTAACAAGAATGCATTTAGTCTATGGATGATACAGATGATAACCTTTACTTTCAGAACTCTACCCAACAAAAATACATTTTACTGCTTTATCACCCAATTTCCTGTGATGTTGTTCAGGCACTAATGCATATGCCGAACAACCAAAAACATGCAAATGAGCAATAGATGGCTTGCGATCATGTCAAGCCTCATATGGAGTGATAGAATGCAGTGCTTTAGTGGGACACCTGTTAAGTACATATGCTGCACACATGACAACCTCAAGCCAGAAACTATGTGGTAAAGCCTTACTCTTGAACATACACTTGGCCACCTCCATGAGTGACTTGTTCTTTTGTTCAACAACTGCATTTTGTTGAGGTTTATATGACACTGTATACTGGTGATTTATCCCACCTTCAGCTAGAAATGCATTAAAATTAGAAGACATATATTCCTCCCCTCGATCAGAATGGAGGGTGCCCATTTTACATGATGACATATTTTTAGCCAAAACCAAGAACTGAAGCACATGAACACTTTTGACTCTAACTTCAATGGATATACCCATGCATGCTTGGAAAAATCATTGATGAAAGTCACAAAGTAAAGATAATTTCCAAAAGAAGGTGCCTGCATAGGACCACAAACATCACTATGTACAAGGTGCAATTTCTAAGTAGCCCGAACTGAACCATCTTTTGGAAAGGAGGAACGCTACATTTTGCCCAAAATATAGCCTTCACAAACATATTTTCCAAGTGCCTCAAGTTTAGGCAAAGAGGACACCATTTCAAATTTCCGTAGGCATAGCAAACTACCAAAATTCAGATGACCAAAACATGCATGAGAATCATGCACTGCACATGCCGAATCATTTACAAATCTTTCATAGTCTATGAGCTTATACAAACCATGACATAAAATGCCAGAAGCAATAATCACGTTGCCATTTGATAGATCATGAACTCTACATCTATCATCAACAAATTTCACAACCAAGCCAATCTTGGTTAATGCAGAAACTGATAACATATTTTTCTTGATCCCTGGCACAAATAAAGCATCTGAAAAAGTGAAAGAACTACCACTAGCAGTAGTCAAAATGATCTTACCAACTCCCATAATAGGATAAGAGGAGTTGTTGGTGCATGTAACGGTATTCCCTATAGGGGCAGGCTCAAGTGAAGAGAAGAAACTGCACTGCGAGATAATATGTTTGGTCGCCCCACTATCAAAGTACCAAACATTTGAGTCTACTGTAGACATGCACTGCTCATTAGAAGATAGGTCAAAACTGCGAACAGTAGTTAACATCCATTCTTCTTCCTGCACAAGATTAGCAGACTCTGTTTTTGGTGTAAAGGCCTCTACAACAACCATTCCAACCTCTTTCTTCTTTGCCTCTGTTGGGGGATTCTTGGACAAGAAGGAGTTTGAGGGTTTGTAGGAGAAAAGGAAAAGACAAGAAGAGAAAATACACCCTGGAAGCCTCTGCCAATTGATTACACTAAGACAATTACAATGTTGAAGCACAACACAAGCCAATACTTCTGTGCAAAATCCCACAGAGTGCTCAATTAAAAATTACCAAATACCCAAAGTCTTCTTGCTGCCGACCTCCTCTGCACCAGACCTCCACTTGCTTCAAGCTTACCCTTGTGCACACCTTGCACCAAGCTTCTACTAAGGGGGAGGAATGAATACCTTCTGTCGGTACGCGCACACTACAAGGAGACCTTGAGATCCTTGGGGGACTAGCTTAGCACTCTTTGCACAATCCTTTAGTCACTCTCCATGCACTCTTTCACTTCCACTTCTCTGCGTCGCACACTGGTCTCTTGCACTTCTCTTTCTTGCTTCACTTATACTATGCTTCTCTTGCTTACTCTCGGATAGTCCAAGAATAGTCCTTGCCTTGATTTGAGTGTGTCGATTCACGTACGCTCCTAACTGCAAGAGTATCTTGGTGCTCACTTTGATGTCCCAAGATTATCTTCACAAGTGGCAGCCAATGACTCCCTGTTTTGTCCTGTAGTGACTTTAGACTAAAACCAAAAAATTAATTGGGGGGCATACTTTCACTTCTGCGTACGCTCTGCCGCTTCACATACCTTCACATTTTTCTTTTAACTCTTCAATTGTACACATAAGGGAGGGTTCACCTGAACCTTCCAAATTACTTTAAAAATACTTTGAACCTTAAGGGAATTAGAGAAATACCTCTGCAACCTGCAACCCACTTTCTCCAATCTTACCCTTTGTGGACAATTAATTGTGGACTACCTATGCACTTTGACACCTGCACCTTAGCAGTTTTACTTTGCACCAGTTGACTTTGACCTTGACGTTGTTGACTTTGACCAGTTTTACTTTGACCTTTTGATTTTGACTATGGTTGACTTTGACTATAGTTGACTTTGACCATTATGACTTTTATGGGCTCAACAGTTGCCCACCACCTAATGTGCTCTCCGTCCCGGAGAGCTATGGCCAAAACTCTGAGCAGAGAGGACACCATGATTCTGGAGCTGCATAATCTTGAAAAGTGCACCTGAGCAGCAACCAATTCCACCAGAACAAGCACTAGAGGAGAACCAAAAGTGGGATTTGTTTATGGAAAAGCAAAGGGGGGCAATGGGAGGATAGAAAGGAGGTGGAGGGGAGGGCTGAGGGGCGGAGATGGAAGGGTTTGGGAGGGTTAAGGATGTGGCTGGACAGATTGGTAAAGGGAGTGATGGGGGTTATGATTATGGGGTTTGGAGAGGGTTAAAAATGAGCAAAAAGAAGAGCTACAGAGGGGGCATATGAAAAAATGTGCAACGTATGTGGAAATGAGGTGAGAATAGACAATGTGGACCATGTGTACAATTAAAACCCGGTGATAAATGTGCTCAAAACTTGAGGGTTTTGACCAAAACTCAGAGAAAATGTGGGAATTTGGAAAAATAAAGTAAAAAACTGAGTCCATAGGTGCCAAAAAACATGAAAATGACTGCAGTTTGTGAAAAACGGCCAATCGAGGCACAATTCAAAGCCAAAAGCTTTGAGCCTTAAAAAAAAAATAATAATAAAAATATATGTATATATATATATATATATATATATATTGATATATTGAGATTTTTTTTTTGGCTGCGAACACCCAACCTTAAAAATAAAAAGAAAATTAAAATAAAGAAAATAAATAATAAAAATATATAAAAATAAAATAAAAAACTATTAAATAAATTAAGAAAAAAATAAAAAAAATAAAGAAATGAAAAATAAAAAAAATGGGGGGTGTCAGAACGAGGGGGGGGGAGGCGGGGGGGGAGGGGGGAGAGAGAGAGAGAGAGAGAGAGAGAGAGAGAGAGAGAGAGAGAGAGAGAGAGAGAGAGAGAGAGAGAGAGAGAGAGAGAGAGAGAGAGAGAGAGAGAGAGAGAGAGAGAGAGAGAGAGAGAGAGAGAGAGAGAGAGAGAGAGAGAGAGAGAGAGAGAGAGAGAGAGAGAGAGAGAGAGAGAGAGAGAGAGAGAGAGAGAGAGAGAGAGAGAGGAGGGGGGATTTTTTTTTTTTTTTTTTAATCCTCAAACCCGAAAAATCCAGGGGGGGGCTTTTTTTTTGAAAATTATCCAAAAAATAGAGAAAATTAGAGAAAAATCCAAAAAAAAAGCCAAAAAAAATCCCAAAAAATTTGAAATTCTCAAAACATTTTCTACATGGTTAGGCCTAACTTCCTTACTCAAAACCACAGAGAGCTTCCTTTATTCCTCAAATTTGGCAAGAAAATGATAGATGAAAAAGGAGAAAAATGCTAGAAAAATTCTAAAAATGCTTGACAAAATTCCAAAAAAATTGCTAAAAATTTCAAAAATTGTACCTTTGCAAAGTTTATGAAATGGATGGTAAATTTGCTAAAAACTCAAGAAATAAGCATGAAATGAATAAAGAAAACTACTAAAACTTAAGCAAAAATGATGGGAAAAGACTATGTACAACCTGGACAAATTTTGCAGGTTCCAGGTGATCCATAAATCTTCATTTTTGTTGATGATAGGCCTTGAGCCTTGTATTGTTGACTCAAAGAAACTCCTCCATAATCTCCAATTGTACTGCACTTCATTGGTTTTGTCTTCTCATTGGGCACACTAGTCATCTGATAGGGGTACCCTAAATCCTTCATTAGAATGTTATCTCCTCCAGCAACTTTATGACTTAATCTGCAAAATTTTATTTTTAATATTCCGGCTTCTTCATCCAATGGAACCCTATGTTTCCAAAGACTGGCAGGTAAACCTTCCACATTCTTGTAAAGCCATGCACTTGTTATCATAAGAATTGACATAACAGATGATATCCATACCAGTATCCATAAAAAAGTGGCCATTGACATATGAATTGGAGTAGCTTCATCACCGCTGCATGTAAGGGCTTTGCTTTTCTTCTCTTTGCTATGGCCTTTGACTAAGACTGTTTCAATCTGAGTGATTTCCCCTTTTTCTTCATATGCTTCTGCTCTACTTGAGTTTGGAAAAATTCCATAGCAGGAAGATGGGTCTTCTGCATGGAGCCAAGCCAACATGTTTTCATCTTCATATAAATCTGCTCCTTCAAATAGGTCTGCTTCTGGGTTGTCCAACAATTCTTCTTCCATACAAATACCAATTGCCACTGCATCATGCTAGTATTTCTCTGATTGTCTAGTCCTTCTTCCAAAATTATATGTTGCAACTCTTTTCCCTCTTGCTTTACCCACATTGTGTCCTTGCCCCAGTCATGCAGCAAATTGGCATGCGTTAACCAAGGTCTTCCAATTAACAGAGGGAAACTTCCCTCTACCTGTGGTAGCCTTAAAACAACAAAATCCAAGTTAAATATGGTACCTTGTATCTTGACTAGGACTCCAGGGACCACTCCCATAGGCCTTACTATGCTTTGGTCTGCCATTGTTACAGTGAAGTTGGCAGGTCTTGAAGGGTATAGCCCAATCTTTTTCATGGTATATTCAGGCATCAAGTTAATGCCAGAACCACCATCCACAATAACTCCTTGCAACTCATGACCTTTAATAGAGACTGTTAGCCGAGGGCTCTTGTAATCTGTGAGGGGTGCTTCCCCTACACTTTTATCTTTATGCATAACATCATCCTTTGCCACTAAGCTTGTTGTGGACATTTCATCAATTATCTACAAGAGTTCCGACCTGAACTTCCCATCCATCTTTATTAAATAAAAAATACTAACCTCCTTTTTCATGGACTTGAGTAGTCTGGAAGCTTCTGATTCCTTAAGAGCCTGGGCTCCATTTGACTTATCCAACTCCTCATGAGCCCTGTTGAATGCATGTCCAATGGCATCACTGGTACCTATGAAATTTTCTTTTTGCCTTGTATCTGCACATGTGGTGGCTTTGTCTTTAGATGCAACTTTGTTTTTGTTCAATCCATTAATCATTGGTTCTTGACCTATGTCCACTTGAGCCTTCCCCTTGCTTCTTGTCTGCACTGTAAAAGATTCTATTTCTTCTAAGTGCACCACCCTGGTAGATGGTGATGGCTCATTGACCTGATGTAACAGTTCTTCCTTGTGTACAGAAATCATTTGAATATGGGGCCTGGATGAAGAGGCTTGATTCTTAGGACAACAATTCGTATAGTGGTCCCTAGCCTCTGGGCAGTTCCTGCAAGGAGGGGCATTTTCTGGGAGAGTGCACCTACTTTGATAGTGCCCACATTCTCCACATCTGAAACAAATAATTGGCCTCCTTGGCCCCTTTCCAAAGTTATCCCTCTATCTAGGGTTATAAGTGTTACCTTGATTGGGTGCAGCCGCCATCACATTTGCTGGTGGTAGGGGTCCTCCTTGTGTCCAGTATGTTGTTGCAGGTATTCCCCTTGATTGGCATTCATGGGCCTCATGACCAAATTTCCTGCATAATTGGCAAGTCACACTTAACAGAGGACATTCACTTACTATGTGACCTTGCTTGCTGCACATGGAACACCAAAGTCCACTCTTGATGCCACCCCCTTTGAGTTCTTGCAGCTCCTGTTGCAGCTGAGCCAATTCCTCTGCTTGGGCCTCCTCCTCCTTTTGGAGCTTTAGTACTCCAATGTCCCTTCTCAACTGAGCAACAACATTCTCCTCCTCTTTGTAGGGCTTATTTCTTTTTAAGCCCTCCAGCTCCTTCCTTAGCTGGATCACTGGATCCTCCAATTCTGTGGAATATGGTAATTGAGAAGAAGTAGCTCCATACCGTTCTTATCTGCTCCAGTCTTGTAGCCGTGTTGATGAACTCCTCTGGAGGTTGTAGGTAACACTAATTCCTTTATTTTGCATTGGGTGGCCACTGGTAGGGGCTTAGCTAACCATTTCTTAACAAAAAAAATCATGTGGTGGATCTGGAAATTTAGCCATTAGTGCCTTGGCCCTAGTCACAAACTCTGGGAACTTTTCACCTGGACCCAATCTCAAATTTTCTAGTTCTTCTATGATGATCTCTGCAGTATTCCCATGCTGGAATTGATTTTTAAATGCCTCTTTCATCAAATCCCAAGTTGTAAAATGGTTCTCAGCAAATCGGATGAACCATTTATCTGCTAATCCCTCTAATGTGGCCGGGAAGAGTATCAAAAAGGCATCCTCCCTGCCCATTAAGCCTCTAGTCTTACATAGTCCTAAAAACCTTCTAATGTGTTCATCCGGATCCTCCTGAGCTAGGCCTTTGAAAGAAGGAAATTTTACATTTAATCTTGAGAGTAAGGTTTCCAAGTCTACCTGACCCGCCATGCTCTTTACTGATGAGGTTGAAGATAGTGGATTGGATGATCTTCTAACAACCTTCCTTCTTGTTTGCTTGCAGGTGACCCTCAATGTTTGGGACCGGGTTGCGGTCATGAGCTGTTCATAGTCCACTTAATATGAGACACTTGATAAAAATATGTACCTCTTAGTCCACTGGAGTGGTACTGTCGACACTGGAATATTGCTCTTCAACTGCAATATATCTTCTCCTATGCTCAAATCTCCTTGGAAATCCCACCGGGTGTGCCAAATTTTGTTGGGGGATTCTTGGACAAGAAGGAGTTTGAGAGTTTGTAGGAGAAAAGGAAAAGACAAGAAGAGAAAATACACCCTGGAAGCCTTTGCTGATTGATTACACTAAGACAATTACAATGTTGAAGCACAACACAAGCCAATACTTCTGTGCAAAATCCCACAGAGTGCTCAATTACAAATTACCAAATACCCAAAGTCTTCTTGCTGCCGACCTCCTCTGCACCAGACCTCCACCTACTTCAAGCTTACCCTTGTGCACACCTTGCACCAAGCTTCCACTAAGGGGGAGGAATGAATACCTTCTATCCGTACGCGCACACTACAAGGAGACCTTGAGATCCTTGGGGGACTAGCTTAGCACTCTCTGCACAATCCTTTAGTCACTCTCCATGCACTCTTTCACTTCCACTTCTCTGCGTCGCACACTGGTCTCTTGCACTTCTCTCTCTTGCACTTCTCTCTCTTGCTTCACTTAGACTATGCTTCTCTTGCTTACTCTCGGATAGTCCAAGAATAGTCCTTGCCTTGATTTGAGTGTGTCGATTCATGTACGCTCCTAACTGCAAGAGTATCTTGGTGCTCACTTTGATGTCCCAAGATTGTCTTCACAAGTGGTAGCCAACGACTCCCTGTTTTGTCCTGTAGTGACTTTAGACTAAAACCAAAAAATTAATTGGGGGGCCATACTTTCACTTCTGCATACGCTCTGTTGCTTCACATACCTTCACATTTTTCTTTTAACTCTTCAATTTTACACATAAGGGAGGGTTCACCTAAACCTTCCAAATTACTTTAAAAATACTTTGAACCTTAGGGGAATTAGAGAAATACCTCTGCAACCTGCAACCCACTTTCTCCAATTTTACCCTTTGTGGACAATTAATTGTGCACTACCTGTGCACTTTGACACCTGCACCTTAGCACTTTGACTTTTCACTAGTTGACTTTGACCTTGACTTTGTTGACTTTGACCCTTTGAGTTTGACTGTGGTTGACTTTGACCATTATGACTTTTATGGGCGTAACAGCCTCTTTAGTAGCCAATTTTGGACAGTTCTTTATGATATGATCATTTCCTTTACAATACTTGCAAAACAGTTTCTGCTTTTTTTATTTCTTTTCATCTTAGTCTTCCCTCTTTGATTGTGTAGAATTAGCAGATTTTTGCTTGCTAATTGAAGAGTTCCATTTTCCTTTATCCTTCTGAATAGCCAGGAAAGCTTGATCTGCAACATGCATAATGGACCTGTTCTGCTTGGACCGATCGTCTTGCAACAAAATAGAGACTAACTCCTCAAATGACAAGGCATTTGGATTTCCTTTCATCATCAACTGAAGAGTAGAAGCCAAACTCTGATATGAATCAGGAAGACCATTCAGAACTGTTTGCACAAGTGAGCTATCTGGTATAACCTCATTAGTAGAAATCAACTGTTTCTTCAAGTCTTTGATCTTTGTTAGAAAACTGTCCATAGAATCACCTTCATTCATGTGCTCACTCTCCAACTATTTTCGTAGGTAAGCAACAGGAGCCTCATTCCTAGCTTGGTACAATGTGGTAAGTGTATCCCAAGCATCCTTAGCTATTCTACAAGAGCGGATGTGAGGAATAATGGCACGTTTGATAGACAAAGCTATCAATGCACGTGCCTAGGAATCTGTACCATCCCAACGAATTTGCTCTGTGATAGATGCAACAAAAACCGGAGCATGAACATGAATATGTAGAATATCATCATCTTTGACACCTTTTGCATCAACTTTAGTACCTGCAGTTGTGATAGGATTTTTTTCAACACCTTGCACAATGTTTTAGAGTCCTTTTGCAACCAATACATGTTGCATCATATAAGTCCACAATGGGTAGTTGGTACCATCCAACTTATCCTCAATAGCCAATATATGAAATACATCACTGCTTTCAATCATGGCCAATGTCTAAAATACCTTGATGCAAAAATTTGAATGTATCTCAAAAAGTTGAACAAAACTACCTAGACGAGTTCTGCTAAACCTGTAGCAAACTTCTAGACGCTTATACTGGCGAACCAAAATTGGTATATATCTTTGGCACAAAAAGACAAAATAGCCTGCACAAGCACTACGATAGTGCATTTGAAGGTCAAAACGAGCTCATTTCGTGATTTTGGCACCAAAGAGTGAAGATGTTTTGATCTTGGAAACACATTGAGTATGCTCACCAAAATTCGTGCAATTTTAATACTGCAATTGAAGAGGTGTTGATGATGCCCTAGATGAAGCAATGACATCCTCTGATACCAATTGTTGGAGTTAGATGTCTGCGGATGCACGCGAATAGCACGAGGAAGAAGAAGACGCTTGGAGCTCAACACACAATACTGAATGTATTACTAGAGAATGTACAAAGATAAGTAGCTTCTTAGGACAATAGGCATATATACAAGCCGGGGGAAAAAAACCTCCTTAAGAGGGAAAAAAGTGCCCAGATGGTCCTAGTGTGTTCACCCACATCACTACCTAAATATATCAACACCCAATAGTCCATAATTATCACAAATATCCTAACAGTAATGATAGTAGTCTCAAATGAGTGCTCGACAATTGCTTATATAGATGCTAAAAGGCCACATGAGTGGCTCTCCACGAGCAGAGATGGTCATTGGAGGAGGGAAAAAATGCCTCTTGACATGGGCTGCATGGTAGGAGGAAGCTACCAACAAATGGAGGTGGGCCACCACCCTTGGAAGGGTAACTACCTTTGGACTTGCTCTCTATTGGTTCATGATCTTAAAGAGTTAAGCATCCAAGGTGAACAATCTTTGACTATCATCTTTGGTCAACAGTGGCTTTGCATGTCGGTATTCTCTTTGTCTGATATTAGTGGTCACCCAACTAGGGAGGTTGAGTGGAGTAGGGGTTCACCTAGCTAGAGAGGGCAACGTGGATCAAGTGGTGACTTTGGGGTTGCAAAGCCAAAGAGGGTGACTTGAGGAGGATGTGACCACCAAAAGGGATCACCCAACCAAAAAGGGTGACTTACACTTTGAGGTGTACATGCCAAGGGCGAACATTAATTGAAGTGCAAGAGAGAGTGGAAGTGAGAATTAGTATGACCACACCTGCATCAGGTAATGAGGAGGGGCGACCACAAAGTGGTGGGGACCAACTTTCAAGGACCATAAAGGCAAACATAATTTGGGATATCATGGGGCGACCATATGTTAGGAGCAACTTGAGGTTACCATACATTGAAGGTGCATGGAGCAGGGGTGACCACCCATTGATGGTGTATGATATAGTGGGGTGGCCAAGTCATGTAGGAAACCACACCTTGAGCAACCATAAATTGAGTTGACATTAGCTTGCTACAATGGTGACCAATCTTGATAGAGTGCCATACTTGGGGTGACCAATTAACTGCATAGGGAGGGGAGACCATAGTAGGTCTATGTATACGTATACATATAGGTATACGCATACAATGGTGCAAGGACAACCAAATCCTTGGAGAATGGATTTGGGGCAACCATTTAGGGAGCATGAAACCATGGCTTGGTGACCACACTAATGAATGAGTTATGACCTATGCCGACCATTCATTGATGGTGACCTTGAAGCTTAGGTGACCATTCTTAGGATCTGCAAGGGCGACCACAATTTTAATAGAACATTAGGCATGATGATCAACTTTGCATGAATACAATAGTAGAGGGGCGACCATGTTTCCAGGACATGCATAGTGCTACATGTAATACTGATTTTTTTAAAATAAGAAGTTTGGCTTGAGGTGTAATCTATGCTTACTACCCATTGGATCTCCCAAATCCCACAAAGCATGGGTTTGGATGCTTGGCATGGCTAGGATTTTGAAGCCCAAAGGCCCACCCAGGTAGAGAATTAGAAGGGATGGACTTAAGGCCCAATACAGAAACTTGTTTTAGATGAAATCACTAGGCTTGAAGGCTGTAGAAAATGGGTGCACAAAAGTCTAAATTCATCAAGATCGAAGACCTTAGAACATGTACCTAAGGTAGGTTGGATGTGTAACTTTTTCTATCTCATTTTCCACTCAATTTTGAGCATTACACTTTTTACTCATCATGTGCTCATTGGTGATGCCATATTAGTGTTTTTTGTTTCAACTTGGTGGTAATGTTTCTTCTTCAATTTCATGGTAGTATTCTTCCTAAATTTGATGGTAGTGCTTGTTATTTTCATTATGAAGTAGATTTACCTCATTATTCTTTTCCCCTAAGAGCATTTTATGAATGCTACTTTCCTCCCATTAGCCTCTTTTGCCCCTCACTTTTCTTGTTGAACTTTCGGATGGCTAATGATACCTCTTCCATGCTGTTGTTGATGTCTTTTCATCACTTGATCCCTCACTTTGATAGATTTTCCCCTTTTGGAGGGAATCTTGGTTCCTTATTTGAAAATCTTGCCTCTATTGGTGTCGTTTGGTTGTGTCATCAACTCACTTCAATGATGGACTTCAACCACTTTCTTGATCATCTAGTCGTTGGACAGTGAATGAGGGTGATGATGATTTGGTGACCTTTCTTTATTGTATGTCCCTTGCATCTCTCTTTCTTCCATTACTTTTTTGTTGCTTTCTTTTAAGTATTCTACAAATGTCCACATGAAAGTCATGGTGGAATGTTGTACATCACATAGTTTGTGACCATATGATTTTGGTTCCAACCCTAAAATTTGCTCTTTATTTTTTACATTTGTTTTTGGTTGTTGGTGGAACAAACCTCAATGACAACATTTTATCACAATAGAATGGAACAACAAATAGCACTCACACTGAATTTTTCCATCAACAACACCTCGTTCTTTGCTTCATTTAAGATAAAAAAAACTTCAACCATCTTTTCCTTCATCATATTCAGACAACAATGCACCTAGAATGAATTCTCTTTTTGTTCATACACACAGACATACACAAAGGAGGGAGGGATATGCATATGTATGTATGTATGTATGTACGTATGTATGTATGTATGTATGTATGTATGTATATATATATATATATATATATATATATATATATATATATATATATATATATATATATATATAGAGAGAGAGAGAGAGAGAGAGAGAGAGAGAGAGAGAGAGAGAGAGAGAGAGAGAGAGAGAGAGAGAGAGAGAGAGAGAGAGAGAGAGAGAGAGAGAGAGAGAGAGAGAGAGGGAGGGAGGGAGGGAGGGAGGGAGGGAGGGAGGGAGGGAGGGAGGGAGGGAGGGAGGGAGGGAGGGAGGGAGGGAGGGAGGGAGGGAGGGAGGGAGGGAGGGAGGGAGGGAGGGAGGGAGGGAGGGAGGGAGGGAGGGAGGGAGGGAGGGAGGGAGGGAGGGAGGGAGGGAGGGAGGGAGGGAGGGAGGGAGGGAGGGAGGGAGGGAGGGAGAGAGAGAGAGAGAGAGAGAGAGAGAGAGAGAGAGAGAGAGAGAGAGAGAGAGAGAGAGAGAGAGAGAGAGAGAGAGAGAGAGCGAGAGAGAGAGAGAGGACTCATGAGAGATGGAAATGAAATGAAATATTAATGTCTTCAAAAGGTTTTCATGACTTATGATATCAAGCAATTACAAAATACTTAAAAAACTTTAAATAATTTTGTGTGTCGACAACTACTAAAATATTACATTTGTGTGCTGAAAATATTGGAACTTAAGAATATAGAAATACTACATGTTTGTGTGCTTGAGAAAGGCCACATAGGGTATGTCTGAACAAGATTGATCTAATAACTATCTCTTTCATTAGTGGGGCAGCCACTCCTCTAGTACAATGATCTCATGAGGTAACAAAGCCTTGACTCTAAATATTTGAGAAACCATAAAGAGTAAAGGTCTCCCCGTTCTCCATCCTTGTGAATCGCCATTATAAAATTTTTGAGGTCTTTGAGGGCCTCTTTAGATGTCACATTGATGACATTGTTACCTTTTGCTTATTTCTAAGCCATAGAATCTTTGTGTTAAAATTTCCATGAATTTCTTCAATTCAAAGCCTTATTTGGTGCTTTGATATGAAAAAGGTTGTGCTCATTCATGTGTAAGATGGGTTTGGGGAACATAGATCATTAGATGAAACTTCATCAGATGGTTGGAAAATATAAAGCCTTGTGAGGATAGACTCATTGAATCCATGGGGCTTTTGAAATCGGGTTTGAATTGCATTGTAGGATCAAGAAGGTGACAAGATGGTCTACATGAAAAGGTTCTTTTCAAAATATAGTATCACTATCATGAATTAGATCTCCAAGTGTTTGGTCACTTTCCATCTCCTTGATGAAATCTCAAATGCACCCAAGATATCAACCATCTTCGAGTAGATGGCTGAAAGCAAAGGAATATTTTGGAATGCCAATTTAAATAACATTCATACATTTCCTTGCACATCCAAGGACTAAGAGAGATTTGCATTGTGGTAAGTGATCTTTGAATGTGTGTCATCCATTTCCACTAGATCCAATCGTGCACATGGAATGCAAAAGTGGTATTGCAACTACATGAGAATGAAAGGTCTCATCCCAATGACCAAAGAAAGAAAGGGTATTGTTTTAAGAACCCAACGTTTTTAGTTATGTTTCAATCATTCATTGGTCCTATCCTATACATCTTTCTTTATTTGCATGACAAATAAAGAGACCCTCAAAAACCTTATAAGTTTCCTAATTTTGCTTTGCAATTGCCATCAATTGAGGGTCCCAAAATTTGCATCTTACATAACATAGTTGATGTGATTATGTACAAAAAAGCAAATGTTTTTTTTGGGTTTCTTAATATTGGATGTGCATACATCTCCTCTAATTTTCCCAAGATTGCATAAGCTTTGCTTCTTTCCTTATTAAAAAACACTAACACACTCAAGAAGACTCCCAAATATGTACATGCATCTTGTTAGTATATTTTGGTCGTAATGTGTGTGAAGACGCTTAGGATGCTTTAGACACTTTTTTCCCTCTTTAGGAAATTACCATCCTCAACTTGTATATATTGTTGGGTATGTCTAGAAGTGCAAGAGACACAAAAACTGAAGTACAAAGTACCACCACATATGAGTGAATCATGTATGTGGTAACATGGGGAAAAAACCTCTAGCCAACACTTCAATAAAAAGTGGCCATGTATAGAGAAGAGGTTCACATAAAAGCTACTTGAGGAACACATAAGTGTAACAAACCCCCTAGAGCGAATGATGTGAACACATACAGGGAGTGATAGATCAACCCCCTTATTCTGCAAATTAACCATAAGGATGTCAAGTTTTGGATCACACAACCTATTCAAGAGTATATCATCAACATAAAGAACAAGAACTATAAGATTATCCCCATCTTTATGTAGATAGAGTGTGCTTTCAATTGGACTACATGTGAAGCCCATAACAATCAAGCACTTATGGATTTTGGCATACCATGCACGTGGAGCTTGCTTGAGACCATACAAGGCTTATTTTTATGTCCAACTGATGTACTTTAGAACCTCGTTGGGTAGCCAATGCAACCAGGATATGAATGGTAGTCATGTGTGAAGTAGATGAAAATGTTTCTTCATAGTCAATGCCATATTGTTGTGCATATCCTTTGGCAAACAGTCTAGCTTTGCCGTGATCAATGCTACCATCTGACTTTCTCTTAATCTTCTAAACCCACTTTGTATCAATGACATTTTTCCCTTTTGGAAATATATGAGTTCACTTTATCTTGCAACAAATCCAGTATTTCATGCAAGAACAAAACATATAGAGATCCAATTGTTGGATTTAGACGTCCGCGGAAGCACGCGAACACCACAAGGAAGAAGAAGAAGAATCTTGGAGCACGATACATAACAATGAATGTATTAACACTAGAATGTACAAAGATAAGTATCCCATTAGGGCAATAGGCATATATACACGTGGGGAAAAAACCTCCTAAAGAGGGAAAAAGGTGCCCTGGTGGTCCTAGAGTGTTCACACACATCACTCCCTAAATATATCAACAAATCCTCCTTGGGAGTGATGCATTGAACAAGGAGCTGGCACTCATGTATAAGGAAGTGTCAAGCTATGTGGAATCAATCCACAAAAGGAAGTAAGCACAAAGCTTTGCAGAAAGCTTCAAACTTCTCCCTAGGCAGAGCCTTCGTAAAAAGGTCTGCAATGTTGGAGAGCCTTCGTAAAAAGGTCTACAATGTTCTCCTAGGTGGGCACATATGCCAAGATCATCTCCCTAGCAGAGAACCTCTCCCTGACATAATGATAATGCACCTCAATGTGCTTAGTGCGAGCATGGAACACATGGTTCCTCACAATTGCCAACGCACTCTGACTGTTACTGAAGATGGTGGTGGCAAAAGACTGACCAACACCCAAATCACCCATATGGTGTCTGAGCCACACACACTCAATAGTCGCTGTGAAAGCTGCCCTATACTCAACCTCACAATTGGAAGTGGCCACAATAGGTTGCTTCTTGCTCAACCAAGATATACATGAGCTACCAAGCATGAAGCAAAAACCACTGGTGGACACACGAGTGTGATAGTAACCAGCCCAATCACTGTCAGAAAAAGCATGCAAATTTGGCACTAGTGATCCATTCAAAAATGTTGTTTTAATGTCCAACTAATGTACATTCCAACCATGATGAGCTTCAAGTGCACACATGCTATGAATAATAGTCATTTGGTAAGTACGAGCAAAGGCTTCATCAAAATCAATGCCTCTTTCGTGCGCATAACCCTTTGCAACAAGCCTAGCCTTATACCTGTCAACTATTCCATCAGGTTTACACTTCAACTTGTTATACCCGCTTAGTGCCAATGGCCTTCTTACCAGGAGGCAAGTCACATAAAAACCAGGTACCATTTTTCATGATAGCATCATATTCAGATTGCATTCCAGCCATCCAATGTTCAAAATTTTGTGCTTCATCAAATGAAACAAGTTCAATCTCAACATAAAGACTAGAGGTAGCCATAGCATAGCAATCTGATGCAAACGAAGCACCATGAGAGCCTGAACGAGTATGATATGACAAAGATGCATCTAATTTGCTATCACACAAAGTTTGCACCAGCCATTTTGGCATAGTTTTTGCTTCCTCAATGTCAGCTCTCTCATCAATAAGTGCATCATGTAAATCTGCATCAGAAAATGGAATGATCTGCATCATCACATGAAAATTGCAAAGGCTGAGAAGATGCCTCATTCGGACTAGCACTAGGCTGTCCACCTATAAAAAAAGGAAGCAAAGTATCATACATGTCTTTGGAGCTAATAGATGTCTCCTTAGTACCTGAAAGTAAGGGTTGAATAGCATCTTCCACAAAAACAACATCACAACTAACCAGAAAGCGTTTATTCTGTGGATGATACAGACGATAGCCTTTGCTGTTAGAACTGTACCCAACAAAAATACATTTTACTGCCTTATCATCCAATTTCTTGCGATGTTGTTCAAGCACTAGTGCATATTCCAAACAACCAAAAACACATAGATGAGCAACAAATGGCTTGCGACCATACCAAGCCTCATATGTAGTGATAGACTGCAGCGCTTTAGTGGGATACCTCTTAAGTACATATGCTGCACACATGACAACCTCAAGCCAGAAACTAGGTGGTAAAGCTTGACTCTTGACCATACACCTCGAAATCTCCATGAGTGATCTGTTCTTCTGTTTAGCAACTCCATTCTGTTGAGGTGTATACAACACTGTACACTGATGTTTTATCCCACATTCAGCGAGAAATGCATGAAGTTGAGAAGACATATATTTCCCCCCTCGATTAGAACGGAGGGTGCCCATTTTACATGCTGATATATTTTTAGCCAAAACCAAAAATTAGTTGAAGCACATAAACACTTTGGACTTTGCCTTCAATGGATATACCCATGCATGCTTGGAAAAATCATCGATGAAAGTCACGAAGTAAAGACAATTCCCAAAAGAAGGTGTCTACATAGGACCACAAACATCACTATGTGCAAGCTGCAATTTTTGAGTAGTTCAAACTGACCATATTTTGGAAAGGAGGAACACTACATTTTGCCCAAAATACAGCCTTCACAAACATGTTTTTCGGGTGCCTCAAGTTTTGGCAAAGAGAACACCATTTTAGATTTTTGCAGGCGTAGCAAACTAACAAAATTTAGATGAACAAAGCATGCATGCCAAAGCTTTGCATCTGACATAGCCTGAGAATCATGTACGGCACATGCCAAATCATTTACAGATCTTTCATAGTCTATGAGATTATACAACCCATGATAGAAAATGCTAGAAGCAATAATGACATGACCATTTGACAGATCATGAACTGTACATATGTCATCAACAAATTTCACAACCAAGCCAATCTTGGCTAATGCTGAAACTGATAATAGATTTTTCTTGATCCCAAGCACAAACAAAGCATCTGACAAAGTGAAAGAAATACCATCAGCAGTAGTCAAAATGATCTTACCAACTCCCATAACAAGATAAGAGGAGTATTTGGCACATGTAATAGTATTCCCTGTAGGGGCAGGCTCGAGTGAAGAGAAGAAACTATGCTGCAAGGTAATATGTTTGGTTGCCCCACTATCAAAGCACCAAACATCTGAGTGTATTGCAGACATGCACTACTCATGAGAAGATGGTTCAAAACTGCAAACAATAGTAAACACCCATTCCTCATCCTACACAAGATTAGTAGACTCTATTTTCGGTGTAGAGGCCTCTACAACAACCATTCCTACCTCTTTCTTCTTTTCCTCTTTAGCAGCCAGTTTTGGACAGCTCTTAATGACATGATCATTTGCTTTAGAGTATTTGCAAAACAATTTTTTCTTTTTTGTTTTCTTCTCATCTTTGACTTCCTTCTTTGAATGTGCAGCATTTGTAGATTTTTGCTTACTACTAGAAGAACTCCATTTTCCTTTGCCCTTCTGACTAGCCAAGAAAGCTTGATCTACAACACACATAATAGAGCTGTTCTGCCCAGACTGGTCCTCCTGCAACAAAACAGAAACTAACTCTTCAAATGTTAAGGCATTTGGATTGCCTTTCATTATCAAACAAAGAGTAGAAGCAAAACTCTGATATGAGTCGGGAAGACCATTCAGAACAGTCTGCACAAGTGAACTCTCAGGAAGGACTTCATCTGTAGAAATGAAATGTTCCTTCAAATCCTTGATCTTTGTCAGAAAACTTTCCATAGAATCTCCTTCATTCATGTGCTCACTCTCCAATTGTTTTCGGAGGTAAGAGAAAAGAGCCTCATTCCTAGCCTGGTACAATGTGATAAGTGTATCCCAAGCATCCTTAGCTGTTTTGTAAGAGCGAATGTGAGGAATAATGGCACATTTGACAGACAAAGCTATCAATGCATGTGCTTGGGCATCTCTGCCATCCCAACAAATTTGCTCTGCAATAGGTGTAGCAAAAACAGTAGCACAAATATTAATTTGGAGAATATCACCGTCTTTGATACCTTCTGCATCAGCTTTAGTACGTATAGTTGTAACAATTGCAGGTGTGATAGGACGTTTTTCAACACCTTGCACAATGTTCTACAGTCCTTTTGCAACCAATACATTTCACATAATATAAGCCCATAATGGGTAGTTGGTTCCATCCATCTTATCCTCAACAACCAACATACATAATACACCACTACTTTCAGCCATGACTAGTGACTAAAATACCTTGATACAACAAATTGACTATATCTCAAAAAGTTGAACAGAACTGCAAAGATGAATTTTGCTAAACCTATAGCAGACTTCGAGATGCTTATACTGGTGAACTAAAGCTGGTATATACCTCTGGCACAAAAAAATGAGATAACCTGCACAAGCATTGCGATAGTTCATTCAGAGGCCAAAACAAGCATAGATCGTGATTTTGGTAGGACAAAGCGAAGTGGTTTTGATCTCTGAAACAAATTGAGTATACTCACCAAATTTCGTGCGACTTGAAGACTACAATGGGAGGAGTGTCGATGATGCCCTAGATGAAGCAATGACCTGCTGTGATACCAATTGTTTGAGTTAGACCTCTGCAAAAGCACGCCAGTAGCACAAGGAAGAAGAAGCTTGGAGCAGAATACACAATACTGAATATATTACCACTAGAATGTACAACGATAAGTAGCCCATTAGGGCAATAGGCATATATACAAGCCGAGGAAAAAGAAACTCCTAAAGAGGGAAAAAAGTCCCCCGATGATCCTAGAGTGTTCATACACATCACTACCTATATATATCAATATCAATATTATTTCCTAAGAGAAAAGATAATGGAGAAAGGGCTTGAGGTGGTTTATAGTCCTATAAAAGATTAGATAGTAGATATCATGAAAAAAAGCTTGGATGGAGTGAAAAAAAGTAAATTCACAGGAATGGCAAGAATAAAAGAGAGGGAGATTACACGAAGAAGTCAGAAAATGCTAATTAGTGATTAAGGGGGAGCTATTGGGGATTCACTCACTAATTAAGCATAATGATATGGAGAGATAAGTGGAAAGAAGAAGGGCAAAAAAGTATGGAACTTGGATACTTAGAAAACCATGCCTATGTGAAGGGATAAACTCACATATGTAATATAGTGATAGAAACTCGGATCAAATATAGTCTAGAACTTCTAGAATTATGAGTTTGTATCTCAGAAGCATATAGATCAAATGCATATAAGTTAATTTGAGAGAAAGAAATAAATATGAACTCAATTTGTAAGTCCTAAGAATATAGAGAGGCAGTCGGGTAATTTCTAAGAGAGATTGTCACTCAGAGTAGACGATCTTTCTATGGCTATGATCATAATGAAGCTAAGACATTTTGTACACATCTTCTCTTATAGCACACACATGTTTGTGTAGAAGGATTTGAGTCAATTCTCTTTGTGTGAAGAAATCTAAGTGATTTCATAATTATATGAATGTTAGTTAGAAGTTATGGGTTTTCTGGCACATATTTCCCTGATTTTCTAAGAGTTAGATCTCAGAGTACAGTCTAAAGTTTTTCATGAGTGATAGATCATTTTGAAGCTATCATCTAATTACATTTGACCAAAAGATCTTTGCAAAAAGGGATGTGCGCTTAGAGAAATAAGCTTAATAGTGAAGCTATGTCAAATTGATCAAGGCAATTTTTAGATTTCAGACATAGTGTAACTTCTAAAGACATTTCAAGTTATTTGCAAGTTATTACTTAATAGTTTTACTTTGAATGTGTTGCTTACTACATGTAAAATCTTCTATTAGTCATTGAGCACAAGAATCATTAAGATTCATGTCAAATCAGAGAATAATTGATGCTAGAAGAAAAGGCACATTTTTAGAGTGAGTATATGTTCACATTTAGTAAGGAAAGTGTCAAAGTTTTTGAAGTTTGAAGTCTAGCTGAGTTAATTGTGATTATAGAGGCTTTATAATATCACATTAGCTTGGTTCTTTAATTGTGATTATTGAGGCTTTATAATATCACATTAGCTTGGTTCTTGTGGTGTTCAATACACCAACACTAACTATTAATATTTTTGTGAATTCTAAAAGATGTAATTTTTATAATATTAAGAAAATACCAATTTTGGGTGTGGAACAAGTGTGAAAAGTGGTCTTGCTCCATTCTCTGTGAAGTAAAAGGGTGTGCCTAATTCGTTTGCATGCCTTCACTGAAGGTTTCTCTTGATTTTGCTGCTTCTCATCATCCTTTCTTTGTTCTACTTCAACTTCAACAACATTGCATCGTCTCTTAACTTCCTTTCCTACCACTAGTTCTTCATGTTGCCTCCTTTGTACTTCTTCTTAAGCTTGCTCCTACATTTGGTGTAGCCTTTCTTCTTGTTCACATCTTAATGCTTCCTATACAATATTCACTCTAGCTCTTTTCTCTGCATTCAAAGGATTTCTCTCATCTAGGACAAGTCATTTACCTTGTCGCTTAATCTCTCGAAGAAACACTAATTCCTCAACCACCTTGAATATTCTATGATCAAGAAGGGATCATGTTGGAATCAATAGAGAAAATAAAATACCTAGTTTCGTATCCAGCTTCTAAACTGTGTACCTAAGGACAATCCTAGGGACTTGCGGAGAAAGAGACTATACCTCGATTCCCCTCAAGTACATATAGTGGGGATTCACGCTTTATTTATCAATCTGATGAGTATCTAAACCTAGCCGAGTGTATGAAGACATGCATTCAAATGGCGATCAATGCAAATGAGCTTCCCAAAGAGTGCAAACAAGGCAAAGACTAATCCAAACAAGCTTCAACTGTTAGTCATGGTGTCACGATACTTGGAGCAGCAGCCAACGGTAAATTGAGCTTTTCTCTCAACTCCGAACTTTGAATATAGCAAACAGCATATGCGTTTTGAAGCTCTCAAGAAGACGCATCCAATGGTGTATTTTTCACTCAATTCTGACGCTTCTACTTCAAGTTATGAGAAAAATTACTGAGTCGCAAGAATGACCTTCCTACACTTCAACACTTCCTACATTTTACACATTCTCCCCCTCTTTGTCTCTGTCGTCCCTTGACAGGCTTTACTTCTTTGTCTTTCACTTGTTGTCCGCATGCATCTCTTGGTCAGTTCTGCCTGCTTGTTAAACATGTGTTCAGTTTTGATGGCCTCTTCTTGATTCTTCTTTTACATCCTCTGGGCCTGATGCATTCATGTTGCCTGTTTTTGTTTTTTTCATCGCCCGCAACCCATGGAGATGGACTACCTGATGTTCGTAGTCTAGCGAACCAATAACCTCTTTAATTCCGGGTTGATGTGTTAAATCGGGCTGCCATGCACGCCACCAGTGGAAGGTATGAGGATGTGGTCCTTCAGTCCTCGATCTGGACCTTCCAAAGACCCAGATGTTGAAGGACCTTCTTGTGGTTCTGGAACCGTCGGATATCTTCTTGCACTTCTTCATGGATACTTCCTGGCCCTAGTTCCTCCTTCCCTCCTACCTGCTTTTCCTTGATGTGTGCTCCTGTGGGGCTCTGTGCAGAGATGGGTGTTGCGCCCCTACGGGGCTTCTTGCAGAGACATATCTTCAAATGTAATCTTTTAATGAAGCTTCTTTATTTGTCTTCTTCTTTTCTTCTTTTTGCTGGACTCTCCCCCAACACTGCCCCCCTCTTGAACTCTGTCGTCCTCGACAGGCTTTGGAAGTCGACGGAGTATGTTTCGTACACTTTTTGCTCTGTTTCATTAAGCAGATTAGCTTCACGTATCATGAGTTGCTTCCATTGTTTGGCTTTCACACCATCATGTGGTGGCTGTCTATGGTCAGTGAAGAAGCTTAATTCATATGCCACCAGTCTGGCATTCAAATTGGATGACATTTTTAAGAAAATTTCTGAGTCAATTTCAAAAAACCCTGTGAAAAAGGCTTCTTCGAATGTTTTCATATATGTACTCGATAAAAACACCAGCCTAGAATAATAAGCCATTATTTTGGGTCGGCTAGGCATAATAGATAGATAAAAAATGAGGATATTTGTTCCTTGATTAATACCAATGAAATTCAAAAATGTATATGCTGCATGCTTGAACACCTTCAAAACTGTAAGTATCATGCTTAGGATTTTATTTGTCATCTTGATTGTTAAATCGGGTACTGTTGCGTAACAGTGTAGCCAAAATTTGATTGTTTTTACCATGTAATCTTTCGTTGGTAGATAATTATGAGGTGGGCTTGGAAGTAGCGGATAACTCAACCACTGTTTATTGATAACACCATTCTTTTGCATGTCCAAAAATTTTGTGGCTTCTCTGCGACGTGGTGTTGGGCAAAATGAAGGGTTTACCTGTAATAAGTATGGTGCTACTTGCCAGTGCACCCGCAATGTAGGATTTTTCTCAAAAAATTTTCTTCTCCAGACAGGTTGTGCCGCTTCAAATTCTTCTTGAGTATAATTGAATGTGCTATCTTTAAAATGTAATTGATTGTCTGGATTTTTCTATGTTGTCTTCTTTATGTATTGCCTTGTCTTCTCTTTCAATAATCCGTACGGAATGTTGAAAGGCTTCAATATGGTTTCCAAGTCTTTGCCCTTTATTTTTGCCTCCTTCATTACTTTGATCACTTCATTTTCAAAATTCTCTGTCAACCGGGACACCAATAGTGCCCGTTCCTTCTGACCTATTTTTGCAGTGTATGGCATGGGATGATCATCACATGGGTCCGCCATCTGCTCTTTTATTGGAGAATTATAAATTGGGGGAGATAGAGGACGTACCTCTACCTTGTCAATAGGATTCTGTTGTGTTGGCTCTACTGGTGTCCCGATTGGTACTTGCTCTTCTCCTTTAGTTTCTAATTGTGCAAGGCGTGCAGTCTTCTCTTCAACTTTTTGCATAGCTGCTCGGAGTGCTTCTTTGGTAGCAAGTAACTCATTACCAATCTCTGCTACCTGATCCATATATTCACTGTAACTTACTACAAGTTTTCCATTGGTCATATTCAGCTCCTTTTTTAGCTCATTGGTTTCTTGAACGTACCTACGTTCCCATTCTTCTCTTAAGGTCTGCTCTTGCTTCATCAATTCTGCATACTTCTCAATCTGATCTCTTAATTCTTTCTGGTCAGTAGGAGAAGTCTCTTGTTTTTCTATAGGTTGGTCATAGAGTAATGCCTTCATCAATTCTTTATTTCTGCTGCGTAAACTATCATTTTCCTCCATGTATACTTTTAATTGTGTTTTGAGCAAGTTGCTTCTAGCTTTCATTCTCTCCTTGTTTGCTTTGCTAGCTTCATGTTGTCTTTGTAAATCTGTCAATTATGCCTGGAGTTGATGATGCTATTTCATCAATGTGTTACATTGCTCTTTAACTGAGGTTATCTCCCTTCCTTTGGCTGAAATCTCTTGCTCGGCCTGGATGAGTTGTGCGGACAATCGTTCACTCATGATTTGAAATTGATTCTTTTCCCTCATGGCCTTGTCGTAATCCGCATCTGTGTCCATCATTTGCTGTTGCATGTCCATGGCCGTTTGTATCATTTGCTTAACAACCGGTTTCAATTGAGTAACATCCACATTTAACCATGTGGTAGGGATGCTAGGTTCTTTTCTTGTTGTAACATCTTTCCCTTGTGCAACATGTAACGTAGTATCATGGGGCTGCCTAATATGAAGTTGTATGCTTGGCTCAGCCTCCTTGTGGTCAATCTTACCTTGAGGTGTATCATCAAGCACTTCGATCACGGTTGGCTCCTTATTTTGTTGTAGGCATGAGTCCTGGTCCACCGGAGTTTGTATTTCTTCTTTGATAGGTGGCACTACATCTTTATTAGTTATTGGAACTTCCTTGATGCTTATCTTTGATTAAAAAGGTACGTGTCAGGCAGATCATCTGGTACTCCTATGGGTGGTTCTCCATGTGTCATTCTTGATAGGTGATCTGCTCTAATGTGGGTATTCCCTTTCTTGACAACTACTTCAAAATCAAATTCCATCAACAATAGAAACCATCGTACTAGTCGTCTTGTATTACAAGGCTTATTGACTAAGTACAGTAGGGCTTGATGATCAATGAAGAATTTGAATTTGTTTGCCAATAAGTAGTGTGGAAACTTCTTTACTGCGTACACCATTCCTAAACCTTCTCTTTCAATCATAGTATAATTGCGTTCTGCTTGATTCAATTGTCTATTGGCATAGGCTATAGGGTGATGTAACTTTCCTGTATTTGCAGGTTGAGCTAGGATGCAACCAATGGCAAACTTGGAAGCATCTACATGAATGTGAAATGGTTTGTTCCAATTAGGTACTCGAAGGATTGGGGCTGAACTTAATCGACTCTTTAATTCGTTAAAGGCCTTTTCACATTCTTCTGTCCAATTAAACTGAGACAATAATGCATAAAGAGGTCTAGCAATTATGGCATACATATGTATAAATCTTCGGTAGTATCCGCAATGTCCCATAAATGCTTGTACTTCTTTAGCAGTCTTTGGTCTCGGTAAATCCTGAATTACTTTGATTTTGTCTTCATCTGTTGAGATTCCATTCTTAGAGACAATATTTCCTAATATCTTTCCTTGTCGAACCATGAAGACACACTTTTCCGGATTAAGGCATACTCTATATTGTCGACATTTGGCAAAAATCTTTCCTAGTTCAGGGATATGTTCTGGTCGTATAGCAGAATAAGTGCATAAGTCATCCACGTATACCTCCATACTCTTTCTCAGGAACTCCTTGAATACATGGCACATCAATCTTTGGAAAGTGGCTGGGGCATTGGTTAGGCCAAAAGGCATAACCCTAAAGGCATATACTCCCCATTCAGTTGCAAAGGCTATTTTATGTTGGTCCTTAGGGGCAATGGCTACCTGATTATACCCTGAAAAGCCATCCAAAAAACTATAAACTTCCTTCCCTGCCACTCTTTCCAAAAGATGATCCATGATGGGTAATGGGTAACTATCTCTTATGGTGGCAACATTTACCTTTTTCAAATTAATGCATACCCTCAACTTACCATTCTTTTTCGGTACGACCACCAAAGGTGATACCCATTCCGTGTGTTCAATTTCATAAATAAACCCAGTGTCTAACAACTTGTCTATCTCTTCCTTAATTTTTGCTGAGTAGACATTGTTATATGTGTATGGTCTTTGTTTGGAAGGTTTAGCTTCAGATTTCATAGGGATTCTATGAACACAAATAGAAGGATCTACTCCTTTCAAATCCTTATATGTCCAAGCAAAGACATCCCTATATTCTCGAATGAGTCATATCAGCTCTTGTTCTTCTTCTAGTGAGACAGCTTGACCTATAAAAGTACATCTTTCTTTTCCTTCCTCCAAGGTTACTACAATTTTCTTGGTTTGTTCTTTGTTGTCATAAGCTATTCCTGGTTGTGCTTCTCGTTTTGGCATTTGAATAGCAATTTTCCTCTCTTCTACTTCATATTTTTTGAAGTGGGCAGGCACTTCAAATTGGTCTTGAGGCTTGTTTTCTTCATCATCTTTTGCTTTATCTAATCCAAGCTCTTCTTCTTGTGTCCTTTCTTGATTTATTTCATTAATTATGACACTTACTCCTTGAGTTCCATTTTCCGTTTCCATATGTTAATGTTCCATTTCAATGCTCTCGTAATCCTCCTTCCATTCTTGTTCAATTACTTCTCCTTCTTTAGCCTCTTGAAGAACTACCACGTATAGACTAACGTCATAGCCTTCCTTGTCAATGCATTCATTCATGGCTATCACTTCTTCAATTTACACATACATCAAGAGTGGCTAAAATCTCCATCCAACCATGAGGTTCGAATTCTTCATCTAGGAATATTTGAGGCATGTAGGCTGGATCTTGTACAGATCTAACAACTCCCTGCCTTTGCTGCCATCCTTTCCTTCTATCCTCTTCCTTTTTCGTAGTTTGGCATATCCATAGATGAGTGTCTTCGTTCATCCATGATTGATCACTTGAACCTATACTGTGAATTGACTGCTCGTCTTCCTCTTTATGAATCTGATTCCATTGCAAGGGAGGAACATCTTGGTACGTGTAGGTGTGGAGATTTATTCTTGTGGTGGTTCCTTCATGTTGTAAGTATACTGCGTCTTTTCCCCAATCTTGCACTACCTTTAGCTGTCTCATGAAGGGTCTTCCGAGTATCATCTCATAATTGCTAGCCCTTTCAAATTGACATATCGCTAAGGTGTGCTCGAATTCAACTCCACAAGTGGAAAAAATTACCCGTTCCAATAATCCCAAGGGTCATTCGGTATGTCCGTCTGCCATTTGTATCTTCATGCGCGTTGGTCTTAGAGCTGGTTTTCCCCATTTTTCCCAGATTTCTTTAGTTGCAATTCCTACTCAAGTTCCAGAATCCAAGATGGCTTTAGTGGTTAACCCCTATAGGTAATTGGAAGGCACGTGTTTCCTTCATCTCCCTCACTGAAATCTCCAACCTTATCGACTAGGATTTTTACTGTGTTTACTTCATCGGGCATCTCCTTCTCTTCCGTCTTGATCTCCAATTGACTAGTTAATTTCTCCTTCTAATGTGGTTTGACCTTCAAAAGTTCTTCCAATGTCAAAGTGCAAGGGATTTTTACCTTTCTAAGGTGTTGTATGATGTCCGATGTATGGACTGATGGGTTCTGTTCTTTTTTTCTTATTGAGGGAATGCAGTATAATTCCGAATTATGTTCGTATTCTCCTGTGTAATTTGGCAAAGCCTTTACACTGTCATTCTCCTTTTCACTTTGGTCGAATGGTAATAATCCTTCTGAATTCAGCTCAGGTAGTGAATGTTCTAATTCACCTCCTGCTTCTAGCTCTTCAAAGGGTGGTTCTATTCCTTCCACTTTCTTCCATCTGTCTTGGACTCTTGCCCACAAGTCTTTAGGCCATTCTCCCTCTACTTCGGGGACAACGAATCCTTCCCTTTTATCCTCGCAATGTTTTTCATTATGTGTCTCACCTTCTTTGGTTTTCTTGGGGTCATTAGGGATGCCACACTCTTGGAATTCTTCTTCGGGAATTCGTGAATTGGCTAGTCTACAGACAGGTTTTTCTAAGGTTTGTTGAGCTACTTCAATTAATTTCTTGCAAATCTCCAACCTTTCTTTCTCTAAGTCACCTCTAGGATATTCTTTTTCATGTTGTTCAATGGTCGGTCCTACTCTGATTCGTGCCTGGTATGCTTGAATCCACATGGCTAACTCTTCTGGCATGGGATCTGCTAAAACTGATCCTACCTCTTCTTTTTTATACTTTCCTTTTTTATTTTCTTCTTCAAGTTTCTGTTTTTCTTTTTGATCTTGTTCATTTTTTTCCTTCTCCCTCTGTTGCTGTAGTTTCTTTTCCTTTATCCTATCTCAAAGAATCTTCCATCTCTGTGTTTGTTTACTTGTGATACTTTTTCCAGGTTCTTCCGAGTCTTCGACTATTTGAGGAGTAGACATGTTTACTTCTCTGACAACTTGCTCATTTGTTCTGTTTTTTTTTGGGGTCTCTCTAGCTTTGGCCTGTGTTATTGCTTTCAATGGTACGGTGTATTCCTTATCACTCCTTGACCATTCTATCACTTCTATCACATTAATTTGTACGTTCGAGTTAACTTTGTTAGGATTTTTGGGGCAATCTCTAAAAAGGTGTTCTTTACCACAATCACTACAATATCCTTCCCAAACTCGCTGTGGTGGTAGTGGGTTTGGAAATGTACATTCTCTGATATAGTGATCACCTCCACATCTGTAACATGGTCCTCTAGGTACAGGCGGTTTGTTCATAGGTCAGGGGGTTATGGGTGCTCTGGGAGCTGTGTACATCAATGACACATAATCCTGCTCATATCCATAAGAATTATCTGATGCTTCCATGCTATATGCATATGGTTCGTACATTTGTTCATATTCTATCATAGAGCTCTCATAAGTGGAGTAATCTCCTTGACTATGGTCATAAGATGGGTCATATGATTTGTTACTAGTCAAAGGTGTGGCTGGAACTATTTCTCTCTCAGGGTTCTCTTCTTGACGAGCTACTTTCACTGAGACAACATTTTGAGGGTGGGGCGGTTGTTGTCCTAACATCGGTTGTGGTTGAGCGTACCCTTGATAAGCATACGATCGTGGTACTGGTCCCTGCTGCTGGTATGTGGGATATCTAAAGGCTTCTCCTCTTTGATCTCTCTGAGGGTATCCATAAGGTCTCATGAGAGGTTGTACTGGTCTTGATTGCCGATTGTAAGGACAATTCTCTGTGTTGTGATTTGTGTACTTTTGTTCTATGCTACAATATTGTAGAGGCCCTGGGACGGGTGGTCTAGTGTAAGCATAAGTAGGTGGTGGGACTACTCCCCTAGTGCACAAATGAGAGGGATGATCACCTCCGCAATGCATACATCTTCTAAGCATGGGTACTCTCATTGGGTTGTTGGGGTAGTTCCTCTGTCCTTGAACGTTCAGTTGCTTTGCTACTAAGTCGGCTATTTCCTCTACATTGTTCTTATGGTTTGATGTGCTGCTGGCGGAATCTTCACTTTTCACACTACCTTGAGGTATTTTTAGGTCTTCCGCTAGATTGTCCTCTAGGTCAATACATTCTTTCATACATTCTTGCAAAGTTTGAACTCTTTTCACATATACCACAGATCTTAAGGATCCATTCACTAACCCTTCCAAAAACAATGACACCATCTTGTTTTGAGTGAGTCTCTCTTCCACTGGACATCTATCCATATATTGCTTGAATCTTCTTGCCACCAATCTCACTGATTTTGTAGGAGCTTGCTTAAAACTATGGATCAATGAGGAAGAGTTATTTTTAATCCTAGATTTGGTGAATTCTTCAACTAATTCTTGGTAAACTTGTTCCATGTTTTGAAAATTATTAGGGTCTAATGGCTGAACCAAGCTAAAGCCGTGTCTGTCAAAGTTAGACCAAAGGATTCATATTGGATCAAAAAATCTTCTACTTGTTCGGCTCTGATTACTTGCTTGAATTCAGCTATATGATTGTAAGGTTCACTAGAGCCATCATAATGGTTTCTCATGCATTTGGCGACTTGAATGGGTCTTAATCTTCTTCCTGCCTCAGATGGTCTAGGCATCACAAGGAAAACTGGTCTTCCTATCAGTATACCAGGTCTTCTTACCACAGGTGGTCTATCTGGGACAGGGATTCTATTCCTTGGGTCAACAGGCGACTGAGGCTGATAGTTCGGATTATTTGCAGGCATAACAAACTGCACATGGTGTCTAACCGGGATTTGTGTTTGTTGTATTTGTCCAGACTGTTGATATGAATTATCTTGAAAGGTTCTTGAGGGTTTTGAGAAGTAGTAGCTTGATCCCTGGGAGGGAACACTGGAATGTTCTGATATTTCAACCTTGCTCTTTCTAACTCTGTTAGAGGCCAGTACCTCCTATGGTTTTTGTCCAAATATGTGATGATGGTGGGGAATTCAGGATCTTGTAACTCATAGACAATAACTAGGTTAGGGGCTACTTCCCATAATGAAGAATGGGTTCTAAGGAGATGCTCCATTCCATTGATCAAATACACATCCATTAAGGAGTCATCTTGGGGAACTAGGTCTCCTCTCCAAACCCTAACAACAATAGATCTCCCTCTAGGAGTGGTCACTTGTTCTTCATGTCCCTCTGCATTAAGGTTATGAGCATTATCTTCTTCCCCTTGTTCATTGATACTTTCAGGGTGTTCCGTAACAACATACTGGATGTCTCTCTTGTCCATATAAAATCCTCCTGCATACTTAATTGCTGGCCTAGGCACTATGTAAGCATCTGAAGCTCTCTTTAGTCTCGCCACTAATCGGTTTAGACCATCTAGGTAGATAGGTATCTCATTTTGGTTGGTGTTCACATATTCCAAAGATGTCTGATATTCTCCCTCAATAGTTGACATCATGCCAATCATTGGTACAGTGTTCTGCATATCCTCGAAAGCCATGGGAATTTCTTCCTCTGACTCACTAGAGGTTTCAGAATAATGTGAATGGCTATTGGGTTCGGCTACACTTCCCACTGAAGAGATTACACTTCTTCGGCTCCCTAGGGTTCTCCCAGACCTTAGGTTCATTCACTTAAAAGCTCTGATTAACCTTAATCAACCTCCAGCCCCTAAAATTCTTTGCTGAGGGTCAAAATTTCTATAGAAAATTTGGTTGGAATAGGACTGATAGTGAATCCACAACTCACGATACTTGACCCAAACAAATCCACGATACTCGATATTTCACCCAAACAGAGTATGTCACGATACTTGATATCTAACACACTAGAAGGGTACCACGATACTCGACATGTGAACAAGACGATACACGATATTCAACCACTTAACTGGGCACGATACACGATATTTGGTGGACACGATACTCGATACTTCAAGAACTCGATACACGATACTTGACCTTGCTGTGTCTTAGGATACTCGATACTTGCTAGGTATTGGGATGGTTTCCCCCATGATACACGATATACCGTAAATATCACGATCAAAGACTCACGATACACGATACCCGATAGTCCACAAGGGGATTCTCCATGATAGTCGATACTAGACAGAGATCGTTTTTCTGTGAACACGATACTCGATACTGTACCAGTATCGCAAGGATTTCCAGCGATACACAATATCCAACAAGTATCGTGGAAGGACTCTGACGATACTCGATATGTCTCAGGTATCATGATTAAAAATTCACGATAGACGATACTTGACATGTATCGCTATCAGATTTCCGAGATACACGATACACGATATGTGGCTGGTATCGTGAGGATTTCTCAACGATACACAATATTCGACCACTTGCAAGTATCACGATACTCGACCATAGGAGTTCACGATACCTAGGTATCACGATACCTCAACCACGGGAGAACACGATACTTGATACTTTTTCAATTTTTTGCAAGTGTTTTTTTGGATTTTGAGTGCATACACATGTTCTTAGAGTGCATCTACCCTCTTCCCACAATTTGTATCACATAATAAACTCTCTCTTTACCCCTGTCTACCTTTCACGATACTTGTCGCAGGTTTTTTTCTGAAAACTTGATTTCAAAAGGAGTTATGCACAAGGAACCAGTAGTATGCTCACCTTGGAAGCTTTTCCCAACTCTCTTATCCCTCTTGCTCGCACTGCAAAGCTCAAAAACCGTGGTCTCAACTCACGACACTCGACAGTTTGCTTCCACGATACTTGCTTTGGAAACAGGTGATTTGAAAAATATAAAGTTTTTGGCTTTTATACTCTTTTGAAAAGTTCTTCCTAACTGAAAAGACTCACAAGACTAGAGTTAATGGCTACTCTAACTCCCTAACTACTCCCTTCTTCCTCCTACTCTACTCACTCCAATCACTTCTCTAGACTAATAACTCACTACACACACTTCAAAAGTGAGAAGTAGTAAGTGCGGATGAGTGTGACTTACCAAAGAAGAGAAATTCACAACTCTACTCGCTTCAATGCTGAAAGCTACTTACCATCACACGAATGCCTCGGTTTGATTCGACACTCCCTAGCAACGGTGCCAAAAACTGTGTACCTAAGGACAATCCTAGGGACTTGCGGAGAAAGAGACTATACCTCGATCCCCCTCAAGTACATATAGTGTGGATTCATGCTTTATTTATCAATCCGATGAGTATTTAAACCTATCCGAGTGTATGAAGACATGATTTAAAATGACGATCAATGCAAATGAGCTTCCCAAAGAGTGCAAACAAGGCAAAGACTAATCCAAGCAAGCTTCAACTGTCAGTCATGGTGTCACGATACTTGGAGCAGCAGCCAACAGTAAATTGAGCTTTTCTCTCAACTCTGAACTTCGAATATAGAAAAAAGGATATGCATTTCGAAGCTCTCGAGAAGACGCATCCAATGGTGGTATTTTCACTCAATTTTGACGCTTCTACTTCAAGTTACGAGCAAAATACTGAGTCATGGGAATGATCTTCCACACTTAAGCACTTCTTGCATTTCATACACACCTTAACCACAACAAGCAAACACTTTCATGGATAGACAACACTTCCTAACACTCTTTTCAAGCAACACACATGCATACAAGCTCACAAAGAAGATGATACAGAGAGGAGAAGACACAAATTCGAAAATCTGTGCTCTTAATTCTCACAATGGCCAAAAGTCTTTACAAAGAGTCACAAATTGACTTATATACATGTGCCCTAAAAATGGTCCTTTCACACAAGAGATCGACACTTTATTCACTAAAAGGCTAATTTTCTACTAATTTACATGGGTAAGCTACTAATCTTCATGGGTGTGCATCTAGAGGACTCCTCTAGTGCATTTACAACGGAAAATATGTTACAAGAATGGTTATAATACAAAAATAGAGTGTCCAAATCGGAAAACTTTTGGGGCCTTTCTTTTTCTCTGCCTTTTGCTCTTCTTAGCTCTGCAACATACACCTTCTTCATTTGGTGACACAAGTGTCAAACCTCCTTCTTGATTCTTCTAAACAAAATCTTTTCCCAATTAATTAGGCCATTGGGAGCAGCACTATCAACCATCAAAGAGTACAATGTTTGGGATATGGCATAATGCTTGCTCTCAATTTTAATTTCCAATGCCCTTAAGTGCAATCTAAATTTCAATGGGTTGGTTTATGAGAGCCTCGCATACTTGTATTCTCTAGAACATGGCTTGCCAAATATACGTTCCATCTCCTCATTTAAGACTCGTGTTGCAATAGCTATAATTCTATCATTTTTAAGCTTTAGCAATGTCACGATGTATTGGGGATCTATCACCAGCCACATCTCAAAGCCAATGCAAAATTCTAAAAATGTGTAGTGTTCATTGAACATGTCAAGTTGATTGTTACATAACTTGATAAAGGATTTAGTCATTGGATGATTGTGCAGGTTGGTCGAATCAATTTGAGCATAATCTAGGAGACCTCGTTGTTGAAAACAATTGACATGTGTTTAGGCAAATCAATTAGGAATCTAGAGAGGGCTCATATCAATCAGTTTGACTATGTTAGCCAACATCATTCGTATCATGCTTTCTATCGAGAGTAGTGCATGATTCCTTATAGCAGTGAGCTTCAAGATTAGAAAGTAATAAGTAAAAGATTGAGTCTTTTCACCCCTCGATTAAGTAGAAAAATGTCAAAGCTATCACAATATGCATGTGCTTGGATAGCATGCATGCCTTTCAATATTGAATAATCATGATAATGATTATGAATCTACCCAATCTTATCTTGATCTACCTTCATTTATATCCAGCTAATCATGCAAAATTGTGAGCAAATCCTTATTTGATTTAATGATTATGCCATTTATTAACAAAAAGAAATTATATACATTACAATACAATGAGTGCCACTACACTACATATGGTACGATCAAAGCTTATACGCATTGATTCGAGCTCGTAAAATCTCTCCACACAATATTGCTATCTAAAAAGTAGTTGGACCGATCTCTTCATGAATCCAAAATGGACCTGCCCATCGAAGTCTAAATTTTCTTGCTTGTCTTTTCATTTTAGAATTAAAAAATAACACCAAATCTCGAATCCAAAAAATAGTTCTTTGTGAATGTCAATCGTGTTAGTGTTGTTGTTGATGTTATACTAAAAAAGTACCTAGTGGTCCTACTGTGTTCACACACATGACTACCTAAATATATCAACAAATCTCCCTTGGGAGTGATGCAATGAATGAGGAGCTGGACTCATGTATAATAAAGTGCCAAGCTCTATGGAATCAATCCACAAAGGGAAGTAAGCCCAAAGCTTTGCGAAAAGCTTCAAACTTCTCCCTAGGTAGAGCCTTTGTGAAAAGGTATACAATGTTCTCCAATTTGGATAGATATGCCAAATTGATCTCTCCAGTAGAGAACCTCTCCCTAACATAATGATAGTGCTCCTCAATGTGCTTAGTGCGAGCATGGAACATAGGGTTCCTCGAAATTGCCAATGCACTTTGACTATCAGTGAAAATGGTGGTGGCAAAAGATTGACCAACACCCAAATTAGCGATAAGGCATCTGAGCCACACACACTCAAGAGTCATTGTGAAAGTTGCCCTATACTTAGCCTCACAACTGGAAGTGTCCATAGTAGGTTGCTTCTTGCTCAAGCAAGATATTCATAGGCTACCAAGCATGAAGCAAAAGCCACTAGTGGACACACAAGTGTCATAGCAACTAGCCCAGTCAGAGTTAGAAAAAGCATGTAAATCTGGCGGTGGTGATCCCCCCTTGGAATAAAACCATCCAAGTAGACAACTACCACTCAAATAGCGAAAAATGTGCTTAACTGCTTGCCAATGCTTGATACATGGGCAATGCATAAGTGTTGGCAGTAGCCTTGGTACATCAGGAACTACAAGACGTGAAAGTCAAAGAAGGGAGTCAGAGCGAAGGGACAGCACAAGCAAACAGGGCAGTCAAAGAAGATCTGGCAAGTAGGCCAATATTTTTTCAAGACATTAATGCAAATCAGAGAGATGGACATGCAGGGAAGAAGAGCAAGTAGGGAGCTTGAAGATATGTATGGCAGATCACTAGAAGAAATCCCTACAACAACAGTGATTTTTATCACTAATAATCATTGTAAATCTCATTTCACATTTTTGTAGCTCCATTTTGTGCAAGCCAAGGAGTCCTTGAGCTTGAGGAGCCTTAGAAGTAGTTGCGTACCAATTTTCATAATTTTTAGATCTCGTTTGAGCCCCCAAATAAGCCCTGGAACCTAATTTTTAACTAGGCCGGACACTAGGTCTGGACAGGGCCAAAAGCTAGTCAAAAACTATAAAAGGAGCTAGAGAGCTCATTTTTGAGGAGAGATTGTAATTGAAACGAACTTGTAAGAGCTTGTGAAAGTAATCTAAAGAACTCCATTGATTCTCTCTCTTTGTCTTGCCGTGTGTGCGCGTGTGTGTGTATGTGTGTGCATGCTTGTGTGCTTCTCACTCACGCACTTGTGCCGCCACTTGCTCGAGGTCTTCATACCATCCTCACGTCTTCCCGGATTGACATTAAAGGAGGTGCTACTCATCACTGAGCTACACCAAATTTTGGCGCCGTTGCCGGGGATCGAGCTTTGAGGACGAGCGTGTGATGGTAAGACGTAGAGTTGACGCGTTGGAGTTGTAGGTATTTTCTTCACTCTCATCGATTTTCTTTTACTTTCTTCACCATCTTCATCACCATCATCATCATCACCATCTCCCACGTCCATCTCCATCATCGCGAAAATTTCAGTTTTTTGACTATATCCCCATCTCCACCTCATTTCCCTCATTTCACTTGTGAGAGAGAGCGAGAGAGCGAATTTGCATGTGCTGTTTTTTGCATGTTTTGTGAGCTTTCTGCAGGTACAGGCCGCATCATCATCCCCAGCACCCTGCGCAGGTACGGAAATCTGAGTAACTGTCTGTGTGTCGCCGAGCTCTGTCAATCGCGACCGACTGAAAACTTGCTCTAATTGCTAAACAAAGTGCATATCCATGACCTACAGGCCTAGAGCTTCCCAAAAATGTGTTTAGTTTTTTGAAATTCCACAGATTTCTGTCAATCGCGATCGCTCTGTCAATCGCGATCGACAAACCACGACGGACAGATCTGTCAATCGCGATCGACACGTCAATCGCGACCGACAGCCCACGATGGCTCTGTCAATCGCGACCGACAGAGTCAACGACCGATTGACCACGACCGACTGACTATACGCGTGACACGTGTCAATCGCGATCGAGTCATCAATCGCGATCGACTCATCAATCGCGACCGACACGGTCAACGACGGTTTGACCACGACGGACAGACCACGACGGCTCTGTCAATCGCGACCGACACGGTCAACGACGGTTTGACCACGACGGACAGACCACGACGGCTCTGTCAATCGCGACCGACACGGTCAACGACTGTTTGACCACGACGGACAGACCACGACGGCTCTGTCAATCGCGACCAACACGGTCAACGACTGTTTGACCACGATCGACAGACCCTCGCGACCGACCTGTCAATCGCGATCGACCCATCAATCGCGACCGACAGAGTCAACGACGCTTTGACCACGACTGATTGACTTTTCGTAACCCCTGTCAATCGCGACTGACCAGTCAATCGCGACTGACAGCCACGACGGACCTGTCAATCGCGATCGACACGTCGATCGCAACTGACCTGTCAATCGCGACCGACAGACTTTGCGAACGCGTTAGAAGGGCAATTTAGGTCAAATTTTTAAGGCAAAGTGATTGGTCTAAATTGTGATTAAGTGGGGGACAAACTCGAGGGTGTAGTATTGCATCGTTAGGCCGTGCCACAAGCTACTCGAGTATTCCTGTTTGACTGTTAGCTTGTGTTGATTCCTGATTTAACTCCCTAAACCCTGAACAGTCCTAACTTTTTCATACGAAATCCAATTTTTGAGCTCTTGGGCTTGTTGGAAAGCTCGTGGCATATACTACACGCCCTCAACTGTTTTTTATAAAGATAATGCGTTGATTTTCAGAGAGGGTATTTTGAAGTTGACCATACCCTGGGGGATCAAAGTCAGGGGTCTTTAGAATTATTTTTCTAAAAGTCACAATGCAAATATGTGTTTATGTTACATGAATGAAAGTGGTTGGTTGTGTCCTTGAATCTAAGCATTGAGCTAACCGTGGGTCCTTTATAGGTCCATTGAGAGCAACTGAGAGCGTACAAAGCAAGGTTTCTTTACAAGCTTGAGAACCGGGTTCTTGAGCACCATAAAGCAAGGGATCAACAAGTAAGGTTGGATTATTCTCAACTCCCTCTGTCATTTCCTAGCTCAAGCTAAGAACGAGTAGAGAAAGGAGTAAGTCAGGGCGACGATAGGCAGTTATCAAGTTGAAGACTACCTAAAAACTCAAGTTCAAGTTAAAAACATAATCTCTGTACTGTCGATAACCTAAAGAAAAAGGACCTAACGTGGAACGATCAACTTAAAGTACGAAGAACATTCAAGTGTTCCTGACGACGTGATATCAGACAAGACCATAAACACAAAAATTAACTAAAAAGAATCAAGTGACTGGTACCAATTGATCGGCAACGAGGTTGTACTCTGAAAAAAATTGGGCTAATCAGTTAGGCATATGAACCTTAGATCAGGACGACACCTAGCAAGGGAGAGACAAAGCCTTAGGTCTTCAGAGGCTAGTGTCAATCACACTGCAAGGTCTTGGGCCCAGCAGTTGAGCCACCACTCATACTACCCTAGCTCTGAGACCAGTGAGTCAGAAATGTCTCAAGGCATGGACAGACCTACGGGAAGTTCAGGAGTGCCTTATTTGTACAGGGTAGAAGGCCCTTACAAAACACAGCTGGAATATCTTAGGACCAACCGACTAGGTGCTAGCATCTATGAGGACGGCTTAGGAAGATCTGTGGTCCAGATTAAAAACCTTGATCAATCCATTGGACTAGAACACCCAGCTGTCAAGTTTGAAAATGGTGCATACTTGGACAAAGAAGGAACTATATATGTAGTCACTAGTCACCCCGATAGGACAGATGACTTTGGGAATGTAATCTCAGAAGCGGACTTAGGCGACTTGGAACAAGGAAATATGGGAGTAGAACCTAGAACCCCTCGAGGTAAATCAGTTCTCACTAGGATTATCACACCTGAGTGGGTACCCCAGGACAACAAGAGCATAGAATTGCTCCTCAATCGAGAAACTGATGAAGCCTTTTGGAGGTATAAGTCTAATCAGCCAACAGACATAGGAAATATCAGGATCTATGAACTTAAGGATCCAGATAGCCCAGGCAGAGTGACCTACTTAGATCATGCTTCAGAACGGATCTTTGTAGTAACAGAAAATGATAGGCATGCCTACACTTGGAAGGGTGAATTTATTTTCCCTCAACCAAGATCAAATGTATCCTATGGTCACCCTGGGGCTGGAACTTCCCAAGCTCATGGTACGCAAAGAGACAGAAGTAGGGATCGACCAGAAGTAAGCTTCGCCAACCCTGTAGGCAGAGAAAGAACGAAAACAGAAACGAATAGGATAGAACCTGAGATGCTTAGAGCTCCCAGGAACCAAAGAAATGTAGATGGATTCCCTCTGCCGAGACCTAGAGAGCACACAAGAACTTTGAGACCCACCCAGCTAGTTAAGTCCATGAAGAATTACTTTGATGGCACAGGAGATCCCTATGATCATGTGGCGGAGTTCAAACAAGTCCTGAGGGCTGAACAAGTGGAAGATCTGTTCACGCAGTACAATGCCTTCGGTTTAACCCTGAGGAATACAGCACTTACATGGTTTCAACCATTGGATGAGCGCCAGTTCAGGAGCATAGACCAACTCCTAGAAGCATTTATTATTGAGTTCTCCAAGAGTGGCATAAGGCACAACACCTCCTCACTGATTCACAGCTTCAAACAAACCCCTCAAGAGACTGTGAGACTTGCCGGAAGAAGATTTAGACAATATCTTGAAAGGTGCCCTATTTCGGAGCTACCCACATCTGCTAAACAAGTAGCCTTATTTCTTGATGGATTGCTGAGTACGAAATTGAGATCCTATGTGTATCTAAAGGACCCTAGGACTATAGAAGAATGTGTACGCATGTGCATTGACATTGAAGACAACCTAGGGGAAGAGCTAGAGCTTTCCAAAATCTACAAAGATTCAGATAGTGCATCTAGCCACCCTTCCACGCAATCTACATCAATTGAGGAACTTGCGGAAAAAGTAGCTCAGAAATTAGGTGTAACTAGCAAACAAATCCCAAGGTTTGCCCCTGTGAAAAGATGCTATACATGCGGTGGTGACCATATGGCGAACGTCTGTCCCATTATGGCTCAACCCCAAGTAAACCCTAGTAGCCAGTACTGCACCATAGAACGGAGATACACCAATCACACCGCACAAGACTGCCCATACAACAAGCAGGCAGTTAGGCAACCCTATCCGCAACCCTACCAACAAGGCAGATACCAGAACCAAAATCCACCACCACAATATGCTAGACCCCAACAAACCTACCAACCACAGTATCAGGCCCAACAAAGGCCTCAGCCTGTGCTAGCACAACAACCCCCTGGCCCAGCTAATGTGATTCCGGTAAAGTATACTGCTGCAGAAGAGAACCTGAATAGAGCTATAGTCCCTGTAACATCCTTGATCTCTGAAAATGACCCAAGTGACCATAGCTTTGATTCTACCCATGTGGATAGCCCCCAGGCTTACTACATGCAGTCCCCAGAACATGGAGAGTCTTACTATGGTGAAGAGTTGTCGGAGAATGTTAATCTCCTTCAGAATAACCTACTCTTGTGATTAGAGCACCTCTATACCAAGAGTAAGTCAAAAACTTTACAACACAAACATTCTACTGCACGATTTCTTTAAATTTATCTTCACAGGTTACTTTTGTCTGAAACTGTCATTCTGAACAGTCGACTTCACACCTGTAACTTCTAAGACTTGGTTCTCCTTGAATAGAACCCGTTTAAGCAAATGCTTCTGGTTACGAGTAGCTTATCTTCTAACTTAAATATTAAGCCCTCACTCATGCAAAACTTTAAAGTATGCACTGAGAAATGATCAAAACATTGATCACCGAAAATGCGCCTGTTTCAGTAAACTTTGAACACTCAACACATACGAATGTTCCTACTGACAATTCTCAGTTACTGTTTACAATCAAACTCTGAAACTTAAGCTATAGATTGATTAACTATAGACTTAGATATCCTCAATAGGATTTCACAAATCATCTATCACAGATGAAAACACACAGAAATTTCGGCGCAACTTTTCTTCGATTACTCAGAAAGTTACAGTTGAGTGATGAGAGGAAAACTCAACTAACTTTACATATGTCTCATGACATCTAACTTCTCATTCTTCTCTTCTATTCCTTTCTCTCTCGTATATGTCTCTCATACTTTTCTTTCTACCTCTCATACTACGCGCCTCGACATTTTCAGGTATTTATAGATAAATTTGTACAAGCTTATAACGCGGACTATACTACTGTACATATGTGTACAATTTTTCCAGTTTTTCTTCTAACTTCAAAATTTGTTCTTTTCTTCCTCTTTCCATCTTTCAACTCTTCATGAACTGAAATCTGTAAAAATGATCTTTTCCGGTAACATTCCGGTGACTTTCCTGTAATCTTCCGGTACTGTTCCAGTGACCTTCCGGTACTGTTCCGGTGCCTTCCGGTGACCTTTTTTAAGGAAATTTTTGCTGACGTCTCTGCGGACTTAAAGACCTTCAATTGTTGATTGTCTTGCACCAACAGCTCCCCCTCAATCATCAATTGAGGTTTTCTCTGTCTTCTTTATTCCTGCCATATCTTTAAACCTTTGTAACTTAGGTCCATCCAAACTTTTTGTAAGCATATCAGCTATCTGATCTTTCGTTGAAGTATGAATTACTTCAATCTCTTTATCCATCACCTTCTCTCTTAGAAAGTGATACTGAATCTCAATGTGTTTAGTCCTGGCATGAAAAACAGGATTAGCAGCTAAATATAATGAACTCATATTATCTCCAAATATGATTGGAGTCCTCTGTATAGTGTCAAAACTCTTCATTAAAGTCTTTAGCCAAATCACTTCTTTTGCGGCTTCAACCATGCCTTTGTACTCGGCTTCGGTAGAAGACAAAGCAACTGTATGTTGCTTCTTGGAACACCATGAGATTAGCTTATCTCCCACATAACACATGTATCCATAGGTTGACCTTCTGTCATCTGGATTACCTGCCCAATCTGCATCACTGTATATTTTGATGTTTGTATCTGATGTAAAACCATAATACAAACCTTCTTTGAGTGTACCCTTAATGTACCTCAACACCCTTCGTCCTGCAAACCAGTGTTCTTTCCTTGGACAGTGCATGAACTGAGACAATACTCCTACTGCATATGATAAATCAGGTCTGGTTAAAGTAGCATAGATAATACTACCAACCAAACTCTGATATTGTCTCACATCCTTGTATTCTTCACCTCCAAACTTACTCAGTTTGTGATTCACCTCCATTGGAGTAGGTGCTATCCGGCAATCATTCATTTTAAACTTGATTAACAAGTTCTTCAAATATCTTTCTTGGGTCACGAATACTCCATGCTGAGTATATGTGATCTCCATACCCAAGAAGTAAGACAAGTTTCCCAAGTCACTTATCTTGAACTCCTTTTCCATTTGCTTCTTGAGTCTTTGTATACCTGACTCATCTGTTCCTGTAAGAATTATATCATCAACATATATGCACATGTATATGAAACCTTTATCACTTGCTTTTATAAGCAGACTACTATCTGCTTCAGACACCTGAAAACCAAGTTCTTTCAAGAACTTTACAAGTCTATAATTCCACGCTCTTGGCGCTTGCTTCAAACCATACAAAGCTCTCTTGAGCTTGCACACATGTTCTGGATACCTTTTATCTCTGAATCCTTGAGGTTGCTCCATGAACACATCATCTGAAATATAACCATTCAGAAAAGCATTTTTCACATCTAACTGACATAACTTCCAACCTTTACTCGCAGCAACAGCTATGAGCGTTCTGATAGTTGTCATCTTTGCTACTGGACTATAAGTCTCATCATAATCAACTCCATAAGTCTGAGCAAACCCTTTGACAACAAGTCTAGCTTTGTATCTAGACACACTTCCATCTGCAAATCTTTTGGTCTTGTAGACCCACTTGCATCCAATAATCTTCTGACTATTTGGTTTAGGAACTAAATCCCATGTTTGATTTTCCACCAATGCATCATGTTCTTCCTGCATAGCTTTTTCCCATTTTTCCTTACCTTTTGCCTCTTCATATGTAGAAGGGTCTTCATCTGCTTTCACTATGTAAGCATAATCTTTCGTAGCCAAAAATGAAGTATCATAACTGTACCTTGTAGGTTGCCATCTATTTCTTGATGACCTTCTGAGTTCTCCAGTCCTTGAGGTTTCTGGTTCTTCACACTCAGGATCAAATCTTGGCCTTTCTTCAACTTCTTCCTGTACTTCATAATTTTCTTCTTCATCAATTATTTGAACTTTTGATTTACCTTTCTTCTGATTCACTTCTTCTTCATCAACTGTATTGTTATTAACTGTTCCTGTATACCAAGAACTTTGCTCATCAAACGTAACATCTTTTGATACCAGAAAATGTTTTGTGGATGGATTCCACAACCTGTATCCCATCTGTCTATCATCATAACCAATGAAAACATATTTTTCAGCTTTAGGTTCCAATTTGTGTCTTAATTGTGATGGCACATATGCATATGCCACACATCCAAATACTCTGCAATGATCCAGGGTAGGTCTTTTACCCCACCAAGCTTCATATGGTGTCATACCTTGTAGGGCTTTACATGGTAACCTGTTGACCAAATAAGTAGCTGTATTTACAGCTTCAGCCCACAAATAATTAGGGCAATTTTTCTCATTCATCATGGACCTTGCAAACTCAACAAGAGTCCTATTCTTCCTTTCTGCTACACCATTTTGTTGAGGAGAATATCTGCAAGTAATTTCCCTTTTTATACCTGCATTCCATAAGTAGTCACTGAACTCATTGGAAAAATACTCTCCCCCTCCATCTGATCTTAGTCTCTTCAGTCTATGACCTGTAGTTCTTTCTGCATACGCATGATAATGTCTGAATGTATTGAATACTTCTGACTTATCTTTGATCACATATATAGTGATCCATCTGGTAGCATCATCAACATAAATCACATAATACCTTGATCCATTTATACTGAAATCCTTTGATGGTCCCCACACGTCTGTGTGTACCAACTCAAGCTTCTCTGAGTGCATAAAACCATGCTTGGAATAAGAATTCTTATGAGCCTTACCAAACTGACATGCCTCACATTTGTATGTCATATGTTGACTTGCAACATTAGGCAATCCAAGCACTGAACCATTGTTGACCATATCTTTTATACCTCTTTCATTGAAATGTCCAAGTCTCTTGTGCCAAAGATCTAACTCAGAAATTTTCTGTCCTTCATATGTAAACATAGCTTGACCAATGTTACCTTGAATCTTCAGTGTAAACAGTCTTCCTTCTTTTTTTCCTGAAACAATCTGTTTATATCCCTGACTGGGATCTTCCACGTATACTCCTTCATTAGTGAATCTTACTTCATATCCTTTTTCAACAATTTGTCCTACACTTATCAAATTCTTAGGAATTGTAGGAACATACAGAACCTTACCCAATAAGGTACTGCCGTCTTTAGCTTTCACTGATCCAATCGACTTCACTTTATGCTTTGTGTTGTCACCTGTTTGAACAACATGATTAGAAACTTTATTCTCCAAATCAGTCATCAATGATATGTTTCCACTCAGGTGATTGCTACACCCTGAGTCAATGTAGAAGACTCTTTGATCTTCACTCTGACTTTCACAAGTAGCATTCAATATCATTGTTGAATCTTCCTTCTGTTCTGAAGCGTAATTGTAGTAGGTATTGTTATATTGTTGACTTTGGAATCCTCTACCTGCATTTCTTCCAAAGTAACTCCTACCACCTCTGCCTCTGAAATTTCCTCTTTGATTTCTGCCACCTCTTCCTCTTGCATTGTAACTTTGACTATATCCATTATTACTATGAGTATTGTGCCAACAATCATTAGCTAAATGATTTGTCTTACCACAAATCTAGCAGGCTTTGCCTCCATCTTTGTTGTTTCTGCCTCTTCCTCTACCTTTGCCACCTCCTCTTCCTCTTAGGAAGTTGGCTTGGCTAGTTGTTCCTTCATCTTCATTTGCTTGTTGCTTTCCTTTGCTATTCTTCTTTTTATCCTTTGAGTACATTGCGTGACCTGCATTCTTGTCACCATCTCCTTTAACATCATTCTCAAATGTTAGCATATGTCCTAGCAACTGATTTAAATCTGGAGTGAAATGATCAAGTGATAACTCTGTAGACAAAATAAACGGCTTCCATTTGTCATCACCTCTTAAGCCTGTAAGAATTTGCCTTACCAATTTATCCTCTTCGATATCTTCATCAACAGCACCTAATGCATCTGCAATGTCTTTCATTCTTGTCACATAGTCTGAAACGGACTGAGAAGCCTTCTTCTTGAAGGTTGTAAACTCTGCCCATAAGGATGCCTTTCTTGACTTAGTAGTATTCTGGAAATGCTCCTCCAAAGCATTCCAAATGTCCGTTGCACTTTCAAGACCTCGAATATGAGGTAGCAAGTAATCATTTACTGCCATATAGATAATGCTTCTAGCTTGCACATCTTTTTTCATCCAGTTTTTCAGATCTGCTAACTCTTCCCTAGTCGGAACACTAGGATCTCTGAACTGTGGCTTTTCTTCTTCTCCTGTGATATAAGCTATCAAATCTTTGCTCATAAGATGAGCTTCCATCCTCATTGACCACGCAGGATAGTTCTCCCTATCCAGTTTCTCTATCTGTAGAGAATCTCCCATCTTGTGTCTTCCTGTGTATTTAAAACTTCAACCTTTATGAATAATGTATGTACCTTTGCTTCAAATTAGACTCCGTTTGTCTTTCTTGATGCCGTATGATCTCTTCTTCAGGTTTCGCCTTCAAGCTTTCACCTTTTAGTCCTTCGGTTGTTGAATTCTTTGAAACTGCAGCAGTCGGGAACCTCCTTTCTTTGATTTTGGTGTCTCCTGCTCTAATACCACTGCTGGACTGATACCTGCTTTGATACCACTCTACCTGCTCTGATATCACTGTACCTGATCTGATACCACTGTACCTGCTCTGATATCACTGTACCTGCTCTGATACCACTGTCGGAGAATGTTAATCTCCTTCAGAATAACCTACTCTTGTGATTAGAGCACCTCTATACCAAGAGTAAGTCAAAAACTTTACAACACAAACATTCTACTGCACGATTTCTTTAAATTTATCTTCACAGGTTACTTTTGTCTGAAACTGTCATTCTGAACAGTCGACTTCACACCTGTAACTTCTAAGACTTGGTTCTCCTTGAATAGAACCCGTTTAAGCAAATGCTTCTGGTTACGAGTAGCTTATCTTCTAACTTAAAGATTAAGCCCTCACTCATGCAAAACTTTAAAGTATGCACTGAGAAATGATCAAAACATTGATCACCGAAAATGCGCCTGTTTCAGTAAACTTTGAACACTCAACACATACGAATGTTCCTACTGACAATTCTCAGTTACTGTTTACAATCAAACTCTGAAACTTAAGCTATAGATTGATTAACTATAGACTTAGATATCCTCAATAGGATTTCACAAATCATCTATCACAGATGAAAACACACAGAAATTTCGGCGCAACTTTTCTTCGATTACTCAGAAAGTTACAGTTGAGTGATGAGAGGAAAACTCAACTAACTTTACATATGTCTCATGACATCTAACTTCTCATTCTTCTCTTCTATTCCTTTCTCTCTCGTATATGTCTCTCATACTTTTCTTTCTACCTCTCATACTACGCGCCTTGACATTTTCAGGTATTTATAGATAAATTTGTACAAGCTTATAACGCGGACTATACTACTGTACATATGTGTACAATTTTTCCAGTTTTTCTTCTAACTTCAAAATTTGTTCTTTTCTTCCTCTTTCCATCTTTCAACTCTTCATGAACTGAAATCTGTAAAAATGATCTTTTCCGGTAACATTCCGGTGACTTTCCTGTAATCTTCCGGTACTGTTCCAGTGACCTTCCGGTACTGTTCCGGTGCCTTCCGGTGACCTTTTTTAAGGAAATTTTTGCTGACGTCTCTGCGGACTTAAAGACCTTCAATTGTTGATTGTCTTGCACCAACAAGAGTCGAACGAACCTAGTTGGGAATCAGATTACACGAACGTCATGTATACAAACCCCAATCCTAGGCCTCAATCTAGGCAAGTCAGACCCCCATTCCCAAGAGGGCCGTGCTACAGATGCCAAGGTGATCACCTCATTCGTGATTGTCCCTTACCTCCGCCTACACAACCCCAGTCAGTGACTATCCAAGGTTTTTGCCAAGATTGTGGAAAAGAGCATCTTTTACGAGATTGCCCCAAGAACCCCAATAATATGCCAAAAATCACTCCGATCAATGTGATTGGTTTGGTTGTAGAGTCCTCAGGAAGCGTCACTTCCACTGCACCAGTGCAGGTAGTCACTAGAGCTCAGGCATTACAGCAAAACCAAGAGACAAGGAAGGAAAAGGGCCCAGAGGCTAGTGAAACCGAGAGCGTAACAAAGAAAAGGACTAGAGCATGGAAAGATAGTAGGGAAAGAATGAAAAGACAATGGGCTAAAAAAATGAGTGAACTTGAGGAAAGCATAAGAGAAACAAAAGCGAGGATAACTGAACTCACAGCTCAAACTCCCTCTCACATCACCCCGCCCCCACCACTCCCATCTCCATCCGACTCACCACCTTCCCCACCGCCTCATCAAATCCCACCACCCCCTAGAGTAGGATCAGTCCTAGCAGATCCCACTCCTGAAGACCTAAACATGATGCTTAAAGCATATCAGGCCAGAATCCAAGAAGGGCCAAACGTCACGGATCATGACAAGTGCTATCCTAGAGCTGACCTAGAGATAGAAAGAACCAAACTGTGCGCGAAAATGGTCGCATTGGCTCAGACTATGTTTGAAGCCAGTCGCCTTTTCAATTACTCGGGCTCAGCCAAGACGCAATTACACTTGGATGGATTCCTAGAAAAGTTAGAGAGGATAATTGCAAGATCTGACAAGAAAGAAAAAAATCAGGAGAAAGAAAAAGCAAGCAAAAACCTGAGCCATTCCCCATCGGAAGTGTATGTGGCTACTTCCACTAAACCAGACGACTTCCCCTCCTTAGAAAGAATAGAGAGGCTAATCGCACAATCAGAAAAGGAACCTACCCCTCAAAGAAAGGAAAGGGCAAGAGAACGGATAAGCCAGCCTCTTCAGGAAGTCCATGTGCCTCCTCAAGGAGCCTATCTTCCTCCCCAGAGGTCACAGGAGCCTCCCTCGAAAGCTTACGTACCTCCACAGGTAACCCACATTCCTTCCCAGAGAGTGTATGAGCCTGCTCGGAAGAGTAATAGAATAAGCAATCCTCCCCAAGAAGCTTGTGCTCCAGCCATTTATGAGAGCAAGGAGAGAGCCAACGGAAGAATAAGCCCTCCTTCCCAGGTTGCTTATGTGCCCAATTCTACGGAGCCGGACACTTCTTCTTCTATGAATCGGTTTGCACCAGACTTCCTACGAGAGATTCAAGAAGACAAATGGGATAACGAAAGCGAGGTCGCCCCTCCTTTTGAACTTGTGGACGATGCACACGACCAATTCCCACAAGACATCCCATCTATTTACGGGGAGCATGAGAGTGTTCAATCTCACGAGAGATTGGACTTTGAATCTAATTCCATACAAGAGTTACCCCACTTCACAGGCCCATGGGAAGCAAAATCCACGTGTATGAGAGCACCCACAGTCATGGTAAGGAACGACGACTCAGTCATACCAAGGAACACGGTGGTAGTAACGAACACCAAGGTGCAGCGCAATCTCACTTTGAAAGAACTGCCTGAGGATAGACCAAACGCGGGGAAATATGCAGCCAGTCGAGTAACTGAAGTTGCAAAACCTCATTCCCGGGTAGGATCCCATAGGACAGTGCCAGAAATTCCCTTGGATAAGATAGGAGATATGTGCGAAGGTGAAGAAGGGAACACCTATCTTCCCATTACCTACCAGGACTACACCACAAAGGCAATTTTGGACTCAGGTGCAGGGGTTGCAATTGCCACTACCGCCTTATGGAAGCGTTGGGGCAAGCCAGCACTCAGGCCAACGAGAATGAAATTGCAAATGGCCGATGGTCACATAGAGAGACCCCTAGGATTGCTAGAAGGGATAACTCTCACCACTTGTGGTGTCGAGTTTGAGCATACATTTGCCATATGTGACTTCAGTAAAAATCATGCCTATGAGATGATTTTGGGAAGACCATTTATGCGACAATTGCAAGTAGTACAGGATTGGGGAACCAATTCTTTGTACCTGCAGCACTTAGGTGTTACAACCAAAGTCAATCTCAAAGATTACTCTCATAGGGATGTACCTCCTATCCAGTGGAATCCCATCCATAGAGCTAAAGAGGACACAGAATCGGTGCATTCCATAGGATCAGGATCCTCCTGGATGCACGAAGACACTCACTTATGGATGTGCAAGGCAGCAGTAGAAGAAGAGAAGAGAGAGAAAGCCAGAGAGGTAGGTGCGAAAGAAACCCATAGATCAATCCAAGACCCAGCCTATGCACCTGTAGTTTTTCCAGACGAAGAATTTGAACCTCACGGTTGGGCAGAAATTTTAGCAACAATGGACGTAGCCATCAATGAAGAACAATGGACACCTCACTGTGATGAGGATGGCTATGATATTTCAGTCTTTGCGAACCTAGCCCTGATGCATTTGAGGATGCAAGTGACTCCGATCTAGAGTCAATCATTATGGATCCACCATTTGCATCAGATGAAGAATACTTCCATGAAATAGAATTTCAACCCCAGAGGCATGGAGAGGTTACAAATGATGTAAGACTAGCAACGCATATGACCCCTAAGGAAGAAGGAAAGAAACGAAAGAAGAGAGAAGCCTTACCAGAAGAGGAAGAATCTTTGTTTGAGGTCCCAGAAAATTTTAAGAAGTATGAGATAGATGACAGGAGAGTCATGATAAGAATGCCTAAACGAGAGGCACAATCAGGAGAGGCCTATGATAACAAAGAAACTACTAAGAAAATAGTAGTGGCCATAGAAGAAGGAGAGGAGAGATGCATGTATATAGGCCATGACTTGACAGAAGAAGAAGAGCAAGAGTTGATTGCCTTGCTAAGAGAATACAGAGATGTATTCGCTTGGAGTTACAAGGATTTGAAAGGTGTTGACCCTGACATATGCTCACACACCATTCCCATGACTTCAGATGCTAAACCCTCTAAGCAAAAGCCTTATACATATAATGATAATTACGCTGCTAAGATCAAGGAAGAGATAGATAGACTGGTTGAAGCTGGATTTATCTATGAAATTGAGCACACTGAATGGGTATCCCCCATCGTAGTGGTGCCCAAGAAGAATGGCAAGCTGCGTGTGTGCATTAACTTGAAAAAGGTTAATGCCGCCACGATTCGAGATAACTATCCGCTTCCCATCACAGAACATCTCTTAGAAAGAGTGGCAGGCAAGGAAGTGTACAGCTTCCTTGATGGATTTTCTGGCTACAATCAAGTAGCCATAGCTCCAGAGGATCAGCATAAGACAGCCTTTGCCACAGAATGGGGCATTTTTGCTTTTAGAGTAATGCCATTTGGGCTTACCAATGCACCAGCGACCTTCCAGAGGCTGATGTGCCATGTGTTTAAGGAGTTCCTGAGGAAGAGTTTAGAAGTCTATGTTGATGATCTTTGTGCTCATTCCAACGTTAGACAAACCCATATTCCTGAACTCAGACAAATCTTTGACAAATGTAGAGAATATCAAGTCTGCCTAAACCCAGAAAAGTGTGTTTTTATGGTCAGGCAAGGCAAGATTCTAGGACACATAGTGTCAAAGAATGGCATATCTACCGACGAAGAGAAAGTGAGAGCCATAGCGGAGCTACCTAGGCCAAAGAATGTCAAGGAAGTACAAGCTTTCATGGGGCATTGTGGTTATTATCGACGATTTATACACATGTATGTTGTCATTGCAAAGCCCATGTACGGACTCTTGACAAACTTTGAGTGGACGGATGAATGTGAGAATTCCTTCCAAGAACTTAAACGAAGATTATGTTCAGCTCCAATCTTGACCACACCAGATTGGAATAAGCCATTCCATGTTCATGTGGATGCGTCCAATTATGCCATTGGATGTGTGCTTGCACAACCTACTGGTGAAGGTAATATGGATCTTCCAATTGCCTATGCCAGTAGACAATTGAATGCGGCTGAACGGAATTACACCACTACAGAGCGCGAAGGATTAGGCATGGTATATGCAGTCAAGAAATTTAGACACTATTTGCTTGCAAATAAGTTTAAATTTTTTACTGATCATCAGGCATTGTTATACCTAGTAAACAAGCCATGCAATACGGGAAGATTAGTAAGATGGTTTCTCTTGCTAATGGAATATGATTTTGAGGTCGTGGTAAGAAAAGGGAGGACTCACTTGAGAGCAGATCATCTCTCTAGGCTCACATCGGGAGAAGCCCCACAAGGAGTGTCAGATGACCTTCCTGATGCTTACTTGTTTAATTTGGAAGTGGTGCCGCAGTGGGCCAAGCCAATAGTACCAGTATTGACATACGGGCCTAACCATCCTGTGGTAAACACACGGAACAGAGAGGTTGTAAAAGCCCAAAAGTACCATATCATGGCAGGAAGCATGTACAAGCACACAGATCAAGGGATCTTGGCTTGTTGCGTAGAAGAGGATGAGTACGCTAAATGGTTGCAATTAGCACATGTAGGTGCACTAGAGCAACACCATTCAAAACAACGAACTTTACAGACTCTAAAGAGATTCGGAGTGCATTGGCCAACTATGGAAGCTGATGTCCAAAAGTTGTGCAAGGAATGCCCAATCTGTTGCACTAAACCACCAGTGGAACATGCCACTCTTTATCAAGTATCCATTGTGCCAGATTGGAGTGAACCTCTAGTATCATTCTTGAGGACAAACACATTCCCTCCAGACATGACTCTAGCTAGAAAAAGGAGTTTGGAACAAGAAGCCCAGGATTATTCACTTGTTGGTGATAATCTATACAAACGCGGTAAGGATGGTTACCTGAGACTGTGTGTCCATGAGAGTGAATATCTTAAGATCTTGGAAACTGCTCACCAAGGTGTAGCAGGAGGACACTTTGGACCAGATCGGGTGATCAAGGCAATATTGTTTGCAGGCTTCTGGTGGCCTACCCTTCACATGGATGCACATACCTATGTGAAACGGTGTGATGTCTGTCAAAGGACTCAGTATCCTATACGCAAAGACGAGATGCCACTGAAACCTATGATGGGTGGACGTGCATTCTCTAAGTGGGGAATAGACTTTGTAGGTCCTATTAATCCCCCAGCTAAGGGTTCTCATGCGGAATACATCATTGTGGCAACAGATTATCTCACCAAGTGGGTAGAGGTAAAAGCTACAACCAAGAACGATGCTCAAACAACTGCCAAATTCTTGTTTGAGAATGTATTCACGAGATACGGGCTACCTATAGAGCTTGTAAGTGATAGAGGCACTCACTTCTTGAACGAAGTGATTGAAAATCTGCTCCAAGAATTCTTGGTAATACACAAGAAGTCTGCCCCTTATCACCCTCAAGCTAATGGACAAGCTGAGAGCACTAATAAGATTTTATGCAATGTACTGACGAAATTAGTGAACACTAAACGCTCTGATTGGGACAAACAGCTACACCATGCTGTTTGGGCATACCGAGTGGCCTACAAAACGGTACTCCAAGCCACTCCCTTTCAGATGGTGTTTGGCCAAAACGCCGTGCTACCCTTGGACTTCCTGATCCCTACATTGAGAGTAGCACAAGAGCACGAATGGACAGGTCATGAGCTCTCCTCTAGGATCTTTGACCTTGAACGATTAGGAGAAACAAGACTGAGAGCCGCTGCAGGGATATATGCAGCCAAGAAGAGACAGAAAGCATACTTTGATGCCCACGTGAAGGATAAAGGCTTGAAAACGGGAGATCTAGTCTTAGTCTATACACTGAAACAACACGCAAGGAAGCTAGAAAAGAGAGGCTACGGACCTATGATCATCAATAGGATCTCCACAAGTGGAGCAGTACAATTGGCCACATTAGAGGGTGATGTTCTCCCTAACTATATTAGCGGATGCAGAGTCAAGTTGTACCAGGAACCCCTCACGGAGGAAATGCTCAACCGACTCAACACTGCTAAGAAACGCAAAGAGGAAGAAAAGAGAATTAGAGAAGAAGCTCAAGCAGAGGCTTTAGAACGCATCAGAAGGATGAAGTTACGAAGGCAAGGTAGAGATCAGCCTGGAGCGAATGACTATGCAGACCAAGGATTTCCCATAGCCATGTGTGAAGTTGCAGGAACAAGCTCGAATAGAATAATTGATAGACGTCCTTTCATAACCATAGACATAGGACAAGGAAAGAGTACAAGGACCGTAAGAGCCTTGATTGACTCAGGTGCTGCCACTAGCGCTGTTAAGTTGTCTTACTGTCAAGAGTTACAGTTAACTGTCCATCCTGTGGAAGCATACCTCATAGGATTGGGAGGCGTGGAAACCCCTTGCATGGGCGAGGTGGAACTTCCCCTCTACATTCACGAGGAGGCAATGACCGTTAAAGTACTAGTGTGTCAAGATGAGGATCTCACTGAACCTCTCGTCTTGGGTCAGGATTGGATCTATGACCAAGCAGTCAATCTAAACCTAAGAAGTGGACTTCTCCAGGTTTGGGTCAATCATAGCCGAGTTACAGTAGAATTAGACAATGGAGCACTCGAGGAACTAGGAAAGGCACAGACTCCTGGTCCTTCCAGGGGTACACATGAAGATGACCATGCTATTCTTGTCCAAAACTATGTGTTGCAGAGGAAGGATACTTGCAAAAAAGGAGTTAGGAAAGCAACGGAACTCCCTTCTTTTCCAAAGGTTAGAAGGAGGCAGCAACCCAAGGTGGATCAAAGGCAGAAGAAGCAGGGTACTACCTATGTCAGAGATCAAAAGTACCTGCGCAGCAGAACAGCCCAGAAAATAGACCAGGTATGGGTGCGGAAAGGCGAACGACCGGTTGCACCACCGTCAACTACAGGGGCAAAGCCTCTTATTAGTGACCAACAACGCAACGCTAATAAGAAGTCTTTCAGAAATTCTTCTGCTAAAGTAAAATCTATTTGGGTGCCCAAGAAGTCGATGAAGGCAAGCCCACAATCAAGACAAATTTGGGTGCCTAAGGCTTGCTTGATGGCACAAGTAGCTACGCTGAGGCCACAACTTAAACAGCATAACGCAGCGACGCATACTGCCAGATTTCACTCGTTCTCGACACTCATGTACACACCAAAACCCAAGAGCGTACATGTAATCAATTGTAAATGGGTCCCAAAAAGGCCACGACACCGAGAAGGCTCTGTAGAGACTCTCCGAAACCGAAGGCAAAGCCCACTCACTGCATTTGGCAGCCTAGGGCCTGTAATAAACCCCCCGACCCCAATTTGTAAATCCATACCTACTTACTAACTGCAGTAGTCTCCTAGGACAACACAAGCACTAACTACACACACTGTCTTCATGCACTTACTAACCACTAACTCATCATCCATCTCATGTTAATGTTGTAACGGGGACAACAACGGATTTATTTTGTCCATTACGATGTTAACACTTGGTTCTATATTCTCACAGAACCAATCAGCAAACAGGGCCATGGCAGAAGTAGGTACCAGCTCTCAAGCCGGATCTGGTCCCCAGATCGTGGACATAGAAACACTTCTCCTTGAGCCACGCCTCACCGCAAGACCGCAAGAGCTTCGAGAAGTGCATGTGCTCCCCATCCAGGATCCTCCTCAAGGACACACTTCTCAAGTAGGTAAGCATGCGCATTGGTTCAGTGATGTTGCTGGACCACTGGGCGATGGAACCTACTTCTGGGAAGCAGAATTGGAATTCAATGGCAAATGGGGTCGATACCACTTTTTCACACGCGAATTTGAAAGCTACCAAAATGCCGAAGTCATGAGATCAGTTTGGGTCAAGGCGGGTGTGGAAAGTTACTTCAGGGCCCACATACCAAAGCCGGATTTTTTACGATGTTCATATCTGATCAGTACAATCACGCCAAGCAGGACCAAAGGAGGCGACAGCACCTTTGTGTTGCCATCACTGCTGCCGGGTAATGAGCTTAAAAGGTTCAAGCTGGACCTCAATCTGGTAAGAGAAGCATTGGGAATGTATGGCATGCACATCCCAACAGAAAAGGAAACCATGGTCCCAGGTCGCATGAAGCACAAGGATCTGAATAAGTTGAAGGATATGGTAGCAATGACACCTACCATTGCGCTTCACCTGCGAACCATCATGCAACACTTTGCGTTTCCCGCCCAAGAACGATTCACAATGCCCCCGAAAAAAATATGGTTCAGTTTATATCTAGCAGAAACCGAAAGCCTGCCCATCAATGTTCCACACTGGATCATAGACCAAATCCACCTAGCACATCAAAGGTGGAACAAGAAACAGAAGAATGTGCTCCACGGGTGTTGTGCTTTGACCAGAATAATCTATAGATGCTTGGCTTATGACGTGCCTGTTCAGCGGGCACTCGTATGGTCCCGAGTCCAAGAATTCCAAAGAAGACTATCAACAGCAGGTCCCCCATCCAAGAAGATGAGGGGGGGAGTCCAACTACCCTGTGCTCAACCAAGGGGAGCTACCGCTACACCAGAAATCACTCCTCCCCAGACACGACGAGTTAGGCCATTCACAATCCGGTTACCAAGACCAAGCACGGAGGGGCCTAATCTAGTGTTTCCACCCATTCCATCCGATTTGGAATTCCCACAGGGATTTACTCTTGAGGACCTCACGGATGAAGAAATTGCCAGATTAATCTATGACTCTAACCTCGAAGCGGAAGCAGCGCGAGCTCAGGAACCACGACCCAAAACAACATCGGCCCCCACCCAACCCCAAGTTGTAGAAGTCGATGTAGATGAACAAGAGGCAGGAGGAGACGAAGAAGAAGCCGACGAAGAACAACAGCAAGAATATGACGAACTCTCCGAGTTAGCAAGTGCCCCAGCATATTCGGCACAAATCAAGAGACTATATCGAACCATGCGACTGGTTCAGGAACAGCATAAGATGTCTCTAGAACAGGGCAAAAGACGCATGAACGACTTGCTAGCGGAGGAAGGTGTGGACGAGTTGTTCATTGAGTCCATGAACCTTCATGCCGACGCCGTGGGACTGGATGAGGCCATTCATGAGGCAGTGGCCTACATCCACAGGTTTGAAAAAAGAGTTCCCGTTCGTCCCAGGAAGTCCGAGAAGCAAATTCACATCAATACCTCAGCACCAGGCGAGTCAGCGCAAGCAGAAGAATATCACGAAGCACCGTTGTCACCACCATCCCCACCTCACACTACACAATTCACTCCACCACAGGACACTAGCACCACCACATCCACTACCACTACCATTGTCATGGGCATCCCACTCTCTCCGGGAATCCATTACGGGGGCGTCACCATGCCCACCTTCACCACCCTGTTCACCGATGTCACATCCACTCCACCCACGATTCCCATCTACACCGTCACTCAAACAGTTGACACGATGGAAACCTCACCTGCCACAGCACCACTTCCTCCCCCCATGACACCTTCCTCACCTATACCCCCTCCACCCACATCTCCGCCTACATCCACATCATTCACCTCTCCCATTCCCGCCCCCATTCCCCCTGCATCTTCACCCTTCCCAGCATTATTTAATGTAAATAACATATTCTTAGCATTAAACCAATGTGTATACCAGCTCCAGCATGAGTACAAAGCTCTGGACAACCGGTATCAGAGTCTGGAAACGCACCATCAAAACTTACAAAGACAATTTCTCACTCTACAAACAGAAAATGCAGAACTGAATCAACGCTACACGACGCTTGAGCAGGCTCACCAAACCTTATTGGCGGCCCCCCAACCATCGACAGAATCAGGTGCCAAACAACTAGAAGCTCTGCTCGAGGTATACCAAGCCGATAATCTCAAAGTCCGGCGTAACCTGGCACTTCTCAGAAAACACATGGCGGCCGCCCTAGAAGAAAACAAGAGGCTGCAGCAGCAAAATGAAGCAAATCTAGAAGCAGCAATGGAAGGCTCTCCACACGAAATTGATCCAGAGCAGTTTAAAGCTGTGCCCTCAGAGACAATGAAGACAATCTTGGACAGCTATGCAGATCTATTAGAAGCTCATGATGACTTGGAAAGGGAACGTGATGCGCTGCGCAATCAACTCCAAGAGCAACAGACAGCACCCAAAGTCACAGAAACGACCACGACTTCAGAAGAAGTCATGGCATTGAAAGAGCAGGTGGCCGAATTACAGGCAAGATTACTCACACATGAAAGGCAACCCTCTCCAGTGGTCGAACCTGAACCCGAGGATTTGGTACCCATCGAGGTAGATGAGACGTATGAGGAACCTTACGTTCCTATGCCAATGCCAGGTGGTGAGCAAACCGCAGAAGGAATGGATACGTTAGAAATCGAAGTACCTGAGTGGCTCCAAACACTAGAGAAAACGGCATCAACTCATGAAGATCGAGTGGCAGTTCAGATCCAATCTATGGCAAAGATAGAGGACACTATTATTAAATCAGAATACTTCCGCAGCATGTCCCACCATAGATGGATCGGAACCAATGATGATCAATACGTGCCCTATTGTATACTCCTGGCGGACTACAATGCAGAAATCCAACATAAATGTGGCAAACCTCCAACGTTTGCTACACAATTTGGGCCAGATGACATCCCAGAGAGTGCTAAAAAAGGATCCATTCATCAACCCACTTGGAGGATCCGACTCCTCGAAACCTATCCGGAGATGGTTCGCACCTGGACGAATATGCCTCTTTTTATTAAATATAACCCTTGTTATGTTCCTGTACTCCGCAGACGTACATGGCCAGAGTTTACCATTGCAGTCAAAAATATCAAGGGATGCGCCAAATGGTTAAACTACGTCTATCTAGCACCCCCTCAAGGGCCTCCCACCGTCAATTACATGATCTCCACTATACGGCACTGGAGCATCCGATTAAAGAATACCCCTGATGTAATGGCCCAGATGTGCATGAAAATTTTTGAGTTAATGCTTATTACATTCAGGACATTCAAGAATATCAAGGACCCACACTTCTCAGGCGTCGGATTCCTTACAGGAAACCAAGATTTAGTTTATGACATGAGCACCACTCCTTCCATAGAGGTGATATACGCTTGGCACGCCAGAATAAAATACCTCCCAGCCTGCTTTAAACAAACATTCGAAGAGATGTTCATAACAGGGTTCTGGGAATACCACTCAGAAATATTTGTACCCAGACCCTCACATCTCCTCCATTTATTTGCTGTGGAGCGAACCATTCACTCAGAGCAGTTACGGGTGCCACATCCAGATGTCCCAGGGCCAGTCAATTGGGATGCATTGCTGACAGATCTAGCAAGGGGACTCAGGTTAGAAGAACACCACCTCGCCGCCGATGTTGTACAATACTACGTACAAAAAGCAGCTAGACAAGGGTCTGTCAGGGGCGCCAGACGCGAGAGTGGGGGGGGTGTTGGCAGTAGCCTTGGTACATCAGGAACTACAAGATGTGAAAGTCAAAGAAGGGAGTCAGAGCGAAGGGACAGCACAAGCAAACAGGGCAGTCAAAGAAGATCTGGCAAGTAGGCCAATATTTTTTCAAGACATTAATGCAAATCAGAGAGATGGACATGCAGGGAAGAAGAGCAAGTAGGGAGCTTGAAGATATGTATGGCAGATCACTATAAGAAATCCCTACAACAACAGTGATTTTTATCACTAATAATCATTGTAAATCTCATTTCACATTTTTGTAGCTCCATTTTGTGCAAGCCAAGGAGTCCTTGAGCTTGAGGAGCCTTAGAAGTAGTTGCGTACCAATTTTCATAATTTTTAGATCTCGTTTGAGCCCCCAAATAAGCCCTGGAACCTAATTTTTAACTAGGCCGGACACTAGGTCTGGACAGGGCCAAAAGCTAGTCAAAAACTATAAAAGGAGCTAGAGATCTCATTTTTGAGGAGAGATTGTAATTGAAACGAACTTGTAAGAGCTTGTGAAAGTAATCTAAAGAACTCCATTGATTCTCTCTCTTTGTCTTGCCGTGTGTGCGCGTGTGTGTGTATGTGTGTGCATGCTTGTGTGCTTCTCACTCACGCACTTGTGCCGCCACTTGCTCGAGGTCTTCATACCATCCTCACGTCTTCCCGGATTGACATTAAAGGAGGTGCTACTCATCACTGAGCTACAATAAGCTTGCTCATCTGTGAGAAAGCAAACTGAATATCTTGTCGAGTAATGCATAAGTAAATCAAGCATCCAACAACCTGCTTATAGAGAACAACATCAAATGCATCTCCAGCATCATGAAGACTCAATCGTAAACCTTTCTCCATAGGAGTAGCAATAGGTTTGCACTTTTCAAGGCCAAAGCACTAAAATAATGTGTCAATATATTTTGTTTGACACAAAGCTATTCCCCCATCAACTTGCATAAATTGAATTCCCAAATAGTGATGCAAATGTGCCAAATCTAACATCTCAAATGAGGCATGCAAATCAGCGTGAAAATCGATAATATGTTTCTCATGAGCACCAATGAGCAACATGTCATCAACATAGACAACAATGATCAGAAACACATCATTTGCATGCTTAGCATATAAGGTGCTCTCCATTGGATTGTTCTCAAAACCATGTGCAATCAGGTAGGCATGTATTTTTTCATACCAAGCATGTGCTGCTTGCTTCAAACCATTTAATGCCTTTTCAATCTACACACTTGGTTTTCATTTCCTTTCTACACAAAGACACATGGCTGAAAAACATACACTTCTTCATGCAAGTCACCATTCAGAAATCTAGTCTTAATTTCCAAGTGATGTACATTCCAACCACGATGATTTGCAAGTGCATAGATGCTACGAACAGTAGTCATTCGGCATGTAGGAGCAAAGGTCTCATCAAAATCAATGCCTCTTTCTTGAGCATAACCCTTTGCAACAAGCCTAGCCTTATACTGTCAATTGTTCCATCAAGATTACACTTCAGCTTGTATACCCATTTAGTGCCAATGGCCTTCTTTCTAGGAGGCAAGTCACATAAAGGCGAGGTACCATTTTTCATGATAGCATCATATTTTGATTGCACAGCAATTTTTAGAATATTGTGCTTCATCAAATGAAACTAGCTCACTCTCATCACAAAGACTTGAGGCAGCCATAACATAACAATTTGATGCAAAAGAAGCACTATGAGATCCTAAAAAGTATGTTATGATGGATGTGCATCTAATTTGCTATCACGCAAAGTCTGCAAAAGCCATTTTGGCATAGTTTTTTCCTCTTCAATATCAGCTCTCTCATCAACAAGTGCATCATGTAAATCTGCATAAAAAATGGAATGATCGACAACATCACATGATACCTGTAAAGGCTAAAATGTTGCCTCATTAGGACCAACACTAGAGTATCCACTTGTAAAAAGAGGCAGCAAAGTGTCATACATGTCTTTGGAGCTAACTGATGTCTCCTTAGTACATGAAAGTAATGGATGAATATCATCTTCCACAAAAACAACATCACGACTAACCAAAATGTTTTTAGTCTGTGGATGATACAAATGATAGCCTTTGCTTTTGGGCACTAATGCATATGCCAAACAACCAAAAACATGCAGGTGAGCAACAAATGGCTTACGACCATGCCAAGCCTCATATGGAGTGATAGACAACAATGCTTTAGTGGGACACCTATTAAGTATATATGGTGCACACATAATAGCCTCAAGGTAGAAACTATATGGTAAAAATTGACTCTTCACCATACACCTCACCATCTCCATGAGTGACCTGTTCTTCCTTTGTAACTCCATTCTGTTAAGGTGTATATGGCATTGTACAATAACGTTTTATCCCACGTTCAGCCAAAAAAGCATTTAAATAAGAATACATATATCCCCCCCTCCCGATTAGAATGGAGGGTGCCCATTTTACATGCTGATAGATTTTTAGCCAAAACCAAAAACCATTTGAAGCACATAAACACTTCAGACTTTGCTTTCAATGGATATACCCGTGCATGCTTGGCAAAATCATTAATGAAGCAACCAAGTAAAGATAGTTCCCCAAAGAAGATGTATGCATAGGACCACATATATCACTATGAACATGCTACAATTTTTTAGTAGCTCGAACTCAACCATATTTTGGGAAGGAGGAGCATTGCATTTTGCCCAAAATACAAGCTTCACATACATGTTTACCAAGTGCCTCAAGTTTGGGCAAAAGGGACACCATTTCATATTTTTGTAGGCATATCAAACTAGCAACCAAAGTGTGCATGCCAAAGCTTTGCATTTGACATAGCCTGAGAATCTTGAAGTGCACATGCTAAATCATTCATAGATTTTGCATAATCTATGACCTTGTATAGTCCACAACATAAAATGCCAAAAGCAATAATGATGTCCCCATTTGACAGATCATGAGTTCTACATCTGTCATCAACAAATTTCACAACCAACCCAATCTTGGCTAATGTTGAAACTGATAACAGATCTTTCTTGATCCCTGGCACAAATAAAGCATCTGACAATATAAAAGAACTACCATCAACACTAGTCAGAATGATCTTACCAACTCTCGTAACAGGATAAGAGGAGCTTTTCGTGCACATGATAGTATTCCCTATAGGGGCAGACTCTAGTTAAGTGAAGAAAGTGCACTGCGAGGTAATATGTTTGGTTGTCTCATATCAAAGTAGCAAACATCTGAGTCTACTACACACATACACTGCTCATGTGAAGATGGGTCATAAGTACAAACAGTAGTAAATGCCCATTCTTCATTCTCCACAAGATTAGCAGACTCTTTTTTGGGTGTAGAGACCTCTGCAACAACAATTCCAACCTCTTTCTTCTTTGCCTCTTTTGCAGCCAGTTTTGGACAACTCTTTATGACACGATCATTTCCTTTACAATATTTGCAAAACAATTTCTGCTTTTTTGTTTTCTTCTCATCTCTATCATCCTTCTTTGATTGTGTAGAATTAGTAGATTTTTGCTTGCTAGTAAAAGAGCTCCATTTACCTTTGCCCTTCTGACTAGCAAGGAAAGCTTGATTTGCAACACACATAGTGGACCTGTTCTGCCTAGACTGATCTTCCCACAACAAAACAAAAACTAGCTCCTCAAATGTTAAGGCATTTGGATTTCCTTTCATTATCAATCAAAGAGTAGAAGAAAAAATCTGATATGAATCTAGAAGACCATTCAGAATATTCTCCATAAGTGAGCTGTCAAGCAAGACTTCATCAATAGAAATCAATTGCTCCGTATCTTTGATCTTTGTCAAAGAACTGTCCATGGAATCTCCTTCATTCATATGCTCAGTGTCCAACTGTTTTCATAGGTAAGCAACATGTGCCTCATTCCTTGTCTGGTATAAAGTGGTTAAGTGTATCCCAAGCATCCTTTGTTGTTTTGCAAGAGCGAATGTGAGGAATAATGGCACGTTTGACAAAAAAGGATTCATGTGCCTGAGTATCTCTCCCATCCCAACAAATTTGCTCTACAATAGGTGTAGTAGGAACCGCAACCCGAATAGGAACATGAAGAATATTGCCATCTTCAACCTCATCTGCATCAATTTCAGTAACTATATTTGTAGGTGTAATAGGATGTTTTTCAACACCCTGCACAATATTCCACAGTCCTTTTGCAACCAATACATGATGCATCATATAAGTTCATAATGGGTACTTGGTACCATCCAACTTATCCTCAACAGTCAACATACATAATATGTCATTACTTTCAGCCATGGCCATTGACTAAAATACTCTGATGCCAAAAAAATGACTGTATCTCAGAAAATTGAATAGAACTACCTTATCAAGTTTTGCTAAACTGTAGTAGACTTTGAGATGCTTATATTAGCAAACCGAAACATGTATATACCTTTAGCACAAAAAGACAAAAATGTTTGTACAGGCACTATGATACTGCATTTGGAGGCTGAAACAAACTCAGTATGCTCACCTTGATCGCCAGGAGTATGCTCACCAAATTCTGTGCGATTTCGAGACCATGAGCGGAGGGGTGCCAATGATGCCCTAGATGAAACGACAACCTTCTTTGATACCAATTGTTGGATTTTGAGGTCTAAAGATGCACACAAACATCACAAGGAAGAAGAAGAAGCTTGGAGCACAACACACAATATTGAATGTATTACCAAGAGGATGTACAAAGATAAGTTAGCTATTAGGGTTATAGGCGAATATACAAGCCAATGAAAAAAAAAATCTCCTAAAGAGGGGAAAAAATGCCCCGAAGGTCCTAGTGTGTTCACAAACATCACTACCTAAATACATATTGTTCCCACTTAGTTGGATATTCAAGGAGAAATTTTTGAAGCATTGTAAGTAAAAATTTATTTGTACTATATGCCAAACCATTTGCTCAAGGACAGTATGGGGAACTAAACTTATGTTATGGAAATAATCAGTAATGGATTCAATAAGTTGGTTCAAAAAATGAGAGCCTCCATCTAAAAGTAATTCCAATGGCAATCAGAAATGTGGAAACGATTCAGTTATTAAAATTGTAACGACAGTCCCTGTGGTTGAATGTCTCAAACTGTAAGCTTTAGCCCATCTAGTACAATAATCAATGCATATTGAAATGAAAGTTTTTCCCAAAAGGGGCTGGAGGATGAATAGGACCAATGAATTCCAACCCCCATTTCTAGAAAGGCTCTAAAGGGAGAATGGGTTGTAGAGGAAAATGATGTATATCTTGAGGTTCACCCATACATTAACAAGAATCATAAAACTATACATGATGTTGAACATCCTTGGGAATGGTTTGCCACCATAGGCCACTTTGTAAAATTTTCCTCGCTATTAAGACTGTACTATAATGATAACCAGAAATTCTAGAATGAGCTTCCATAATGATAGTTGTTGATTGTGAGGTGGCACACATTGAAGCCAAACTCCCATAATATCCTTGTAGTAAAGATGATCTAAAATGATAGAAAATCATCGGTTCTGTAAAGCTAACTTTTTTTGGGCTATAGATGGTAAGTGCAAAGGGGGATGCCACTTGCAGGAAAAGACATCACTTCAACGTACCAAGTAGGGGTTCCTAAGTCTGTCTCATCATTTTCTACTACATAAAAGAGATCTGCATCTAGAAAAAATTCATCAATCACATCTAGAGGTCCACCATTATCTAAGTGAGATAAACAATATGCAATAATATGTGAAGAACTTGATCGATGTACTACATCATAATCATATTCCTCTAATAATAAAACCCATCTAGCCAACCTGCTCACTAGATTTTGTTGTTTTGCCAAATAAATCAAAGCAAAATGATCCACATGAAAAGTAAATGAGCAACCCAGCAAATAATGTCAAAATTTCTTAATAGAATAAATAATTGATAAACATTCTCATTCCATCACTAAATAATTATGTTCAATCGTACCAAGACATATGCTAGTATAATAAATAGGTCTAAACCAAAAATGACATGCCTTCTGGATCCTTCTACTTCATCTACTTGCAACTTCGCTATGTCAAAAGCAACCTGCACCTCCAACATTTGTGTTAACAATGGGTACGGTAATACCCCTATGTCCACCCAATGCATGTATTTTTTTGGATACATGATCACTCCCAGAATTTCCACCATCGAGAGTATTTTTATATTATGAAGTAGATGATTCCATCACTCCAAACATTGCCTTTTGTTCTTGGTATTTTCAAGATCACTTACCTGATCATGCTGGCATCATCCTTCTCCATTCCAGTGAATATCCCCTCTTCTTGCGTTCATTCACTTATTGCATCAACCATCACTTCACTTCACCAAGCATTGTTGATGATACCGCATCCCATCATGGTTGCCAAATATTTTTTGAAAATATTTTACAATAAGTGAAGAGTTTGGAAAATGGGGATTATCGAAAATACATCTAGTGCATTTGTATTCTTAATTACACAAAATACACAAAGTATATAAAATAAATATTTGAATATATAGATTTAGGGATAGAGAAACAAGGAATAGGACAGAAAGATCAGCATTCTATTACGAAGGAGAAATGCATCAAGATAATAGAGAGAGTATAGTCAGAACTGCAAACTATGTTCAAGGATTTGTATAAATGCTACTAAACTTTTAGCATCTCTAAGCTCTCGTATCTCTCTCTTCTACCACAGTGTCCCTCTGTACCTCTCTTCCTCGGAGTCACTCTTTATATTTTTCATAAATCACTTACAAGGCATACATGCTTTCTTAACGTTTAATATTCTTGTGAACTCTAAAAGATGTAGTATTTACAATATTCAAGAAATACAAAACTTGATGATATAAATAGAGGAAGTATTTTAAGACCTTTTGCAAATGAAAACTATTGAAAAAAGAAGAAACACTTAAAAGATTTGAGGCAAGAATAACAAGAACCCTCTGGAAAAGGTGCAACAGACACACCATTCCACCTGGCCATAGACATGGCCCATGCGACACACACTCATCCTAGCGATAGGCACACACCCTCTAACTCTCACAACAGCCACACCGGGCGACAAACACCCCCGCTTGCTCTTCAACCACACCGAGCGACAGGCACTTTGGGTGACTACCACCTATGCACTTTGACTACGATGGATAGAGAGAGATCACCACGATGATGGATAGATAGTGGTGATGGACACCACAACAGTAGACATAGAAGCATACATCTTCACTTGAGCACATAGCGATGGACTCGACACAAATCTTGGAGCTAGTAGTAGTGGTTCTCATGATGATGAACTTGGAGCAGTGACAGACACTGCAATGATAGATAGAGCTCGATGGACACTACGACAAACATAGCTCAAATCTTCCTTTTTGAATTTATGCTTCTTTCTTTTGATCATAAATGGCATCTGACGACAAACTTGGAGTGATGATGGACACTGCAATAATGAATAGAGCTTGATGGATGTTGGATCTCTATTTTATCTTCATCAGTTTCCCTTCTAACATCTTCATCCCTACAGAACAGGGGGTTATAGAAGGTGTTTTTGTTATGAATTATGGAATGTGTTGGACAAAGAATTAATGGAGTGAAATTTATAAATTTATTAATGTGTTTCGGTGTTTGATATAGGAGCTAAAGGTTTGTGAGGGTGTGAAAGGTGTATAAGGCATGGACATTTTGAATATGTCTAGACATCAATAATTGGATTTATATTTTATATAGTTTGTAAATAAACCCATGTAGAGGGTTCTATTTTTAGAAATAGTTATATCATTGTAGACTGTGATTTCTGTTAATAAAGCAAAGGCTCTCCACAAAAGAGAACAACTTTTACTTTCATGCATCCTTTTCAAAGCTGCCTCATTGTAACTACTATTTTTGGCATAATGAAAAATCCTATGAATACATGCACTATGTGGACTCTCGAAACAGAGTGCATGGGGAAGATTGCACCCAATCTTGTGTTTTGTCTTGTCTCTTTGCATATCTATTTTTTTGTGTGTTCTTAGCACCCATATCCTCTATGTGAGCATGACTTAAGATCCTGGTAATGATGATAGCATAGCTCTGTGTGCATCACTATGGAGGGGTCTATTTCTGTTTGTTTTGGCATTTGATCACTGTTTCACTCACCATTTTCATTTTCTTTTTTGGATTGTGATTCTTATTCTGGTTCTAAGCCATGTCCCTATCTCAATCTTGATTTCAATTTCAATTTTAGTTTCAGTTACCATTCTATTTTTTGTTTCTATTTTTGTTCCACTTCCTTAACATGAACCTATGTTTACACCTATGTTTACTTGTTCATCTTACTCCAAGGCATAAAACTTAGGCTTAACTTAGGCACCTTTGGCTTCCTTGGAACCCATGGCTCTCTTGGCAACCATTGGAAGCCATTGGCTATGCGCAAACACCTTTTAACTAATGAGTGGCGATAAGGAGTTTTATATTCACCAAGGAGGGAGGATTTGAACCCACAACCTCACTCTCATAAGTTTAGTGTTTCACCACTACACTATCTCTTTGTGCTGTCACTCTAGTTCTTTTTTCTTATATCTAACACAACTTGCATATTTTCCTTACTTTTCCAATTCCCAAGAAACGCCCTTCCTTTTACATTTTAAGTCAAGCAATCTCAAAATTGTTTTTACATATCTAGCAAGGGGGTTTCGTTCTCTACATGTGTGTGTGCTTATCAATGCATATTTCTTTAGAGTAGAATTAGTACCAATCTGCAATGGGTTGTGGTATTCATAGAGTATTACTCATTTTTTGGCTTGGGACCTTGCATTATTCATCCAAAGCTTCATGTTTGTGTGCTTATCAATGCATATTGCTTTCTAATGAACATCAAATGGAAGTGATCTAAGCTTGATGTTGTTACCCCAATGTGTGGGTGGAATTTCTTTGAATTTATCTTCATTGTCACTAGAGTCAAGAGCTCTAGCTATCTTTCCTTTATCATTTGTGTGATTTGGGTCAATCAAAAGTGAATAGACCATGCTCTCTTGGTCCTCATAGTAACTGACAATAGCCAAGCTGATGATGGTGAAGTCATTACTGTTTTGAAGCCTAAAGACTTGTTCATTCATGTTGTCCAAATAGACAATGACCCTAGGGAAATGTATTATGGAATTTCAATATCATTTGATATTCCAAACTAGAGGGGCCATCTTGGTCAAACTTTAATTTGACACCATCCAAGTCTTTAAATGTTGCTATTTTTCCCCCTCAAAGTCTCATTTGCTATTGGATGTTTTTAGATATGTGTGGCCCCTATGTGCATTTCTGCTTCAATCAGTGAAATCTGGATTTTGACTGAATGTTGCTATGCTCGTGTCCTATGCCCTTAAGTGCATGTACAAAAAATTTAATACAAATTTTTGGAATTGTGTTAAATTGTTCAAACAAAATTCAATTTTCGGTCACACACTCAGACAATTATTGATTTCAAGTGTCATGCACGAAATCAAGAACACATGATGTTCTTCCCAAGTGAAAAAAGAATCATACACATTCTTCTCAGTGCATGCAATTTTGGCTACATAGATTTTCAACTTCTCAACTGATTTTGTTATGCAGCTGAATCAATTTCTGATCATTGACCGCTGTGAATTGGATATTCTGTGATATATTGCAAACAGAAAAACTCATTCTTTGAAATGTTTATGCTCTTCAAATCTAAAGCCGAGGTCAACCATGTATTAAGGTCAAAATATGAATCGATTTATTCCAACTCAAGTAGGTCAAGTTTTGGGATTGGAGATTAAGCCCTCTATTGGAATGTATCGACACAATTTTTGGATTAGAATAAAAATGAGTCTCAAACATGCATGATTAGGGTAGATGATGAATGTGAGAACTATACCAAATTCTTTCTACCTCTATCATGGTTGATATTTAGTGGTGATTGTGAGTAGACCCATGCAAGCCAGGTTGTTTACTAGTGGTAATTAGCAGTGATAATTCCACCAAACCATTGAAAGCATGGAAAGTTCACAAGATGATAGTTCATCGCTAATGAGCATGAACGTTCCAAGAAGACAAGAAGCCCTAATGCATAGGTATTTTCTTTTAACTATGTTTGAAAGGAAGTTCGGCTAAAGCCTACTCTCCCACATAGCTTAAATTAATGGAAAGAGCAATTGTAGAAGTGAAGGTGGGCATAGTACCCATGGGATCCTCCATATCCCACAAAGCAGGGGTTAGACATATCAAGAAACCCAAAGGTGATATAGACTAGCCTAACGCCCATAACATGTCCATGCATGTTGGTCTGGTTGGTTAGAACCTTCACCTCTTGAGGCAGGGCTTGGGAAGCACTTGAAGAGCTATGACAATGAGATCATTGAGGGGTTTTTGTGCTAAAGTTAAGTGAAATGATCACTTAAAAAACACTCGATTGTGTTAGCTCTTCTTGTATTATGGTGTATGCATGGTTGAACACTAATACAATTATGTACTCATATGATAGTGATCACGATTGCTCTGATAAATTTCATGCATAGACTTGTGTGCATCAAGTCAACTAGTTGGGTTGCTCACCTCTTGAGGTGGGGGAGAGGGTTCAACCCCTCTTGTTTGCTGCACCAGAAAAGGTTTTGGGCCATAGGACATATTCAAATGAGTTGTGAATTCTTCAGGCATCTTTTAGTTGTACTACTTTTGAGCTTCTTTAACGTGTCACCCCTACTTTATGGGATATGGGGAAGAGGTAGAAAAGTCATATTAGCACCATTCCATTTCATATTCTAGCACAAAAGCTCAAGAGGATGGGGAAAATAGAGCAAAAAGACCGAGTTATGGAACTACACACTTGGAAAACAAATGAATCACTAAATTAGCAAGAATTCCTATACAAATGAAGAGAATTCACTTCCATACAAGATCCGTAAAGTTATGTCCATTCGTACATGAGGCTAGACACATTAAAAAACTACATTAAGAAGTGAATATCTAACTACAACTATATGTAGTTGGGGCATGCATCCAAAGGAATCCTTTGGTGCTTTGACAAGGCTTAAATATGTCTAGACTTACAATTAATGGAATATCCAAAAAAAAAATATGGGGATTCCATCTTCATGCCTTCTCCATAACATCAATGTTTTTCTTTCGTAGCACTCTTCCTATCCTAGTGTTTGCCACCCTTGAAAAACCCTTGTGGCTTCAATTATATTGAGAAAAGTAGATACATGTAGAAATCATCTGACAAGAAATTGATAAAACAAAAGTCATAGCTCCATGACATTTTTATCACCTTTCATGGTCATCCCTTCATTGTGCCACGTTTCTTCTTTTTTGAATAATGTCGCCTCATAATCATTGATCAGTTTTTTTACCAATATTTCATGATGTCCCTTAAAAAGCTTGTAAGTAGTGAGTGGGAAGGAATTTTCAATGAGAAAGCTATGCTATAGAAGTGATTGTAAAAGTAAAAAAAATGAGTATAGTGCTCTATGTATACCCTAAAAATCCCAAAAAAGTAAAGTTTTCATATTCAAAAGCTTCCACACAAGTGGGAAGTCATAGCAAAACTTTACTCAATACTTTACAATGGGTTCATATACATCTTGGAACTGCTTGAGCCAAAACTTGATCGTCTTGAACATGTAATCCTTGGTTGGAAGTTGTTGATTGATGGACCTCAAAAAAGAGGGAATTTCAACCAGGCTTTTGAACTGTGTGTCTGCCATTGAAGATCATTGAATTTCTGCCATTGAGGCTCCTGAAATCATTCTCATGCATGTCCATGAGGCACAAGGAAAAATGTAAAATTGGAATCAAAGTGGTGTCTTATTCTAGAAGAATTTTCCTCCCATTGAGGTTTACAACATCAGATTCTTCTTATGGATATTGGAAATCATTGTGGTGGAGATTTAAATCTTCATCCAAATTTTCTTTGTGATCCTTTTGATGTATCTTCTAGTCATTTCCTTTATAATTCCAAAAGGGGAAGGATATGGAAAGAAAAGTTATTGTATATCTTTGGAATTGATCTTAGCTTCATGTAGGAAACTCTTCAGCTAGTCTTCCTACCATCCTAAATTGTTTACTCTTCCACATGTCTCCATCGCTAGAATTAACCATGGTTGCCAAACACGAACATTCATCTAAACATTAGCTTCTTGAGATAATTATCATATCTATGCAGCTTTCCACATGGCCTCATATTTTACCTCTTTTAAATTTGGTTCCACACTCCCTTTGTCTTGTAATGCCTCTTCTAGTTTTTTGTACCTTCCAAATGTTGTGTCTTGATTTCCAAATTATGTATGTCTACCCCCAAATTATCTCCTGATCAAGCATGTCAGTGTACTTAAATCATTATTTCTACTTGACATTACTAAAAATTCTGTTTTATACTCTACCAATTTTGCTCAACATGGCTCTAACTCTATAGATCGGCTTGAGGGGTCTCAATAGGCTGTTTTGATAGTAAATTTTGCAATAAATCTTCATTTTTTTATCATAGATCTTTAAGTTCTAACAATAGCGCATTTGAGTTTACTTCCGACAAAGAACATTACTTGGTAATTCTAACATTTTCAACTATGAACAATGGGATACTTCCTTTGTAGCTCCTTGTGAGCCATCTCCAAAATGCCATAGTTGTGGTAAACTCGGTGTGCATGCTCTAAGTTTCATAACTTGTAGAGTATGTATTTGCAAAGAAATAATGCTTTTCCCATAGAGCACTTGTGCAACTCAATTTTTTTTTTCTATGTTATCTATCACGTGAAACCTTAACAATTTTTTTTTACCACTTATGGTAGAATTTTTAGCCCTTTTTTCTATAAAAATGCAAGATTGATCTTTTTGTTGGTACATAGAATAAGTACGAGCCTATAACTTGAAGCTCACAAGAAATAATAGTCAATTACAATGGCTAGAGTGATTGCACTTAGCAACCATGCAGTATGTACATGATGTCACCCAATGATGCATGATTAATTCTACAAACACAAAGCACACCTTCATGATAACATGTATGATCTTGGTTGGGCAAGGTCATAACATGATATAGGTGATGATTTTGTACCTCGATTTAGTGCTCTACGGTAGTTAATTTGGAATATACAACCTAGAACCAAATGGTGGTTGGAGATGTGGTTCTAGGTTCCCTCTCTTAGGTTCGTGTATTTCCTACTATATGTATCTTTCCTTGTCCATGTACTCAAGGGGTATATTGGAGAACAATATGTTGTGGTATTCATAGAGTATTACTCGTTTTTTGGGTTGGGGCCTTGCATTATTCATCCAAAACTTTATGTTTGTGTTCTTATCAATGCATATTGCTTTCTAATAAACATCGGATGAAAGGGATCTAACTGCTTTTCCTTTATCATTTGTGTGATTTGGGTCAATAAAAAACGAATAGACCATGCTCCCTTGGCCTACATAGTGGTGGTCATCATGGTAATTGACAATAGGCAAGCTGACACTCAAAGTCTCATTTGATATTGGATGACTCTAAATATGTGTGGCCCCTCTATTCCTTTTTGCTTTGAGCTGGTGAGATGTGGCTTCTAACTGAATGTTGCTATGTTAGTGTGCTATTTGGACTTAAATGCATGTTAAGAAATCTCATACGAATTTGAAATTGTGTTAGAATGTAAAAAAAAAAAAAATCAATTTTTGGCCACACACTCGGAGAATTATTCATTTCAAGTGTCATCATGAAACCAAGTACACATTCTGCTCTTTCCAAGTGAAAAAAATCAATGCAAACACATTCTTCTCAATGCATGCACATTCAACTTGAAGGATTTTCAAGTTCTCAACTAATTTTCTAGGACTTTATGCAGGCGAATTGATTTCTGATCATTGACATTTGTGAATGGAATATTTTGTGTTATATTGCAAACAAAAACTCATTCTTTGAAATGTTTATGCTCTTGAAATATCGAGTCGAGGTCAATCATGTATTAAGGTCAAGATATCAATCGATTTTTGTGCGTGAGCTTCTGAGAAATGGATAATACCACACGAGTTTTCAAATAGTGACGGAGAAGAAGAGAAGAAGGGAAAGAGGCAGATAGGGGAGAGAAGGGGAAGAACAAGAAGATGGACAAGAGAGAAGGGATTAGAAGATTCAAGAAGATGGAGAAAGATAGAAGTAGAAATAAGAATAATCAAGAAAACCATGGTGAGTTGAGTCAAAAAAATGATCTATGATTACCATGGGCTAATAAAGAATGATACAATAAAACGGAAAAGAAACTAGGGTGTTAGTTGGCATGGGATGCCAAAGAGAAAGTAAAAGCAAGACTGTGAGGAGAATTTGAAGATTACATTGCATAGAAGATGCACCTCAATGAGTTAGAACAAACTCTTGGACACACATCTACATGCAAGAAGGTCAAGTACATTGCTCAAATTGAGGGGGTCAAAAGATCAACGCCAAGATTGATATCTATGCAAGCATAATGTTGTCATTGTCCTCCCAAATACGATATAAAAGGAGGCCCCACTATAGGCTAGAAAGCTTGCCAATTGAGCATTGCATAATCCAACAATTTGTGTCCTTCTATCCATTCTATATGCGCTTTCTCAAGATCCACAACAAGTGAACTTCTCTGCATTTGGTGAAACACATCCATAAATGTTGCAAATGATCAACCCCTTTTTGTGATACAAAAAAGTCATTGACGAAAACCTACATGAAACTAGTCAGATAAGGAGAAAAGATATAATGCATACATCTCTGACAAATTTTGGGAGCATTCCAAAGTCCGAACCACATAATTGTGTAAGTAAATACTCCCAAATTTGTGATAAAAGTTATCTTCAAAACATCAGATTCATCCATCCATACTTGGTTATAGCCGTTGGGCCCATCCAAAAAGTAGTAAATTTCCCATCGTGCTACCTCATCCAACATTGTATCCAAGAATTTAGAGAGCATTGTGCCCCTCTCTAAATCCAAATGTTCTACCCCTGCTTTGTGGGATAAGGGGGGTCCCAAGGGCACTAGTTCCAGTCATTTGTAACTTTTTCTTTCTTTCTCTTAATTAAAGTACGGGAGATTAGGCCAAGGCTGAACTTCCCTTTTGCAAGAATAAACATTGTATCCAAGAAGTGCAAGGGGAATGGATCCAGTATTGTTGTAGCATTCAATTTTTGATAGTCAACAAAAAATTGAAGTTTTGTATTCTTCTTTGGTACAATAGCAATGGGTGAGACCCATTCAAGATACTCAATTGGAATGATAAGACGATCTCGTAATAGGTGGTCCAACCCCTCTTTCACCTGCTTAACAAAATTTGTATTCATTAATACAAAGACAACTTTGAACTTCTACAAGAGCACAAGAAAATCATTTTGCATGGTAGTAGGTAACTCTACAAAAACTTCAACAAACTATGGTTTAACCCAAGAACCAAAGTTAAATGACTCCACCTGATCCTCCTGAACGTGTACACTAGTCTTTGTATTGATCATCCAATTTTGATAGCAATTGTTCGTTTAAAACCTCATTCAAATCTTCTTATGGTTGGACTGAAATCGCCACAAGCCCATTATAGTGATACTAAGCCATAATTTCCAGAACGTTGATAAGGCCTAATAACCAGAGGTCTTTGTTGGCTTCCATCTCCTCATCTTCTCCAAAACCTTCTAACATGTTTGGATGCTCCACAATCTTTGGTAACTTGTTCTTTCAACAGGTGCACATATCATAAAGGGTTACCAAACACTTTTTATGACCTATGCAAAATTTCATTGCTTGAGACCCCTAATCTTGCTGTACTTTGGCATGTTTGAGCCAAGGGCATTCCAAAAGCAAGTTATAGTCATCCCAAATTTTCGAAAATCTCAATTACCATAAAGGTAATGTGGAAACACACCTCTCTATCTTGATGGGGATATCTTTGATGAGGCCAGTAGGCTAACCTAGAGATTGTTCAACCATCCAAATATAGAAAGGGGAAGATTGGATGTCTATCCACCCCATCTAGTGAAAAATTAGTAGTATATGAATATTGACTCCATAACCCCCATCAATTAATACTCTAGAGATTGATCAAGACCTATACCATTTTGTAATAAATGGAATCACATAATCAATGAGTTTATCTTGAGTACTATCTAAATTATTCCTGGGTATGGTAGTGACTCCATTGATGATGATTGTACTCCATACTAAAATTCAACTAATAATCCCTATTGGTGCATCTAGCAAGCCTAAGATCTTTGCTAAGGCTTAAGGACTACATGCACATTTGTCTCTTCACATAGAGACTCACATATGAACTCATACTTGTTAATTTCTTTGAAGTTATCTTGGATAAATGTAAAAGCCAACAGAAGCTGATGGAATCGCGTGATATTAGGAGACTGCATTTCATGAATCTAGTTGTTGGAAGCTAATTTCAATGAGTCCCCAAATGTAGGAACACTTTTAAGTGAAGAAGACTCAAATTCAAATTCAAATATGTGTATAAAAGCACATGATATTAGTCACGGGATAATACAACAATTTTGAGAGGATTTGAGCTACAAATTTGAGCATGCATTGAGCTCATACTATCTATGTGTAGTCTTGTACACTCTCCTTGTATCATATGTGCAATAGCACTCATATTTTGATTCATTTCATTGAGCAAGGTTCTCTTTATTGTCTGCTTCAGTATTCTTATGAATACAATGAATTGGTGCAATCGGTTTCACTGCATGTACTCATCCTTTTTAACTTTGGTTAGTTATATTAGTTTCTAGTATCTACACATAAAATTTCATTGATTTTGATCCAATAGATTTAGAGATATGAAGTTGAGAAGCTGACTATGTCTGCACATCTTCTAGATCCTAAAAAATCGGGGTGAATTCCCTAACTTGTTAAACTCATTTCTCCTTATATGGTGCATCTAAATTCATAAAATAACTTGCATTTTTTAGCTATTAAGTTCAATTAGATGTGTGCAAAAGCTCTCTAGTCAATTCATACTAGGTTGTGAGTTGTGAGCATAACATTGAGACCTTCTCTTCCAAAAATAGAAGGTTCTTCACATCTCTTGCAACTAGAAGTTATGTGTTTTGATGCAAACATTTGAGAGTGATTTTTCAAAGGACTTGATGGTTCCATATGCACATTTGGGAGGTTAAGGAAGTCTATTAATCATATCTGACGTCAGATTGGCTGGTGTAGACTAGGTTTCTTGCAGCACCAACTCATCTTTGGATTCACCTCCTCATCTCCTCATATTGGTATAAGAGCAACTAGTCAACATGGGAGATGGATTCCACTCATCCATACAAAAATTGGATCGAGGTAATTATTCAGCTTGGTCACTCAAAATGGAAGCTTATCTTCAAGGGAGAAACCTTTATGGTTACATATATAGAGAAAAGATGATGCCAATCCTCATAAGCAGGGGTCAACCAGAACAAGAAGAACAAGAGAGGTTAAATACATGGTGCTCAAAGGATGCTCTAGAAAGATCATACGTTCTTAACTCTATCTTTGATTTTTTACTTCCACACATTAGGAGCTACAAGGCATCACACGACACTTGGAAATGCTCTTGAAGCATTCTTGTCATCACGTTTAAGGCAAGGAAGAACCAACTATGAATGGAATTCACCACACTCAAGAAGATGCCCAAGAAAAATGTCACTCATTTTGTCACCAAAATGAAGGACATAACAAATCAACTAGGAAGCATTGGAGAATTCATTGAAGAAGAGCAAATAGTATGGCAAGTGACCAATGGAATGAAGGTAGATGACAAATGGGAAGCATTCACCATAGCACGTTACTGATTTCAACACCATCATGGGACAATTGCTCACGCATGAGGCAAAGGTTATGAAGAATGGAGATAGCTCAATAGGTAATCAATCATTTGCTCTCTATACAGATAAGAATAAGAACAAAGACAACAAAGGAAAGGGTAAGACATCTAATGATGAAGGTAGCACCTCTCAAGCAGACTTTGCAAGTAGAGGTAGAGGCTCAAGAGGAAGAGGAAGAGGAGGAATACAAGGTAGGGGGAGAGCTTAAGGATCATCTCCACGTGCCATATGTGGTCTAACTAATCACATCACTGAGAGTTGTTTTAGGAATGCTAGGAACCAAAGAGGAAAACGTTACAAAAGAGGACGCTATGGAAGCTCAATAGGTAGATTCAACAATTTCAATGGATACAATAACAACTCATACAACAATAACAACTACCAAGGAGGATACAAAAGAAGGAGAGACTGCAACAATTATGCAGATGACCAAACACAAGAGGATCCTTCTGATGAACATGGCCATGAAGGAAGGTAAAGCAGATGAACATGTGTTCTATATAGACTCAAGGTGCTAAATCATGTAGTACAAAATGTAGCTCTACTCTCATATTTGGAGGATCCAAGGAATATACATGAAGTCCAAATAGGTGATGACATAGGGCATACAATTGAGAAGATAGGTAATGTGAAGACCCCAAACGGTAATATGAACCTATTGAGCAGAGTATTATATATATGGCAACTATCACCAAGAATCTCATAAGTGCAGGACAAATTGTTGAGAAGGAATCGCATGGCAGATTCACAAAGAATGGAGCATTTGTTGAAGACATCACGGATTCAAGAAGATAGCAAGAGGAGAAAAAATCACGTAGACTATTCACACTTGAACTTCAAGATACTAGAAATATTGCATTGCTCAATTATGGTAGCCAAACTTTGTCAGAACTAGAAATTTGGCACAAGAGATCAACTCACATAGGTGAAAGAGTTCTCAAGCCACTCAAGCCAATCAATAGGGACTAAACAATCATTCACAAAGAAAGGCTACATACATGGAGATCTATTGGAGTTAGTCCATCCATATGTACGGGGACTAAGCAAGGAGCCTTCAAATTCTGGATCCAAGTATTATGTATCATTCATTGATGATTGTAGAAAATGCACTATATTGTACTTCATGAAGCATAAAGACGAAGTGTTTTCATGTTTCAAGAAATACCTAGCTCTTGTAGAAAATCAAACAGGTAAAACTCTAAAGAGGCTAAGGTCAGAACCAACTATGAATGGAATTCACCACACTCAAGAAGATGCCCAAGAAAAATGTCACTCATTTTGGCACCAAAATGAAGGACATAACAAATCAACTAGGAAGCATTGGAGAATTCATTGAAGAAGAGCAAATAGTATGGCAAGTGACCAATGGAATGAAGGTAGATGACAAATGGGAAGCATTCACCATAGCACGTTACTGATTTCAACACCATCATGGGACAATTGCTCACGCATGAGGCAAAGGTTATGAAGAATGGAGATAGCTCAATAGGTAATCAATCATTTGCTCTCTATACAGATAAGAATAAGAACAAAGACAACAAAGGAAAGGGTAAGACATCTAATGATGAAGGTAGCACCTCTCAAGCAGACTTTGCAAGTAGAGGTAGAGGCTCAAGAGGAAGAGGAAGAGGAGGAATACAAGGTAGGGGGAGAGCTTAAGGATCATCTCCACGTGCCATATGTGGTCTAACTAATCACATCACTGAGAGTTGTTTTAGGAATGCTAGGAACCAAAGAGGAAAACGTTACAAAAGAGGACGCTATGGAAGCTCAATAGGTAGATTCAACAATTTCAATGGATACAATAACAACTCATACAACAATAACAACTACCAAGGAGGATACAAAAGAAGGAGAGACTGCAACAATTATGCAGATGACCAAACACAAGAGGATCCTTCTGATGAACATGGCCATGAAGGAAGGTAAAGCAGATGAACATGTGTTCTATATAGACTCAAGGTGCTAAATCATGTAGTACAAAATGTAGCTCTACTCTCATATTTGGAGGATCCAAGGAATATACATGAAGTCCAAATAGGTGATGACACAGGGCATACAATTGAGAAGATAGGTAATGTGAAGACCCCAAACGGTAATATGAACCTATTGAGCAGAGTATTATATATATGGAAACTATCACCAAGAATCTCATAAGTGCAGGACAAATTGTTGAGAAGGAATCGCATGGCAGATTCACAAAGAATGGAGCATTTGTTGAAGACATCAAGGATTCAAGAAGATAGCAAGAGGAGAAAAATCACGTAGACTATTCACACTTGAACTTCAAGATACTAGAAATATTGCATTGCTCAATTATGGTAGCCAAACTTTGTCAGAACTAGAAATTTGGCACAAGAGATCAACTCACATAGGTGAAAGAGTTCTCAAGCCACTCAAGCCAATCAATAGGGTCTAAACAATCATTCACAAAGAAAGGCTACATACATGGAGATCTATTGAAGTTAGTCCATCCATATGTACGGGGACTAAGCAAGGAGCCTTCAAATTCTGGATCCAAGTATTATGTATCATTCATTGATGATTGTAGAAAATGCACTATATTGTACTTCATGAAGCATAAAGACGAAGTGTTTTCATGTTTCAAGAAATACCTAGCTCTTGTAGAAAATCAAACAGGTAAAACTCTAAAGAGGCTAAGGTCAGATGGAGGGGGAGATTATTTCTCCCATGACATTGATTCCTATATCCAAGAGAGAGGAATTAAAAGACAAATTACTATCAGGTATACACCAAAGAAAAATGGAGTGGCAGAGGGAAGAAATAGAACAATTGTGGAGGTTGCAAGGTCACTGTTAAATGAGAAGAAGCTACCCAACTACTTGTGGGGAGAGGCTATATCTACAACCACATACTTGATCAATAGACTTCCATCAAAATCATTGGATGGTATGAAACCATATGAAGAATGGAATGGAAGAAGACCTAGCCTTGACCATTGCACAATATTTGCATGCATAGCATATGCACACATACCTTCAAAAATTAGAGGCAAATTGAATCCAAAGGCACATAAATGCATCTTCATTGGCTATGACCTTAATCAAAAAGTTTATAGGCTATATAATCCAAGCAAGAAGGCTTTATTGTAAGTATAGATGTGTTTGATGAAAATAAATCTTGGTTTGAAGATGATTACACGAAAATCAAACTTCTCTATGACCTAGAGGAAGACTTTCCAACATTATCAAGTAATGTAGAACATCCATAGACATGCGATCAAATTGAAAGAGTTAATCAAATACTTGAAGATATGTTACGAGCTTATGTATCTTCCACCCAATCAGACTGGAAGTACTATCTATCATTAGTAGAGGTTGCTTATAAAAGTGCTAAGAACTGATCTGCAACTAAGTATAGTCCTTTCATGTTAATGTATGAGTTCCAACCAAGAGCACCATATGTAGTTGGATTGCAAAATGAAAAAGTTCAAGCAACTAAAGATTTCCTAGAAGACATGAACTTTAAGTTACAATATAGCTAAAGAAAACCTAAGGAAATCCCAAGATAGAGCTAAATCATGTAGTAACCCTAAAAGGCATGATATTTCTTTTTAGGTTGGAGAAAAAGTCTATCTAAATGTTCTTGAAAAATCTGAGACATTGAAGTTAGGACCTTGTCCTAAGCTCTCTCCAAGATTTTGTGGCCATTTCAACATTCTCAAAGACTAGGGACTTTGGCTTATGAATTAGAACTATTAGATGACTGTTTACTTGATTTAGTGTTTCATGTAAGTAGATTAAAAAGGAAACTTGTTGATTAAGACAATTTACTTCATCCAATGTTTCATGTAAGTAGATTAAAAAGAAAACTGGCTGAACAAGACAATCTTTTATCTTGAGATGCAATAGTTCAACTAATTTCTCTTCATAATATACCTCATGAACCACAAAAGATACTACACACTCAAGATAGAAAGACCAAGAACAATTTATATAAAGAGTGCCTAGTTAAATGGAGGGATGGGAAAGAAGAAAGTGCCACTTGGAAATGAGTAAGTTCTATAAACAAAAGATTTCCCTCTTTTTCAACGTCAAGTTAGGAATGAGGAAAAATATTTTGAGAGTGAGTCCATGATCAATGAATTAGATCATGGTGCATGGGGAAATACTCCAGATATTATACCACCACACATTTTGGAGGATGAAAATGTTAAAGTGGGGAAAGATGTTGGAGTTAGACGTCTACGAAAACACACGAACATCACAAGGAAGAAGAAGAAGCTTGGCGCACAACACACAATACTGAATGTATTACCACTAGAATGTACAAAAGATAAGTATCCCGTTAGCGAAATAGGCGTATATACAAGCCGGGGAAAAAAAACCTCCTAAAGAGGGAAAAAAGTGCCCCAGCAATCCTTGAGTGTTCACATACATCACTACCTAAATATATCAACAAATCCCCCCTGGGAGTGATGCGGTGAACAAGGAGCTGGCACTCATGTATAAGGAAGTGCCAAGATATGTGGAAATCACTCCATGAAAGGAAGTAAGCCCAAAGCTTTGCGGAAATCTTCAAATTTCTCCCTAGGCAGAGCCTTCATGAAAAGGTCTGCAATGTTCGCTTGCATGGGCACATATGCCAAGTTGATCTCTCGAGCAGAGAACCTCTCGCTGGCATAATGATAATGCACCTCAATGTGCTTAGTGCGAGCATGGAACTTAGGGTTCCTCACAATTGGCAATGTGCTCTGACTGTCAGTGAATATGGTGGTGGCAGAAGACTGACTAAGACCCAAATCAGCCATAAGGCATCTGAGCCACACACACCCAACAGTCGCTGTGAAAGCTGCCCTATACTCAGCCTCACCACTCGAAGTGGCTACAGTAGGCTCCTTTTTTCTCAACCAAGATATACATGAGCTACCAAGTTTGAAGCAAAAGCCACTAGTGGACACACGAGTGTCATAGAAACCAGCACAATCATTGTCAGGAAAAGCATGCAAATCTCGCGGTAGTGATCCCCCCTTGGGATAAAACAATCCAAGTAGCTGGGTACCACTCAAGTAGAGAAAGATGCACTTAACCACCTGCCAATGCTTGACTCCTGGGCAATGCATAAACTTGCTCATCTGCGAGACAACAAACTGAATATCTGGTCGAGTAATGCATAAGTAAATCACGCATCCAGCAACCTAATGATAGAGAACAACATTGAATGCATCTCCTGAATCATGAAGACTCAATCATAAACCCATCTCCATAGGAGTGGCAAAAGGCTTACAATCTTCAAGGCCAAAATGGTGTAATAATGTGTGAGTATATTTTGTTTGACACAAAGCCATTCCTCCATCAACTTGCATAAATTGAATGCCCAAATAGTGATGCAAATTCCCCAAATTAGACATCTCAAATGAGACATGCAAATCATCCTTAAAATCAGCAATATGCATGTCATGAGGACCAGTAAGCAACATGTCATCAGCATATATCACAATGATCAGAAGCACATCATTAGCACGCTTAACATATAAGGTGCTTTTAGTTGGACTGTTCTCAAAACCATGTGCAATTAGATAGGCATGTATCTTCTCATACCAAGCATGTGGTGCTTGCTTTAAACCATATAATGCCTTCTTTAACCTTCACACCTGGTTTTCATGCCCTTTCTGCACAAAGCCACGGGGCTGAAAAACATACGCTTCTTCATGCAAGTCACCATTCAGAAATGTTGTTTTAATGTCTAGCTGATGTACATTCCAACCATGATGGGCTGCAAGTGCACAAATGCTCCGAACATGACATGTAGGTGTAAAGGTCTCATCAAAATCAATGCCTCTTTCCTACGCATAACCCTTTGCAACAAGCCTAGCCTTGTACTTATCAACTGTTCCATCAAGCTTATGCTTCAACTTGTATACCCACTTAGTTTTTGGAACATCAAACTTACACTATGCTTGAGGTGGATTTGATCTACATCAAAGGCTATAGCGTCAAAAGAATATCCATTGGAGAGTTCTTTTTCTTATGCTCATTTATTGTATTTTTTTGAGAGATTTTTGATGGTTCATTTACCGTTGTAAAAGCCTTCAGCTTTACACATGTAAAGGTAGAAAGATAAAGCCCAAATCCCACGAATTTGTTGTGGTTGAAGTTGCATTCAATCAAGCAATCAATCACCTAAAAGTAGATCAAACTAGATCTTCACTTTTCCTAGATTGTAGGAAAGTGAATTGATTCCCTCCAACAACCATTCCCACTTTCATTTGAATTCAAACTTCTTTTAGAAGTCGTGGAACATTCCTAGAGTCTATATAAAGACTTGAAATCACTTGTACATTACATGGAAGAAATATACATACACTTGTGACCATCATTGTCTTGCTCCTTCAATTCTCTGCATCATCTTCGCCAACGGTAATCTTGTAGAGGTTGCTGCTCTCTTTCTAGAGCTTCAGATTGAGTACAAAATGGCTCACTGGAAAGGTATTAGTGTCTAGTTTATGCTTATACATTTTCATAGCATTTGGTTAAGTACATTGGGAGAAATCTGAGTTTTTTTGTCTCAGGGTCAATCTCTACATATTCTTGAAAAATAGGAAGTACCGGCGGTGAATGTCTCATTCATTCCTATAGCATATTTTTCTTATTCCTTATAATTTTGTGCATTCTATACACTCAACCCTATGTGTATCACGCCCATAAAAAGAGTTTTTCTAATTGTAATCACGCTGATCGCTATGGGCATTTGAAGTTCATTGTCTCTTCCATAGATAGTAAGTTTTTTGAGCTAGTTGACCCGCGAACCTATCTGTTTTGTATCAACTCATTCTCCTTGATGCTCCAAAGTACATAGTCTGTTTCTTTGCACTTATCACATGCTTATAAGGTCTATTTGAGTCTCCATAAGCTCAAGGGCTGGTCTTGTGCCAGTTGGCTAGACTAAACTTCGCCGTTTCGAAACGCATTTTTCTACCTTCTACAAGCTTCTCCAAGTTCTTTCAGTGGTATCATAGCTAGATCAAGATGGGTGACGGCTTTCACTCAATGATCAAGAAGATTGATTGACACAACTATGAGGCTTGGCAAATCAGGATGGAGGCCTATTTGCAAGGTAGAAATCTTTATGGAATTGTAGCAGGTGATGAAGCTATGCCTATTCCAAGATCCAAAGGAGGACCTACACAAGAGGAGATGCTCAAGCAAGGGATGCTCAAGCAAGGTCGTACATACTAAACTCTTATCTCTGACTTTCTATTACCACATATTAGAGGATGCAAGACATCTCAAGAGACTTGGGATGCCCTCGAGACTTTCTTTTCTGCTAGTATCAAAGCAAGAAAGAATCATCTTTGGAACGAGTTCAACCAAATGAAGAAGACACCTAAACAAACCATCACAGAGTTTGTTACTAAGGTCAAGGAGGTTGCGGATCAGTTAGCATCCATTGGAGAGCTGATTGAAGAAGAGGTCATCATGAGGCAAATTCTCAATGGCATTTGTAGTGATAAGCAATGGCGATCCTTCACGACGGCTTATGATCTCATCATGGATGTGCAAACTCCAGACTTCAACATCTTTTTTGGACAACTCTTCAATCAAGAAGCCAACAATATCATAAAGGAAGGTAACTCTTATCATGGTAATTCAACTAGTGCTCTATATGCAGATAGGAAGGATAAGAAGCAAAAAGGCAAGAAGAAGGAAGAAGATGAAAAAGAGACTTCCCAAGCCAACTTTGCAAGCAAGAGCAAGTGGAAAGGGAAGAAGAAAGGAACAAAGCAAGACAAAGCCAAAGGTCAGAATGTTCAACCTTGTGCCATATGCGATAAGACCAACCACACGACTCAAAATTGCTGGTTCAATGCAAAGACCCAGAAAGAATATCCATATATAACCATCTTTCCTTCTTTTCTCTCCATATTTAATAGTTTAAACATTAAATAGTGATAGAGAACATCTAGAGGAGGTTTCTTTTTTCATGAGGTATCAATAATACACCTAGATCATGGAGCAAAGGAAGGAAATATGCTTTTCATCTCTCACTTCACACATATGGAACAATATGTGTTGTCTGAAAGGAAGGAGTGTAATGAGTCGAATGATTGGATCAGACCTATCATTTTTCCTTCATGCAGAGATACATGTTGGATGTCTTTAAGGATAATGCACCGATCCTCTCCTCTTGCTTCAATGGAAGTAGAGAGCTATGTGGACATGGTAAAAGGAATTCGTGAATGAAAGAAACATATATGGCATTCAATTTAGGTGTGAAAGTAGGAGGGGAAGATGCACTAGAAACTAATGATAAAGAAGTGTAGCTATCACTATTGTCCATAGACATTACAAGATATAAATCGATTGGAATAGCTATACAATTTAGAGAAATGCCTCTATGAGATACAAAGTATGAATAATCACTGTAATCAAAGATCTTAATAGCCACTATAAAAAAACCTTGGAGGATTCAAGATTTCCTTCCAAAGATTAAACGATCTCCAGCTAACTAATCAAAATGTGGAATCACTTCTTCAAGATTGCATCAACGTCTATAGGCAAGTCTCTACTATTGGGGAATTCCTCTCCTATGTGCAGTAGAAGTGTAGAAGACCTTCTTAGGATCAAGGCTTTTACCTATAGTTGAACCTTAGAATGAAAACTGGTATCAATTGAGGGATACAATGAACTTTAGGATTTGGTAACTCAAACTAGACGTTAATAGCTTTCCAATGAGCTATCAAACACTCAATTTGGACTAGTTTTGGTTTGGCAAATCTTTGCCTCAAAACAAGTTGCTTGTCCACTCAGTTAGGCTAAAAATTGGACTTCACAAAAAACTGAATAACTCACAGATCATGATGCATTTGGACAACATCTTTTAGATAGAAAAATTAAACAAGATAATATTTCCAAGGAATGCTTAAATATTAAAAATGGATACCTACATTGAGAGATATGAATCTCGCAATCAGGCTACGAAAAAATTGGTATGTGTCTAGACATAGTCTGAGAGACTATAGAAAACAAAATGACTAAAACCAAATGAACTACCTACAAGGGGACTTTAGTGCCTTCTTCCTCTGTTCTTCAGTGTCCTCCCTTGCTTCTTTTGTAGCCAAGTGACCACCATCTATCATGATGAGTTTGAGAGCTCTTCTCCATAAATCCTCCACTACTTTGAGCAGCCAACCTTCTCTTTCGGTTGAGTTTTTGGGATTTGATTCTCTTTTGTTTGATTCTCTTTTGGCTTCCACTACTTGCTGAAGTAGATGCTTCTATTTTTCATTTTTGTATTTCCTTCTATTTGAAGAAAAGCCTTTCTGGGATATATATATGACGTTGCTTCTTTATTTTTTAACACTCCCCCTCAAGCTTACATGTGAGCTTGCATGTTCAGCCATATCCTACAAATCGACTTCATCCTTGAACCTATTTATTTTAGAAGCATCTAAGGACTTTGTAAACATGTTTGCAACCTATTCATAAGTTCTAATGAACTTTATATCCACATCCTTTCTCAAAATGTTTTTTTGAACATAATGATAATGCACTTCTATGTGCTTACTTTGTGCATGAAACATTGGGTCATTTGTCAAGTGAATGCTTGACATGTTGTCACCATAAATTGGAATGGTCTCTACTTGCACATCAAGATCAGCCAAGATCTTATTAATCCACATAGCTTCACAAGATGCAAAGGCTAATCCTCTATATTCAACTTCTATAGATGATAGTGCAACAATAGGTTGCTTCTTCAAGCTCCATGTGATAGGTTTGCTGCATATCATGAATACATAACCTGAAGTGGATCTTTTGTCTTCCTTCAAACTAGCCCAATCAACATCACAAAAGCCCTTCACCTACAATTCTTCATCATATCTATAAAACAAGGCATGATTGATTGTGTGCTTCACATATCTTAGCAATCATTTAGCTGAATTTAAATGTTCACTTGTTAGAGTTTGCATAAATTGAGAAAGAACTCCAACAATAGAACACAAATTTGATCTTGTGATCACATCATAGATCAACGAACCTATAATACTCCTGTATGTATTTGCATCATGTAACTTCTCTCCATCATTTGAGCATAGCTTCACATTTGTGTCCATAGGTTGAGTGAGTGGTTTGCATTCACTAATTCCAAATCTGAAAAGAACATCCAACAGGTACTTTCTTAGCATCAAGTAGATGCCATCTTTCCCATAGACTACCTCAATGCCTACAAAGTATTTCAGCTCACCAAGATCTAAAATTTTAAACTCCTTACCCATTTCTCTTTTTATCTCTTGTATTCCTGCAACACTACTACTTGTTATGATGAGATCATCAACATATATGCATATGTATACATGCTTGCCTTCTTCTTTCTTCATGTAGAGAGAAGGATCAGCACTACTTGGACTATACCCACACCTTGTGAGGTACTCAACCAACTTTTGGTTCCAAGCATGTGGTGCTTGCTTTAGCGCATACAAAGCTTTCTTCAATCTGCAAACAAAATCTGGATGCTTTTTGTCTTCAAATCCAATCGGTTGACTCATGTATACCTCTTCTTGAAGTTGAACATTAAGAAAAGTATTTTTTATTTCAAGTTGGTACAAAGGCCATCTCCTTGTTGCACTCACTGCAATCAAGGTTCTAATTGTTCCCATCTTTGCAACCGGGCTGAAAGTCTCTTCATAGTCAATGCTATGAGTCTGCTTGAATCCTTTTGTTACTAGTCTAGCTTTATGCCTAGTTAGAGAACCATCAACATTTCTCTTTATTTTAAACACCCATTTATTTGGAACAATCTTCATACCTTCAGCCTTTGGAACTAGCTCCCATGTGTGATTGTCCTTGGGAGCTTTTATCTCTTCTTGCATAGCTTGCTACCATTCTTTTTTTGTACATGTTTCTTCATATGCATCGAGTTCTTTGTCTTTGACCACCTCTATCATATATGCAAAATGCTTTGCAATAAAACTATCCTAGCTGAGCCTTTGAATTGGATACCTTGCTCTTGAAGACTCCTTTCATTTCCTTTTGAATATTGCTTCTTCAAATGGTTCAGCTTTACCTTTGCTGTAATCACCTCTTCATGCTCTTCTTCACTTGCATTTGAATCACTATTTTGGACAACAATTTCTTCTTCAAATCCTCCATAATCTAATGTTGGTGATGAGAAATGATTCCTTAGTCTCCCCTTCCATGTTGAGCTTTCTCCATGTGATGTAGAAGCTTTTGGACCTAACATTTGAGTGCTTATTTGCTGAAATTCGTCTTGGACATCACCTCCATCATCTTCATAATAGTCTTCAAGAATCTTATCCTTCCCTTTGTCTCCAAACCATGGTCTTAGCTCATCAAATACCACATCTCCTGAGACTCATAGCTCCTTTGTCATCGGATTGTAGCACCTATATTCTTTTTGCTCCGATGAATATCCAATAAAAATACATTTTTTAGACTTTGCCTCTATCTTCGTCCTTAGTTCTTGAGGAATGTGAACATAGCACACACATTCAAGAACTTTGAGATGTGTAAGGTTAGGTTTCTTACCAGAATAGACCTCCTTGAGAGTTAAATTATGCATTCCTATTGTTGTGCACTTGTTCATCAAATAAATAGCCGCACTAGCTGCTTCAGCCCAATAGTCTAGTGGAACCTTCATCTCGTTGAGCATGCATCTTGAAACTTCTGTGATATGTCTATTTTTCCTTTCAGGAATTCCATTTTGTTGAGGTGTGTACCTACATGTAAATTGTAGTTTGATGCCATTTTCATAAAGATAATGTGAAAATTCTTTGGAGAAATATTCTCCTCCTCCATCAGAACTCAAGCTCTTTACGTACCAACCTATTTCCTTTTCTACATGTGCTTTAAATCAGTTGAACATAGAGAACACATCTGATTTTTGTTTTATGCAGAACATCCATACTCTTTTGGAATGATCATCAATAAAAGTGACAAAATATCTATTACCAACCATCGATGGCTGTTGTGATGGTCCCCATATATCTGTGTGTATCAAGTCGATGACATTCCTTGCCACATAGTTGTTCTTCTTGAATGGTTGTCGAGTTTCCTTTCCTAGTTGGCATGCTTCACAAAAATCATGTAGTCCAGCATCATTGAAACTTGGAAGAGCTCTTACCACTTCATGGTTGCTCATGGCCTTGAGCTTTGGAATGTTGATATGTCCAAACCTTTTGTGCCACAAATCGATTTCAACAATTCTCTTGTTTCCAAACTAAATACACTTCAATCTTCCATGTGGTTTTTGAATGTCCAACGTGAACATTCTATCTTCTTTCCTTCCTTGATCAATGACCTTGAATCCTTCTTTTGGATTCTTTATAAACAACCTTTTTCATTGACGATAACATGATATCCTTTCTCTACCATTTGTCCTACTGAAATCAAATTCTTTGCAATAGTAGGAACATGAAGAACATCAGTCAATACCTTCTTGTCTCCAAGCTTGTTTTCTCGAACATGCTCAATTGTGTGTTGAGTTTCATCATCGATATCTACACATCCTTTTCCACTTGGAGCTTGTAGATTTGTGAATAAGTCTCCTTGGCATGTCATATGATTACTACAACCTGAATCTATAAACCATTTTTTATCATCACTTTTTGGGTTGTTGTACTCATGCTTCATGGCAAGCATGGTTTGCTTGTCTCCTTCACTTTATGTACTTGCATAGTTATTTTGGCACCTTTGGTTGCCTCCTTTCAGCCTTTCATTCTTTTGCCAAAAATCATTTGCATAATGTCCTACTTTACCACAATGATAGCACGTTATACCTTTATGAGGATTGTATGAACCTCGACCTCTTCCTCTATTTCTTCCTTGACCTCTTCCATGTGCGTTATCATTTGAGTTTTCCTTATTGTCCTCCAAGTTGTGTTGGCTAAAATTTGTGTTGTTGTAGCTTCTTCCTCTTCCTCTCAAGCCTCATCTTGAGTCTCTTCCTCTACCTCAACCTGCATATAACATTTGGCTACGGCATTCCTTACCTTTGTTGTATTCTCCTTGTTGAGCAACCCCTTCAACCACAAGATTCGGTATTATCTCCTCGAACATTGGTAGAGGATCTCTATAAAGAATGTTTCTGATGAGGGGATTCCACTTTTCTTCACTCCTCAATCCATTGAGGGCTGTTTGGATGATGTCTTCCTCTTCTATATTGCATCTAGTTGATGTTAGTTGATCACAAAGCTCCTTGATCTTCAATGTATACTCACTAATGCTTTGATTTGAGCTTTTCTTCATGTTGTTAAGCTCGTTTTTTAGTTGCATCTTTTGAGACCTTGTTGAGGTAGCGTAGACCTTCTCCAATGCCTCCCAAACTTCCTTGGCTATCTCTAGGCTTTGCACATGACCAATCATAGTGTTAGAAATAACTTGTGAAATGAGAAACATCACCCTTTGATTCCTCTCTTCCCAATATGCAAATTTCCTTCTTTGTGCTGGAGTAATGTTGGGATCTTGAAGCTCCACTAGTTGTGGATCATCTCGAGTAACTAGACTCCATAAACCTTTACCTTTAAGGTAGTTTTTCATTCTATACCTCCAAGACCGAAAATTATCTTTATCTAAATTTTCAACTTGTTGTCCCGAATCAGCCATTGAAAACTTCCAAGTCTGAAGTTTACCTCAAATATGTTGTGGTGGTCTTTCTTGACTTTACGAAGCTCCCTCTTGATTTGTAGCTTCTCCTTTGCTTTACTTAAGTTCCAATGCTTTGCCTCTTCAAGCTCCAATGCTCTATTGTTGATATTTGATACCAAGTATTGGAGAATTCCTCTCCTATGTGCAATGAAAAGTATAGAAGACCTTCTTAGGATCAAGGCTTTTACATACCATTGAACCTTAGAATGAAAACTCAGATTTCTCCCAATCTACTGAACCACATGCTATGAAACTTTATATGAATAAACTAGACACTAATACCTTTCCAAAGAGCCATCTTGGACTCAATTTGGATCTCTGCAGAGAGAGCCTCTGCAAGGTTACTGTTGGCGAAGAAGATGATGCAGAGAATTGAAGGAGCAAGACAATGATGGTCACAAGTGTATGTATATTGCTTCCATGTAATGTACAAGTGATTTTGAGTCTTTATATAGACTCTAGGAGCATTCCACAACTTCTACAAGTGAATTTTGAATTCAAATGAAGGTGGGAATGGTTGTTGGAGGGAATCAATTCACTTTCCTATAATCTAGGAAAAGTGAAGATCTAGTTTGATCTACTTTTAGGTGATTGATTACTTGATTGAATGCAACTTCAACCACCATTCGTGGGATTTGGGCTTTATCTTTCTATCTTTACATGTGTAAAGCTCAAGGCTTTTACAACGGTAAATGAACCATCAAAAATCTCTCAAAAAAATACAATAAATGAGCATAAGAAAAACAACTCTCCAATGGATATTCTTTTGACGCTATAGCCTTTGATGTAGATCAAATCCACCTCAAGCATAGTGTAAGCTTGATGTTCCAATAGCTCCCCCTCAAGCTAAAGTATGCTTGAGTCTTCATTCTCTGATAAGTTGAATACCTGCCATAGCTTTGAATATACAAAGCTTTATTCCATCAAGTGCCTTCGTCATCATATCTCCTACTTGCTTTTCAGTTGGAACAAAAGAAATGCCAATCTCCTTTGAGCTTCTCCCTGATGAAGTGGTAATGGAATTCTATGTGCTTGGTTCTTGCATGGAGAATAGGATTTGCCGCTAGATGCATGGAACTTAAATTTTTCCAAATATGTGAGGTTTGGAACTCACAAGTCCCAAATCTGTATACAATGCTTTTAACCATATTGCCTCTTGAGTTGCTATGGTCAAGCCTCTGTTGGTGCAATTCAAGCCTTCACACTTGGCTTGGAACCTTGGAAACTTGGTGTTGAAACCATGGAAGCTTAATTCACTTGAAGAAAGGACCATGTGAACTTATGCTTATAAGTTCCTACTTCTTTACCTCTTGTAAAAAAGTCTAAATGACTTGGCATGTAAATGATCACACCTACTTGATTGGATTCGTGGAAATTAGAATGTATAAGTGGAGAGAATATCTCCCCACTTTTAGATGAGTGATTATAGGGACCTAGATTTGAATTTGAAATTCAAACTTACTTCCTACACATATAAAACTCAAGACAAAAACTCGCGGGTTGTGTGTCATCTCCCGAGTTCATTTCTTTTGTATCTGAGTGTGTGAGTGTACTAAATCTTAGACCTCACCTCTCCAACTCATTAGGCTATGCTTCTAATGCCAATGAGATTGTACATTCATGTGAATTAATAGAAAGAGTTACATCCATTATCTCTGTGATTCTCTGAGTATACACTCCAAGTCTGTCAACTTCTACAAGCCATATCTTGGTGATTTCTCAACCAAATCAAGTGATTCAAAGCTTGTTGGAACCAGCTCCAAGCATACTACATGCCTACAAAGTTTGAAGGTCATTGGATCAACCATCTCGGAGAAATATTGCTCGAAGTGGTCTCTGGTATTTTTCTGCAGAGTTCCCAAAAAGTCGGGGGTACATATAATTTTGCTAAACTTCTTTCTCAGAGTATAGTTTGTCATTTCTTCTCATTCCACTTGCAAATGGTAGCTTGTTAAGCTAATTTAATATGTCCAGAAGGAATTTGATCAATTGTAAGTGTGCTGGTCATACTGAGTGAAAGACTGAGCAGGTGTCAATATCAAAATAGCAAGTTTTCTTGGATTTTTGAAGTCTCAAGTAGTCTGTTTTGATTTGATCATTACACATATCATTTGCAAAGTACATATATGCTTTCTTGGTATCATTTGGAAGCTAATCAAGTGTACTAAGCATTCCTGGAGTCAAAGAGGGCTGGTGTGAAGCAGCTTTAGCAGCACCTACTCAATCTCTGAGTGCATCCAACCATCCTCTCCCAACAGTGGTATCAGAGCAAATAAGGTAACATGGGAGATGGTTTTCCTTCATTCATTGACAAATTAGACAGGAACAATTACCAAGCTTGGTCTCTAAGGATGAAGACCTATCTACAAGGAAGGAGCTTATTTGGATTCATCTCAGGAGATGAGGGATTTCCCTCATTCAAAGCAAGAGGACTACCCACCAAGGATGAACAAGAAAGGCTCAACACATGGTGTGCAAAAGATGCATTGGCAAGGTCTTACCTTCTTAACTCTATATCTGATTTCCTTTTACCTCACATAAGGAATTGCAAGACTTCCCAAGAAACTTGGGAAACCTTGTCAACATATTTTTCATCAAGTACAAGGGCCAGAAAGAATCAACTATGGATTGAATTCACTACTCTTAGGAAGCAATCAAAGCAATCAGTTTCAGACTTTGTCACTAGGGTCAAAGACATTGCAGACCAGCTTGCAAGTATTGGAGAAGAGATCGAAGAGGAACAAATAGTAAGGCAGGTAATCAATGGACTAAAAGCTGATGACAAATGGGAGAGCTTTACCACAGCAATGGACCTATACATGGACATACATGCTCCTGATCTAACAACTCTGATTGGTCAACTCTTCACACATGAAGCAAAGCTTACAAGGAATGGAGAGCAATCAAAAGGTAACAACCCCTCTGCCTTATACACTGATAAGAAGGTTAAAGATAAAAGTAAAAGTAAGAAGGTTGATGAAGAAGGCTCTACCTCCCAAGCCAACTATGCAGGGAGAGGTAGATCTTCAAGAGGTAGAGGCAGAGGAGGTAAGCAAGGTAGGGGGAGACCCTACAATTCATCACCATGCAATATTTGTGGATTGTCTAACCACACCACAGATGAGTGCTACAGAAACTACAAAAATCAGAGAGGAAGAGGCCATCAAAGAGGTGGATACTCTCAAGGTAGAGGCAGATTCAACCAACACCAAGGCTACAATGGATACAACAATCAGTACAACAACAATTACAACCACAACCAAAATGGTAACTATCAAGGTGGATTCAGAAATAGAAAGGACTACAACAACTACACAGAGGAGCAAGATGACTCCCTATTGATCATGAATATGACCTCTAAGGCAGGTACAAATGATGATCATTTATTTTATATTGATTCAGGGTGTTCTAACCATGTAGCTGGTAATGTGGCACTAATCTCTGATTTGGAAGAACCCAAGGGCAAACATCAGGTACAGATAGGTGATGATACTAAACATTCTGTTGAAAAGATTGGTAATGTAAAGACTAGTGATGGTAATCAGAACTTATTGAGCAGAGTACTTTATGTCCCAACAATCACCAAGAACTTAATGAGTGTTGGTCAGATTGTGGAGAAAGGTTTACAGGTCAGGTTTAATCAACATGGAGCATATGTGGAGGACCCAAGACATGGATTCAGAAGGATAGCCAAGGGAGAAAAATCAGGTAGATTGTTTACTTTTGAGCTAGAAGATACCAAAAACATTGCTTTATACAATTACAAGGATCAAACACTTTCAGAATTAGAAATATGGCACAAGAGACTAGGGCACATAGGTGAAAGGACGTTGAAGCAAATGAGCAGAGATCAATGTGTGCTTGGGATACCTAATGTATCCAAGCAACACATGATATACAAGTGTGGAGCTTGTCAATTTGGCAAGTCACACAGATTACCCTATTCAAAGAAAGGTTTTATGCATGAAGACTATCTGGAATTGGTGCATACAGATGTTTGGGGACCTAGCAAGGAACCATCCATTTCAGGATCAAGGTACTATGTGTCCTTCATTGATGATTATAGCAGATGGACTGTGTTATACTTTATGAAGCATAAAGATGAAGTGTTTAATTGTTTCAAAAGATATCTTGCACTAGTTGAAAATCAAACAGGTAGAAACTTGAAAAGACTAAGGTCAGATGGGGGAGGTGAATACTTCTCCAATGAATTTGAAGACTTCTTGCAGGAAAGAGGCATCAAGAGGGAGATAACTACAAGGTACTCACCTGAACAAAATGGGCTAGCTGAAAGAAGGAATAGACTCATTGTAGAAACAGCTAGATCTATGCTTAATGAAAAGAAATTGCCAAATTATCTTTGGGCAGAGAGTGTATCTACTGCCACCTATCTCATTAACAGGTTGCCATCAAAGACACTTGATGGAATGACACCATATGAAGCTTGGCATGGTAAGAGACCATCATTGGATCATTGCAAAATCTTTGGCTGTATTGCATATGTGCATATTCCCTCACAGGTAAGGGGAAAGCTAGACCCTAAAGCTGAAAAATGTATCTTCATTGGTTATGACTTGAACCAGAAAGGGTACAGATTCTACAACCCCTCAAACAAAGGTTTCAAGGTAAGCAGAGATGTCATCTTTGATGAGAATGACTCATGGTATGAAAATGAATGCAGGAAGGTTAGTCTACCTTATAACATGGAAGAAGACTTCCCAAAGCTTACCAAGGAGGAACCAATCCAGAAAGAAGACTCAAGCTCAGATGATGATGACACAATTAATCTTGAGGAATTCAAGGCATGGAAGTCCAAAGGAAAGATGAAGATAAAGAAGCTAGAGGATATACCAGAATCCTCAACTCAAGCAATGAGGAGATCTCAGAGAGAAAGTAAGAAGCCTATTAGATATGGATATGACACTTCTCTTGTAACTAAACATTCAGTATATCTTGCAAAGGATCTATTGAATGAAGAACCAGGTTCATATGAGGAGGCAATCACAAAACCAGAATGGAAAGAAGCTATGAATGAAGAAATAGAGGCTCTCAAGGAGAGTGACACATGGGACTTGGTACCCAAGAAGGACTCTATGAAGGTGATAGGATCCAGATGGATCTACAAACTCAAGAGGAACTCAGATGGTACAATCAACAGATACAAAGCTAGGTTGGTAGCCAAGGGTTTTGCACAAACCCAAGGCATTGATTATGAGGAGACATTTTCTCCTGTGGCTAAGATGCCAACAATCAGAATATTGGTGAGTGTAGCTGCATCCAAGAATTGGAACATGTACCAATTAGATGTCAAGAATGCTTTCTTGAATGGATGGATATCTGAAGAAGTCTACATGTCACAACCACCTGGCTATGAAGATTCCAAGAAGGTAAATTATGTTTGTAAATTGAAGAAGGCTCTGTATGGTTTGAAGCAGGCACCTAGAGCATGGAATTACAGGTTGACAACCTATCTCCAAGACCAAGGATTTGTGATGAGTAAGGCAGACACATCTCTATTCATAAAGAGGAGTAGTACAGATGTAATCTACTTGTGTGTTTATGTTGATGACATCATCATTACAGGTAATGATGTCAGTGGGATTAGACACATCAAAGGACAAATGATGAAGGAATTCAAGATCAATGATCTTGGATTATTAAAATACTTCTTAGATCTTGAATTGATTTATACAAATTCAGGTATCTTCATCACTCAGAAGAAGTATATTCAAGACATGTTGAAGAAGTTTAATTTGCAAGAAGCTAAAGTCTCAAGTACTCCTATGGAAGTCAACCTAAAGCTTAGTGCTCATGAAGGTGATGAAGTCCAAGACATTACAGGATACCAAAGTATGGTTGGTAGTTTGAATTATGCTACCTTAACCAGAATTGACATAGCATATGGAGTTAGTGTGCTAAGCCAATTCATGCACAAACCAAGGGTACCTCACCTAGAGGCAGCAAAAAAGATCTTGAAGTATCTAAAGGGAACTCAGAACCATGGTCTGTACTTTCCTTATACATCAGATATTGATATAAAAATATATTCAGATGCAGATTGGGCAGGATGCAAGGATGATAGGAGAAGCACATTAGGTTACATATGTTTTGCAGGTGATAAACCTATTTCTTGGTCAGCCAAGAAACAACCTACAGTAGCTTTGTCATCTACTGAAGCAGAGTATAGAGGGCTAGCCAATGCTACTCAAGAAGCTATCTGGTTGAAGCTTTTGTATACAGAGTTAGGCCTATATACAAGGCCTCCAATTATCTTTGGAGATAACACAAGCTCTCTTCATCTTGCAGCTAATCCAATATATCATGCTAGGACAAAGCACATAGAGGTTCCTTACCACTATGTGAGAGAAAAGTTGCTAAGCAAAGACATTCAATTGACTTATGTGTCCACTAATATGCAATGTGCAGATTTACTTACTAAAGCTTTGGATGGAAACAAGTTATGCAGATTCAAATCCATGATTGGATTGCAGGATGTGATTGAAGATTGAAGATGAAGACTTAAGCCAAAGTGTTTGGCTTGAGGGGGAGCTGTTGGTGCAATTCAAGCCTTCACACTTGGCTTGGAACCTTGGAAACTTGGTGTTGAAACCATGGAAGCTTAATTCACTTGAAGAAAGGACCATGTGAACTTATGCTTATAAGTTCCTACTTCTTTACCTCTTGTAAAAAGTCTAAATGACTTGGCATGTAAATGATCACACCTACTTGATTGGATTCATGGAAATTAGAATGTATAAGTGGAGAGAATATCTCCCCACTTTTAGATGAGTGATTATAGGAAGCCCTAGATTTGAATTTGAAATTCAAACTTACTTCCTACACATATAAAACTCAAGACAAAAACTCGCGGGTTGTGTGTCATCTCCCAAGTTCATTTCTTTTGTATCTGAGTGTGTGAGTGTACTACATCTTAGACCTCACCTCTCCAACTCATTAGGCTATGCTTATAATGCCAATGCGATTGTACATTCATTCTCTGAGTATACACTCCAAGTCTGTCAACTTCTAGAAGCCATATCTTGGTGCTTTCTCAGCCAAATCAAGTGATTCAAAGCTTGTTGGAACCAGCTCCAAGCATACTACATGCCTACAAATTTTGAAGGTCATTGGATCAACCATCTCGGAGAAATCTCACTCGAAGTGGTCTCTAGTATTTTTCTGCAGAGTTCCTAAAAATTCGGGGGTACATATAATTTTGCTAAACTTCTTTCTCAGAGTATAGTTTGTCATTTCTTCTCATTCCACTTGCAAATGGTAGCTTGTTAAGCTAATTTAATATGTCCAGAAGGAATTTGATCAATTGTAAGTGTGCTGGTCATACTGAGTGAAAGACTGAGCAGGTGTCAATATCAAAATAGCAAGTTTTCTTGGATTTTTGAAGTCTCAAGTAGTCTGTTTTGATTTGATCATTACACATATCATTTGCAAAGTACATATATGCTTTCTTGGTATCATTTGGAAGCTAATCAAGTGTACTAAGAATTCCTGGAGTCAAAGAGGGCTGGTGTGAAGCAGGTTTAGCAGCACCTACTCAATCTCTGAGTGCATCCAACCATCCTCTCCCAACAGCCTCTATACTATGCTTCAGTTGAGGATAAAGCAATTGTTGGTTGCTTCTTGGAACTCCGTGACACTAGCTTTGAACCTACAAATGCTAAGTAACCAGATGTACTTTTTCTATCATCCTTAGCTCCTGCCCAATCTACATCTGAATAGATTTTGATATCCAAATCTGAAGAGTAAGGATAGAATATACCTTCGTTGCTTATACCTTTGAGATACTTAAGTACTCTCTTAGCTGCAGCCATGTGTGGTCTTCTCGGTGAGTGCATGAACTGACTAAGCACTCCCACACTATATGACATGTCTGCCCTTGTATGAGTAGCATATATCAAGCTACCTACCAAGCTTTGATATTCTTTTAGGTCTTCAATTTTCTCACCTTCATAAACACTAAGTTTATGATTCATCTCCAAAGGTGTACCTCCAGGTTTAGTGTTCTCCATTTTGAACTTGAGAAGAAGATCCTGAATGTATCTTCTTTGATTCAAATACATTCCCTCATTTGTGTATATCACCTACATACCTAGGTCCAAATATATGAGCTCACCTAGGTCACTGATTTTGAACTCCTCTTGCATGTGTCTCTTGATCCTTTGAATGCCATTTAGATCATCACCTGTCACAATCATATCATCTACATATACACATAGATAGATAGCCTCATTGTGATCCCTTTTGATGAATAAAGAAGGATCTGAGCTGCTTGCTTTGAACCCTTGATCTTGAAGATATGTAACCAACCTGTAATTCCAAGCTCTAGGAGCTTGTTTCAATCCATACAATGTTTTCTTAAGTCTGCAAACATAATATGGATGATTAGGGTTTTCAAAACATGGTGGTTGTGACATGTATACCTCTCCACCTATCCAACCATTTAATGATGCATTTTTCACATCAAGTTGGAGGAGTCTCCAATTCCTTGCAGCAGCTACACTTATCAATGTCCTGATTGTAGTCATCTTTGCAACTAGTGAGAATGTTTCCTCATAGTCTATACCATGATTTTGTGAGCATCCTTTGGCAATTAATCTTGCCTTGTACCTGCAAACTGATCCATTTGAGTTTCTTTTAACTTTATATACCCATCTGCAACCAGTTACCTTTTGATTCGATGATATTGGAACCAAATCCCAAGTGTCCATCTCCTTCAATGCATCTAATTCTTCTTTCATGGCCTTTTCCCAATTAGGGTTTCCCTTTGCCTCTTCATAGGTTGAGGGTTCCTCTAAAATTGAATCTTTTTTCAAGTAGATTGAATGCTTCGTAACAAATGTGGAATCATATCCATACCTTTCTGGTTGTTTCTTCTCTCTTGCAGATCTTCTAGGTGCTTGTTTGGAGCATTCTCCAACCTCTTGCATCTTTGCTTTGCCTCTTGACTTCCATAGCTTGTAATCCTTTTCTCTTTCATCTTGGTCATCGTCTGTATCACTTCTTGGATCCGAGACTTGTGTATCATGATTGCTTCCTAATTGATAAGAGTCAAAATCAAGATCATATGGTAGTGTTACCTTTTGTTTGTCTTCATCATACCAAGATATGTGTTCTTCAAACACAACATCTCTACTTGTAGTGATTTGCTTGGTTGAAGGATTGAAGAACCTGTAACCCATCTAAGTTGAATCATATCCAATAAACACTGCCTTTGTTGCCCTTTCATCTAGCTTACCTCTTATTTGTGATGGTACATGAACATAATCTAAACAACCAAAAACCTTGCAATGTCCAAGACTAGGTTTTCTTCCATGCCACGCTTCATAAGGAGTCATACCTTGAAGTGATTTGGATGGTAGTCTATTGACAGGGTACACAGCAGTTGAAATAGCTTCTGCCCATAGATAATGTGGATAGCAACTTCTTCTCTTCAAGCATTGTTCTAGTTGATCCAACCAGTTTCTTGTTTCTCCTCTCTGCAATTCCATTTAGTTGAGGAGAGTACCTAGTAGTCACTTCCCTTTTGATACCTTTGTCCTGCAAGAACTCATCAAAGTCTTTGGAGAAGTATTCTCCCCCTCCATCAGATCTGATCTTCTTTAGTGATCTACCTGTATGATTCTCCACATGTGCAAGATACTTCTTGAAGCAATCAAACACTTCATTCTTACTCTTGATAAAGTATAGAACAATCCATCTACTATGGTCATCAATAAATGAGACATAATACCTTGATCCTGCCAATGAAGGTTCTTGACTTGGTCCCCATACATCTCTATGTACTAAGTCCAATAAGTTGTTGTGGATGTATCTTTCATGGTTGAATGGTTGTCTTTGTGCCTTCCTAATCTGACATGCATCACATCTGTTGATCATGTGTTGCTTTGATATGTTCGGCAGTCCTAGAACACTTTGATCCCTGCATATATCCTTCAAGGTTCTTTCATTCACATGAGCAAGTCTCTTATGCCACACTTCAAGCTCACTTACAGTTTGAGACCCAAAGTTGAATAGAGCTATGTTCCTGGTTTCTCCTACTTCAAAAGTAAAGAGCCTACCATGCCTCTCACCTCGGGCTATCTTTTTGAAGCATTGACATGGATCTTCCACAAAAGCTCCATGTTGGGTGAACCTAACTTGCAAGTCTTTTTCAACTATTTGGCCTACACTTATTAGGTTTTTAGTGATAGTGGGTACATAGAGAACATTACTCAGAATGTTTGTTCTACCATTGGAAGCTTTGACATTACCAATCTTCTCCACATTGTGCTTTGTGTCATCCCTTGTTTGCACTTCATGTCTATGCTTTGGACTTTCCAAGTCAGATAGAAGAGCAATGTTGTCTGCAACATGATTCAAACATCATGAATCTATGTAGAACAAATGATCATCTTCTTTACCTTCTTTGTGGCTTAGATTCATAAGAAGCAATGAGCTTGATCTTCTGAATAATTATTGTAGTCCCTTCTATTATAGCTTCTATCCTTTCTCCATGAATAAGTTCATGGAGAAAGGATCTTGAGATTTTGTTGCCAACGTAGGGAAATAAGGGTGAATTCCACATAGGCTCACAGTAACTAGGAAAGCTCAATTGATAAAAATGGGCTTATGGAATTGCATGCTAAAATTCCATATATGAGATAGATCTCCACTCACGTCCCTTCATATACTACCAAACAATGTACTACACTCATATCGAATGGGAGTGAGGGTACACACACACACACACACACACACACACACACACACACATATATATATATATATATATATATATATATATATATATATATATATATATATATATATATATATATATATATATATATATATATATATATATATATATATATATATATATATATATATATATATATGGATAGATAGATAGATAGAGAGAGAGATGGATAGAAAGGACCAACATAGTTTTTTTTTTTAATATAAAGGAAGTTCGGCATTAGCTTACTCTCCCGGACTTGAATTAAATAAAGAAAAGTACAAGAGAAGGGGACTAGTGCCCACGGGACCCCCCAAATCCCACAAAGTAGGGGAAGCTTTAATAGAGCTTAGATGGCATTACAAAGAAGGTTAATCACCCTCTCATCACCCTCATGTGGGGTCCACTTGGGTTTAAGCTTGTTATTGATCAATAGGAGTACTTGATGATGCCTGAAGGGGGGGGATTTCTTACAGTTAACAATCCTTTTGCTAAGGAGGAACAACGATTTCTCAATTGACCACTCTTTGGGGGAGGCACCGAAATTGAAAGCACATCTTTCCCGCCAGATTTTCCATAGGACCTCCTCTCTGATGGTGTTCCAGAGAGTCGTGGAGCATCCGATCGCTTCTTCCAGCAAGGCTTGCTGCCAACTGAGATGTTTCTGAAGTATAATTTTCTTTCCAACCATCTGCCAGAGTCTGTTGGAGTTGGGGCAGGTAAAGAAGATATGTGAAACATCTTCGATAGACTGGTAGCAGCATCTGCACCAGGGAGGAATCCCACAAAATTTGCTAGCCTTAAGGTTGGTCCAGATTCCATGATGAAGAATTTGCCATAAGAGGACAGACTTTTTGATTTCTATGAGGGGGTGCCAGATAGCCATGAACTTCATGTCCCACTAAAGCCACGTCCATGACAGGCACCACTTCTTGTTGAGATTTACCTGATAGTCAATCATTTCTTTGATGTTCGGGATTTTTGATAGGCTATTCCCATTAAGCCATTTGAGACCAAGCGAGCTCGACGTGTCGTGTCCCATGAGAAGGCGAACTTTGTGTCGATCCCAGGTGAGACATCTGCTTTGCAAAGTGTTCCATTCTTCGTACGAAATGTTGATGCAAGGGTCAATATCCTCGAAGTTGATCCAGCGGTTGGTGTCTTGTTTCCAGAGATGTTTCCATTTTTTTAAAGCCTTTGTTCCATAACTTCTTGGCATTTTGAATGTTCCAAGAGTCCACACTCCGGATGCCATGGATCGGAAACCAAATAGAGTCGTTTTGTCTAATACCGGCTGCCCACTTCCAGTCTTCACTTATTCTTGTGTAGCTTTTGACTTTATTCCAACTCTTCCATAGGGAGCACACGAGATTAGAGCCTTTCGGGAAGACGGGGATCGGGGAAAACAACAAGGTCAAGATGTCAAGATTCTTCCAATTTGGGAAACCCATGAAAGCCAACTCATGCTTGTTTTTGAAGATCAGCTTGGCCCACGAGGCCTCCCCGTTGCACCAAGCCTTAATCATCCATTTGGCCGCCAGTTTGTTAGCCATGCACCCAATGTCCAAGATACCAAGTCCCCCACTATCTCTATGGCTAGTGCAGATGGACCATTTGATTTTAGGCACCCCCCCTCCTATTATGGTCACCCGTCCAAAGGAAGTTTCTACAAATGCTATCCAATTTGGATAGATCTTGCTCTTTCGATCTCCAAAAAGAAAGGAAATAAATGGTAGATGATAAGAGGAACGTGTTGATAACCATAGCAGGACCAGCAAGATTGATTTACATACCTCTCCAATAGTTAAGCTTGTTTTCGAGTTTGGCCAGCACCCAATTCCATCGTTGTTCCATAGAGATGCCAAACCCCAAGGGAATCCCAAGAAGCTGAAAAATTTTGCCCTGCGGAATGATTTGACAGCCATGATCAATGAGAAGGTCGGGCTATGACCCAATAATAGCTCTAAAGGCGGTCTTAGAGTGGTTGATTGTGGATCCAGAGGCTTCACAAAAAGTAGCCAGACACCTCCATAACGTCTCTAGGCTAGTACTATCATTGTGAACAAACGCGTTCATATCATCGACAAAAAGTCCCATGGTGATCTGACTGTGGTCATGAGGCAAACGGAGGCCTTTGATATTACCAGCTTCCACCTGATGCTCCACCAGCCTGCTAAGCCCTTCCGTGGCAATGGCAAAGAGAAGGGGAGCCAATGGGCACCCTTGTCTGATAGATCTTCTAAGTTTGATCACCTTCGAAAGTTTGCCATTAATGTTAATTTGGGTCGATGCGTTTTCGAGAAGGGTCGCGATCATCTTGGTGAATTTCTGACTACATCCAAGATCTTGGAGCGACTGCAGAATATAGTCCCATTCGAGCCTATCGTAGGCTTTATCAAAGTCGATCTTGAGGAAGACCACATCTTGTTTAGACTCATTTGCAAATTCAAGACCTTCCCATATATCTATAATGGTTTCCAAAATTGACATGCCTTTGATGAAACCTTTTTGGTCCTCGCTTAACCACGCTCTCAAGTGGCAAGAGATTCTGTTGGCAATGACTTTGGCAATGATCTTGTATCCTGTTTGGAGCATCGTAATAGGATGCCAGTTCTCTATTGTGTTCTTTTCCCCTTTTTTGTGTATTAACTTGATAATGCCATTGTTGAGACAAGATGGAAGCGTGCCAAACTTGAGCGCCTCTTGCCAAACCAGACAAAGAGGGGTGGCAACCACCAACTTGAAGGATTTAAAGAACTCATTAGTGAGCCCATCAGGTCCCGGGCTTTTACAAGAAGGGAGGGCATCAATGACCTCAATGATTTCTGCTTCAGAGATAGGGGCATGTAGTAGGGAGCGAAGGTTGAGTGGTATCCTATGGGGGGAAACCCTAGATATGGCTGCCATATAGTCCCTTCTATGGTGGGAGAGGGGGTTTGAGGTCCCCAGGAGTCTCGTAAAGTGCCCTTCAATGATCCCAAAATTATCTTCTTCCGTATTGCATACATTGCCATTTAAGTCTAGCAATAAGGGCATCGATTCTCTGTTATGTTTCCTTTTAAGGATACGGCACATCTCTTTGGTGGGTTTGTCGGCTTTGCCAGCCCACCGCTCCTTGAAGAAAATTTGCAAATTTTCCTTTGTTCACTTCCTCCTCGAGCCTCCAGAGTCTATGATATAGAGCTTCTCTATGGGCCGGCTGCACAATCTCGAGCGTCTTCCTACATCTAATCATGATCTGTCGTGACTTATCAACCGCACTTCTCTAGCACTTGGCTGGGGACAAGCCAGAGACGAACACCTCCTTCCACACATTAGCAATTTCTTGATGCACGGAGGGAAGAGAGAAGGAGGGCGCACTGGCGTGGAACCAAGGAGCCTTATGGATCTTGATGGAAGGTTGGAAAGTGATAACAATCGGGTAGTGATCAGAGATGGTGAGGTCGATGCATTGCGAGAGGGAAGGGTGGCCCCACTGATGAGTAGAACTCTGAGAAATGTAGCATCTATCAAGTCTAGCTTTCCTCATATCCTCGCCCGCTTGGAGATTTGACTAAGAAAAGCCATTCGAATCTTTGAATTTGACCAAATCCGTGTAGTTTGATTTTGTCCCACGTTTCTTTCTCCCGACTATCGATGACCCTGCCCTTGCCCATCCACCTGTCCATAGGGTCCTCCACCATGTTGAAGTCACCACAAATAAGCACGTTGTGGGGGAGCGAGTCCAAGGAGGCCCAAGTGTTCAGTCTCTCTAACTCCCCATTAGGGGCATACAAAGAAACTAAAGTAAATAAAAAACGAGCACCAAAAGAAACAACAATCCATCGATGGCATTCATCTTCAATGGAGCTCTCAAGCTTTTCAAACTAGAATTGATTAATACCAATTACCGTTCTACCGGACCCCTGCTGGTGCACCTTTGAAATCCAAACATGGGTCGAGGAGACATGTCTAAGCCGTTTCTGGAGGTCTTCTCCGTCAATTTTAATCTCTTGAATACATATAAATTCTGGGTTTAGGCTAATGTCGCGAAGCCATTGACCAATGATGGTCGCTCTTGAGGGGTTGGTTAGCCCTCTAGCATTTAACGAGATGATGATCATTGTCGTAGTGAGCCCTCTTTGTCCTTTCTTTTCTTGGATTCATCTTTCTTTTTTGTTGGGATGGGATCCCGAATTAGCAATAGGTTCTTGTGGGGGCTTTTCCAAGGTAACTCCATAGGTTGTTTTCCTTTGCGGGATGCCTCCTGCTACGAAGAACTGGGCACCGTTTTCAACACTGTTTCCGGAATAGTCGATCCGATGATGGAACTTTCACTATCCATGTTATCTTTGTTACTAGTAGTAAAGTCGTCTTCTTTGCTTGTAGTGTAACCCTCCTGGGAGGTTTCTTTATTGTCAGGGATCTCTAGGGCTTTCTTGTTGATGTCCACCTCAAGTTGGTTCCCACCTGAGTAGTCAAACTCATTGATCTCCTTTTCCAGATTGCAATACAAGTTGCTGGAGGGGGTAACTGACATGTTGTTTCGCTCAGAAGTCGCCCTAGGGCTTCTTTTCCTTCTTCTTCTGACTTTGATGAACCCATCTACATCAGCTTCTAGATTAAGGAGGCCCTTGACTTCCTCTTCCTTCGTCGAGTGAGTCAATGCCCCTTTGTTGTCTTGAGCGTTTCTGTGGGCTTCTTGATTTTGCTTGCTTTTTTGTCTCAAAGGGCAATCTTTAATCCTGTGACCTTGTTGGCCACAACGAAAGCACGCATTGGGAAGGTTTTTGTAATTGATGTCTTGCTCCCATACATCCCCTTCGCCCAAGTCCACTTTGATCTTCGATGGAAGCAGCATGTTGAGGTCAGCCTCAACACAGATTTGAGAGTGTCACCGAGCGTTGAACGAGTGTCTTCCACCTTCATAAATGAGACCACCAATGTCCTCGCGTGAGGCCAATGCCTTGCCGATAGGAGAAACAATGTCTCACATGAAGTTGTACAAGAAGTATGGCAGGTTAGGGAGCTCAACCCAGAGAGGGTACCGAAGCGATTTCGATTTGTCGGGAGTAAAATTAGGGGACCATCTGAATAGGCACAGGGTCGCTCAGTCGAGTTGCCAAGTTCCGACACTTAGGGCTCGAAACGCCATATCTTCATTTCAAAGACTAGCAACATGTGGCTTGCCGGTAAGAACTGACACTTACAAACAATTAGCCCACGGGGGAACCACTCGTTGCGAAGCCATTGTCGCACGGTTTCGAGCGGGAGCCTAGGGCCAAACATTTGGCCGATGAGGCAAACTTTCTTGTGCTCCTCTTGAGTTGACGGAATTGCGGATCTACTGAGGGAGACCAAGGGGGGTTCAGCACTCTCAGAGGTCCCAAGGGCGGCACAAGATCCCCCCTCCAACAAAGAGGCCAGGTTACCGGTATCCCCCAGAGGAGGGGCCAAGTTACTTCTCACAAATGAGGGGGTCGCCAAATCCATGACAAAGGCCCGACAAGAAAGAAACCACCCCCTTTTATCTATAATTCACCAAACCCACATGAGGCTCATTGAATGCTTCAGGACAACATCACTCTTGAGAGCAAAGGAAGAAGCAATATTGAGAGATAAAGGAAACCACTAAGAGCTTTTAAGAGTTGAGAAAACACGTAATGATGATTTTTTTAATTTTCCCCTTCTCACAAATTCTATGCTTTCTCTCTTTTAACAGAGCTTCTTTCTACTCATTTAAGGTTCCATAATTTCCTTTTCTCTTTTTTTCCAAATTTACATGTACTTCTAAAGCCCTCGCCCATAGAAAGGGTTATGCCTTAAACTTTTCGCAGTCTTCACATCCAATTAAGACTATTATAAAAGAGTTTGGAAACAGAACGAGTCGAAGGTGAGAGTAAAGGATTTTTGTTTTTTAGATTGATCTAAAATTTCAGAAAGACACTCTGAAGCACCGAGAAAAAAGGACCCATCGTGATGACAAACAAGTCGAGCCGCCACTGACCCATCGTGACAAAAGATAGCCATACCATCGTGAGGTTGCAACAAGGATCTTGGAAGCGAAGGCAATGACTAGGATGAAGCGCAGCAATATGCGTACAAAAAATTCGATGCTGATGTGGCGCAAACCCACCGTCGCGATGAGTCACGCCTCACATGGTCACGATGGCCCAAGCTAGGGAAGACAGTCGCGATGGGCAAGAGCCACTGTCGTGATGGTTCCCACAACCCCACAGTCACGATGGGCCAAAATACACAGTCGCGATGGTCCAAAATACCTTCGCGATGGTGCACCTCGCACGCGACGACAGCAATAACTAGTCTTGCGCACGATTTGCACAACAGACTTCCTAGCGACAAATGGCAACACACAGCGACACCCAGCGCTGCTGATCTTCCTTGATGACGTTACTTCATAGTGTCGTCGCTGCCAATGCTTTTCTTCTCCGGAACTCAGACGTGGCGAATTTGGTGCTGCCTGTTTGAGTGCACTTGTTTTGGTAGGTCTGATCGACAGTGCCTCCAAGAGGGTTCGTCCTCCAGCTTCTGCGTCCGCCTTCCGTGCCCACAAATCACTTGTTGTTCAACTTTTGCATCCACCTTCCGTCTCGATTCTCGCCAAAGTCATCTTTGAGTTGCTTGTTATTCACTTCATTTATGTCCGTAAATTTGTGGTTGTTCACTCTTCTAAGACTTTTTTATTCAAGAAGAGTGATGATGATTAAGAACTTTACCTCTGTATTTCAAAAGAAGCAGGACCAACATAGTTGAATTTCGATGGTGAATGCATCAATGATTATGAAGCATAGAGAGAGAGAGATTGGAGAGAGAGAGAGATTGGAGAGAGAGAAAGAAAGGGGAAGTTTGATTTTCTGTTGTTTTAGTTTCATTTATTTTGTTTTAATATTTATTAGCAATTAATGACTTAGTAAATAGAAGAATAAGAATACGATTTTGAAATATATTTATTATCAGATTAATGAATATTTAGTTGAATATTAAGTGTTGATTTATTAGAAATATAAAAATAATATAAATTAAATTAACCTTAGGAAAATGAAGTAGGATAGTTAATTAAAGAAAAATAAAAAGTAATGAAAAAGAATATAGATAAAAATAAATATATTCAATTATTTAAATAAACAATGAAAGTATTTTATTAGTTCAGTAAAACGAATGTGAGAAATGACGCAAAGAATATAAAAAGAATATGTAAGGAAACCATAAAGAGAATATAAAGGAAAAGAAGTAATTTAGCAAAGAAAAATATGAATAAACTATAGAGAGAGAGAGAGAGTTATCAGAGAAACTCAACAAGGGGTTGCACAACAAAGAAAGAATGATGAAGATAGTGCACAACAAGAGAGAGAGAGAGTGAGAGAGAGAAAGAGATAGAGAGAGGTTGGACATAAGGAACCCATTGTTGATATATTTAGGTAGTGATGTGTGTGAACACTCTAGGACTGCCGGGGCACTTTTTTCCCTCTTTAGGAGGTTTTTTTCCCCCGGCTTGTATATACACCTATTGCCCTAATGGGCTACTTATCTTTGTACATTCTCTAGTAATACATTCAGTATTGTGTGTTTGTGCTCCTAGGTTCTTCTTCTTCCTTGTGTTGTTCGTGTGCTTCCGCAAACGTCTATCTCCAACAATTGGTATCAGAGCAGGTCGTTGCTTCTTCTAGGGCGCCGTCGACACTCCTCCGTTTGCAATCTCATATTTGCACGAAATTTGGTGAGCATACTCAGGGTGTTTCCGAGATCAAAACAGCTTCGCCATGTGGTGCCGAAATCGCGATCTGAGCTCGTTTCGGCCTCCGAACGCACTATCGCAGCGCTTGTGCAGGCTATTTCGTCCTTTTGTGCCAAAGGTATATACCAGTTTCTGTTCGTCAGTTTAAGTGTCTTGAAGTCTGCTACAGGTCTAGCAGAACTCGTCTAGGCTGTTCCGTTCAACTTTTTGAGATACAGTCAATTTTTTGCATCAAGGTATTTTAGTCACCGGCCATGGCTGAAAGCAGTGACGTATTCCGTATGTTGGCTGTTGAGGATAAGTTGGATGGTACCAACTACCCATTATGGGCTGATATGATGCGACATGTACTGGTTGCAAAAGGACAGTGGAACATTGTGCAGGGTGTTGAAAGACGTCATGTTACACCTGCGACTACAGGTACTACAAATACAGGTGCTGGAGGTGTTGGAGCTGATGAAGATGGTGTCGAAGATGATATTCCGCAGATTCCTGTTCGTGCTGCTGTTTCTGTTGCACCTACTGCAGAGCAGATTTGTTGGGATGGCAGAGATGCCCATGCACATGCATTGATAGCTTTGTCTGTCAAATGTGCCATTATTCCTCACATTCGCTCTTGCAGAACAGCAAAGGATGCTTGGGATACACTTACCGCTTTGTACCAGGCTAGGAATAAGGCTCGTGTTGCTTACCTTCGAAAACAGTTGGAGAGTTGGAGAGTGAGCACATGAATGAAGGTGATTCTATGGACAGTTTTCTCACAAAGATCAAAGACCTGAAGGAACCATTGATTTCTGCTGATGAGGTTATACCAGATAGCTCACTTATGCAGACCGTTCTGAATGGTCTTCCTAATTCATATCAAAGTTTTGCCTCTACTCTTCGGTTGATGATGAAAGGCAATCCGAATGCCTTGTCATTTGAGGAATAAGTCTCTGTTCTGTTGCAGGAAGATCAGTCCAGGCAGAACAGGTCCATTATGCATGTTGCAGATCAAGCTTTCCTGGCTAGTCAGAAGGGCAAAGGAAAATGGAGCTCTTCTACTAGTAAGCAGAAATCTACAAATGCTGCACAATCGAAGAACCAGGATAAAGATGAGAAGAAATCAGAAAAGCAGAAATTGTTCTGCAAGTACTGTAAAGGAAATGATCATATTATAAAGAACTGTCCAAAACTGGCTGCTAAAGAGGCAAAGAAGAAAGAGGCTGGAATGGTTGTTGCAGAGGCCTCTACACCAAAAACAGAGTCTGCAAATCTTGTGCAGGAAGAAGAATGGGCGTTTACTACTGTCTGCAGTTTTGACCCATCTTCTCATGATCAGTGCATATCTGCAGTAGACTCAGATGTTTGGTACTTTGACAGTGGGGCGACCAAACATATTACCTCGCAGCGCAGTTTCTTCTCTTCACTAGAGTCTGCCCCTACAGGGAATACTGTCACATGCGCCAATAACTCCTCTTATCCTGTTATGGGAGTTGGTAAGATCATTCTGACTACTGCTGATGGTAGTTCTTTCACTTTGTCAGATGCTTTATTTGTGCCAGGGATCAAAAAGAACCTGTTATCAGTTTTTGCATTAGCCAAGATTGGCTTGGTTGTGAAATTCGTTGATGACAGGTGTACAGTCCATGATCTCTCAAATGGCGATGTGATTATTGCTTCTGGCATTTTATGTCGTGGGTTGTATAAGCTCATAGACTATGAAAGATCTGTGAATGATTCGGCATGTGCAGTTCATGATTCTCAGGCTATGTCAGATGCAAAGCTTTGGCATGCACGCTTTGGTCATCTAAATTTTGCTAGTTTGTTACGCCTACAGAAATCTCAAATGGTGTCCTCTTTGCCCAAACTTGAGGCACCTGGAAAACATGTTTGTGAAGGCTGTATTTTGGGCAAAATGCAGCGTTCCTCCTTTCCAAAAGATGGTTCAGTTCGGGCTACGCAGAAATTGCAGCTTGTACATAGTGATGTCTGTGGTCCTATGCAGACACCCTCTTTTGGAAATTACCTTTACTTCGTGACTTTCATTGATGATTTTTCCAGGCATGCATGGGTATATCCACTCAAAGCAAAGTCCGAAGTGTTCATGTGCTTCAAACAGTTTTTGGTTTTGGCTGAAAATCTATCAGCATGTAAAATGGGCACCCTCCGTTCTGATCGAGGGGGGGAATATATGTCTTTAGATTTTAATGCATTTCTGGCTGAACATGGGATAAAACAGCAGTGTACAGTACCGTATATACCTCAACAGAATGGAGTTGCTGAAAGAAAGAACAGGTCACTCATGGAGATGGCGAGGTGCATGGTCAAAAGTCAGGCTTTACCACATAGTTTCTGGCTTGAGGCTGTCATGTGTGCAGCATATGTACTGAACAGGTGTCCCACTAAAGCGTTGCAGTCTATCACTCCATATGAGGCTTGGCATGACCGCAAGCCATCTGTTGCTCATCTGCGTGTTTTTGGTTGTTTGGCATATGCATTAGTGCCTGAACAACATCACAGAAAATTGGATGATAAGGCAGTAAAATGTATTTTTGTTGGGTACAGTTCTGAAAGTAAAGGCTATCGTCTGTATCATCCACAGACTAAACGCATTCTGGTTAGCCATGATGTTGTCTTTGTGGAAGATGCTATTCAGCCATTGCTTTCATGTACTAAGGAGACACCTGTTAGCTCCAAAGACATGTATGATACTTTGATGCCTCTTTTTACAGGTGGACAGTCTAGTGCTGGTCCTAATGAGGCAACTTCTCAGCCTTTGCAGGTTTCATATGACGATGTAGATCATTCCATTTCTGATGCAGATTTACATGATGCACTTGCTGATGAGAGAGTTGATATTGAGCAGGCAAAAACTATGCCAAAATGGCTGGTGCAGACTTTGCGTGACAGCAAATTAGATGCACCTTTGTCATATCGTACTCATTCAGGCTCTCATAGTGCCTCCTTTGCATCAGATTGCTATGCTATGGCTGCATCTAGTCTCTTTGATGAGAATGAGCCTATTTCTTTTGATGAAGCACAAAATTCAGAAAATTGGATGGCTGCTATGCAATCTGAATATGATGCTATAATGAAGAATGGTACATGGTCTTTATGTGACTTGCCTCCTGGCAAGAAGGCCATTGGCACTAAGTGGGTATACAAGCTGAAGCGTAAACCTGATGGTACAGTTGACAGGTATAAGGCTAGGCTTGTTGCAAAGGGTTATGCACAGGAAAGAGGCATTGATTTTGATGAGACCTTTGCACCTACATGCCGTATGACTACTGTTCGGAGCATTTGTGCACTTGCAGCCCATCATGGTTGGAATGTACATCAGTTGGACATTAAAACAACATTTCTGAATGGTGACTTGCATGAAGAAGTGTATGTTTTTCAGCCCGTGGCTTTGTGCAGAAAGGGCATGAAAACCAGGTGTGCAGGTTAAAGAAGGCATTATATGGTTTAAAGCAAGCACCACGTGCTTGGTATGAGAAGATACATGCCTATCTGATTGCACATGGTTTTGAGAACAGTCCAACTGAAAGCACCTTATATGTTAAGCGTGCTAATGATGTGCTTCGGATCATTGTTGTCTATGTTGACGACATGCTGCTCACTGGTCCTATTGAGACACATATTGCTGATTTTAAGGCTGATTTGCATGCCTCATTTGAGATGTCTGATTTGGGGCATTTGCATCACTATTTGGGCATTCAATTTATGCACGTTGATGGTGGAATGGCTTTGTGTCAAACGAAATATATTGACACATTATTGCAGCGTTTTGGCCTTGAAGACTGTAAGCCTATTGCCACTTCTATGGAGACAGGTTTACGATTGAGTCTTCATGATGCTGGAGATGCATTTGATGCTGTTCTCTATCAGCAGGCTGTTGGATGCTTGATTTACTTATGCATTACTCGGCCAGATATTCAGTTTACTGTCTCACAGATGAGCAGGTTTATGCATTTCCCAGGAGTCACGCATTGGAAAGCGGTTAAGCGCATCTTTCGCTACTTGAGTGGTACTCGGCTACTTGGGTTGTTTTATCCCAAGGGGGGATCACTACCGCCAGATTTGCATGCTTTTTCTGACTCAGATTGGGCTGGTTGCTATGACACTCGTGTGTCCACCAGTGGTTTTTGCTTCATGCTTGGTAGCTCATGTATATCTTGGTTGAGCAAGAAGCAGCCTACTGTGGCCACTTCCAGTTGTGAGGTTGACTATAGGGCAGCTTTCACAGCGACTGTTGAGTGTGTGTGGCTTAGACGCCTTATGGCTGATTTGGGTGTTGGCCAGTCTTCTGTCACCACCATCTTCACTGACAGTCAGATCGCATTGACAGTTGCGAGGAACCCTGTGTTCCATGCTCGCACTAAGCACATTGTGGTGCATTATCACTATGTCAGGGAGAGGTTCTCTGCTGGGGAGATCAGCTTGGCATATGTGCCCACGCAGGAGAACATTGCAGACCTTTTCACGAAGGCTCTGCCTAGGGAGAAGTTTGAAGCTTTCCGCAAAGCTTTGGGCTTACTTCCTTTTGTGGAGTGATTTCCACATAGCTTGGCACTTCCTTATACATGAGTGCCATCTCCTTGTTCACCGCATCACTCCCAGGGGGGATTTGTTGATATATTTAGGTAGTGATGTGTGTGAACACTCTAGGACTGCCGGGGCACTTTTTTCCCTCTTTAGGAGGTTTTTTTCCCCCGGCTTGTATATACGCCTATTGCCCTAATGGGCTACTTATCTTTGTCCATTCTCTAGTAATACATTCAGTATTGTGTGTTTGTGCTCCAAGCTTCTTCTTCTTCCTTGTGCTGTTCGTGTGCTTCCGCAGACGTCTATCTCCAACACCCATAAAGTTTAATATTGATGGCAAATGCAACAACGATGGCGAAGCATAGAGAGAGAGAGGAGAAGGGGAGAGAGAGAGAGAGAGGAACTTTGATTCTTTTTTGTTTCAGTTCCATTTATTTTGTTTTATTATTTATTAGTAATTAATTACGTAGTAAATAGAAGAATAAGAATGTAATTCTAAAATATATTCATTAATGAATATTTAGTTGAATATTAAGTATTGATTTATTAGAATTATAAAAAGAATATAAAATAGATTAACCTTAGCAAAATTAAGTAGGATAATGAAATAAAGAAAAATAAAAATGATGAAAAAGAATACAAACAGAAAGAAATATATTCAATGAAATTAGTTTATTAGTTAAGTAAACAAATGTGAGAAATTAAGCAAAGAATATAAAAAGAATATATAAGGAAAATCCATAAAGGCAATATAAAGGAAAAGATTTAATTTAACAAAGAGAATTATGAACCAAATGATTAGAAATACAAGTATAAACGAGTGTTTTCTTTATTTCAATATACTAATATGTTTTTTTTTCTAATTGCATTTCTTGCAAACATTGAAGAGTGTTGCGAAGATAAGTATTTGAAGTGCCTAGCAATAGCTCCAGCTTGAAGATTAGAGCCTTGTGCCTCTAGTAGAGCTTGATGATTGGAGGCTTCTGCCTATAGTAGATCTTGATGATTGGAAACTTGTGTATGTAACGGAGCTTGATGATTGGAGACCTCTGCCTATAGCAGAGCTTGAAGATTGGAGATCTCTACCTGTAGGAGAGCTTAAAGATTGAAGATCCTCACATCCTTGGAAGGAAATCCTATTTTCTCCAAGGATTAGTTTTTAGTGGCCATTATTATTTTGATTATTTTGTATTACATCCAAAGTAGTTCAATGCATTGTATTTTCCATGGACAATAGAAATAGTGACATTCCTTTGCCCTCTATTTCTAATGCATATTCCTCTTCCCCTCCTTTCACCCCTTGAGTGAATGTCGATCATGTTGCAGTCATGAATGAGTTTCTCTTACTCTAAAACATAGATCACATTGCATTCATACACGAGTTTCTCTTACCGCAATCACAGAGTTCTCTACTTCGCATGAAGTGTAGGAGAGAGTCGGTAGACTATCCTTGAAGGCACCCATCGTGTATCGCTACCCAAAGGATAGAGGATAGGCCTAATAGGGCTTTTATTTTGTTCTTTTACGGTCTTTTTAAGGTTTCAAATTTTTTTTCTTTTAATGGTCCTTTTTTCTTTTCATGGAAAATTAGCTAAGCTAAAACAATTATGCGTTTTCGAACTAAATAACAAATTCTAAGGTGCACACAATCTATGATTAAACCTAATGCATATCATGAGTGTTCACATGTAAGAAAACCAATCATTTTTTTAGGTGAGTGCTTGCAATGCACATATGGACAGAACTTTAAAATAGGTCACCTGGTTTTTTTGATTCATTATCAAGGTTATGATATTGCACTAAAATGAAATTTAACATTAATTTAAAGCCTAAATACAAATAAAACTAAATGTGCATTAGAAATAGAGGGAAAAGGACTATGACTATTTCTACTTTCCATGGAAAATACAATGTATCGAACTACTTTTGATGTAATACAAAATAATCAAAGTAATGAGGGATCTAGATAATCACTAAAAACTAATCCTTGGAGGAAATAGAATTTCCTTCCAAAGATGTGATCATCTTCGGTCTTCAAGCTCTATTACTGGTAGAGGTCTCCAATCTTCAAGCTCTGCTATAGGTAGAGGTCTCTGATCATCAAGCTTTACTACAGATAGAAGTCTCCAATCATCAATCCTGCTGTAAGAAAAAGTCTTCGATCATCGAGCTCTACTACAGGCAGAAGGCTCCAATCTTCAAGCTGCATATACTACTAAGAACTTCAAATACTTCTCTTCTCAACGCTCTTCTATGTCTGCAACAAAAGACAATAGGAAAAACCACACAAAAATAGCACATATAAATAGGCATATAGAGATCACGCACACAGTCATCTTACTATATATCACTCACATACTCACCATGCACACTCTCACATTTCATACAAACGCATGCACACTAGACAATTCATACACTTAAATCACACATAAACAAGTAAACACATATACGTAGCACACATGCATAGGTATTCACATTTTCTTTTGTCTTTAATATTTAGGTTTATTGTTTTTCTTATTTCTTTTTATTCTTTTAATTTTTAAGATTATTTGTTTTTCTCAGTTTAATTTTGTTTTTCATTTAATATTTTGATTTTAATTTAACACACATATTCATAGGTACTTAAAGTTATATCACAAACACATAGAGATTGGGTACATAAGGTAGGACAAACACTTATAAACACATAGAGCAATGCTCACAAACAAAAGCGCTTAGGATTGTCACACATTCACTTGGGTTCCTTACTTCCACAATTAGTTAGAGTTCCACTCATGCACACACACAAACAAAGAGGCATAGGGTTGTAATTCCAAGCGCGCGCGCGCGCGCGCACACACACACACATATATATATATATATATATATATATATATATATAGAGAGAGAGAGAGAGAGAGAGAGAAAGAGTTTCCATAATTAGGATTATACACATAAGTTCTATACATATAAACACACACATTAGTTTTCAAGGTACTATTCACATCCACAAATATAAACATGTTTAGGGTTTAACATCTTTGGGTCACACAAAACACATAGGTAAAACACATATCCTTAGGGTTTTATACACACAAAGGGTTCTCCAATTTGGGTTCATATAAACACATAGGTATTCAACACACATAGAGGTTTTCAAAATGGGGTTTATTCACATAGGGTTTTTCCCCTTCCCCTTCGGCACATAGGGTCAAACACATACACACACATAAGGTTATACATGCAAACACATACACATTAACAGTTAGGGTATTATTCACATATACAAGCACAAATACTTAGGCATACTCAAGCACACATTCACATAATCACTTGTGATTTCATCTTTTTGTTTTTGGTCTTGCAGGTACAAAATTAATTTATTAAAACCATTTCAAGAGAGAATTAAGTCATAAAAAAGAAATTTTGAATTTCCATATTATTATGGTTGCAAAGGATTTCAATCCAACATCCGTATCAGCTAACTGCTCGGACATTGATCATGGGATAACGTATAATGTCGAGTATTGTGGTGCATAATAGACTACCAAAGGATACTCCATATGACTTTCTTCAAGGTCATATATGTAAACAGCGAGTCGTAACAAACGAGAACTATGTCGTAAAAAGAGAACACTTACGTCAAAAATTACATGTTTTCACCTCATTTTTGGAATTCCTTTACACCAGTATACATATATTACAAAAATGAGGTGAAAACAAGTAATTTTTGACGTTTTTTGTCATTTTCTCAAAAAAAAATGAGCTCAAAATGTAGTCAAAATTTCACTATATTATGCATTGACGTGTCCCAAAATGTATATGATAAGACATTGACATGTCCAAAATCTATATGCTAAGACATTGACATGTCTAAAATATATATAAGAATGTAGAAGTCAATAGTTTTTACACAAAAATAACATTTTAGACATATCTTTAATGGGTGGATATCTGATTGTTATTCAAAATTGCTACAAAACATGGTTTCATTAACCAAACTACTTTGAGGCATTTACATAAGCACTAAAAATGTCTGAGAGCTTCAATGCAACTCACAACTTTGTCGATCTATGTCTACACCCTCATCATCTGATGCACTTGATTCAGTCTCATACTGTTGAGAGCTCTCTTCTTCTTCTTCTATATCCACAAGAGCTCTATCTTCATCCACGTACATACCAAATTCTGCAGGATCATGCACAACTCTTCTTGTTTTCCTATGATTTCCTGTACCACATACATCTGGAAGCTTTTGTTTTATCATGTTGATGGTTGCTTTCCTCAAGTGACCAGTTTTTGTCAAGGAAAAATCATAAACAAGAATATCTACATCATCCATTTTAAGAGTGGATGTGCTTCGAATATTCTTTTTCCTTTTTGAACCTGTTCGTTTAGCATCACACACCATTTCTAAGTTATATTTACCTGTGAATGCATTACTACTTTTAGTGTAATACCAATGCACCACCAAAGCCTCTATTCTTCTCTGATCAATATCTTTAGTTATCTCTAAAACCTTTGCAATCCAAAATGGTCTGGTAGCCTCATCACCATCAGCAAGTACTGCAATAAGCGTTCCAACATTTATCTCTATTAAATTTCCTTGCCATCTTGCTTCTGCCTGTTTTGTCATCCTTGGGCCTACATAAATATTTCTTTCTGGTGGATGTATAAAACTTTGAAGTGCATCTGCATTACATGCTTGGGCCACATTCACGGATCTTTGTGTACAAAAATCCCATGTGAATGGAACATCAACTGGCCAGTGACCTGCAATTGTATACTGTATAATCTCTTCTTGATGATTGAAAAAGTCCTCCCACCAAGATACATCTTGATCTCCAGCATATTTTTTTGCACGCTCAATATGTCTCTTCTTTTCAATGAGTGCATGCATCCAGCTTTTACTTTGATCAACCACACTTCCACATCTTTCTGTATTGTTTTTATCTTCATATGGTGATTGTTCTGCACCATACACTGTTACAGTAGACAAATTAGGCACCTGCAATAAGAATCTGCATCCCTCTGTAGGCTCCCACCCAAGAGAAGATGAATACTGCTTTGCAAATAAAAGGGTTATTTCATCAACCCTCCTCATCAAGAATACATGGTTGAAACTAATATTGTGCAATGGAGCCAAAACCTTAGCACTGTTATCAAGGCCCATTGAGCAAAAGTGCTTAAAGTCATAAATCTGTGTGAGGTGTTGAACTTCTGGTTTTGGAGTATATGCTTCTGAAATCAGCTCAGATAAAATCGGAAGAGTAAAAGCATTGTTACGTGCCAACTTCTTAGAGAAAGTACTGAACATTTGATCAATGTGATCATGAGTGTGGCCAACCAGAAGAAAATTTACCTTAACCTTCTGAAATACCTGTTTTTCAATAAGCATGCTTAAATATCCAAAGACTGTAGAATTTTTATTCTCTCTTGGAGTATTATCTAGTTGCAAATATAGAGTTGGTGGCAAAAGACCCTTCCATGATTGCAAAACACGATGAATGACAGTAACTGTAAGGTTTGGATCATTATGCACATTCGGATATGTGAAGAAAACCTTGGACATTACAGTTCCATTGTATACCAAAGCGCCAACCAAATGCATTTGCACAAGGACTTCATCTCCAATGTCCTTAGGGATGCGATAAAAATGTGGCAAACAAGTTTTTTTTTGATCCATACCATCGATCAACAAACACATATAACGCTCCGGATTTCTGAGTGCCTTACTTCAATGATGAATTGCTTTCTTTCTCTCTAATGCTTGACTGTCACGATGGTTGTTAAGAAGGTTTTTAAAATTATGCTTTTCCTGTGGTGTTGTAGCCCCTTTTGCCATGTTTTTCAAAGTGGCACAAACTGAACATTCACCCATTCTAACTTTACGAGGAATAGAAACATTGTTAAACTCCTCCTTCCATAATTGAGTAAAGTGACGATACAACACATACTTCTCATTTCTATTTTCCATGTCTTCTCTATATATTTGAAATACCTCTCGACGAGTAAAGTTATCTGACAAGTGCAACCTTCCAGTTGTAGGCATAACTTCACAATGCAAGCTAAAATAGTTCATCATCCAATTCATTGCATGACGTCCAACAGATCCTTTGGTCCCACCATGGAACGTATCCAAAATGACATCCCCATTCAAAAACCCTTGTTGAACCCTATGTATTCTAAAATTTCCTACACCCATTGCAATTTTAAATGCAGCCCTACAGCATGGCATCCCTTGAGTAAAGAAATATTCAAAACCAACACGCGTTACTGACATGTTATCCTCAATCATTTGCATGCAAGAAACAAGGTATATATCTTGCCTTTCACTATCTAAATGGAGGAATTTTTCTCTTATGTGCTTTAGTTTCTTCATCCCTAAATTATACAAGCATTTCAAACCACAACAATGCTTCACAATATCCAATGCAATCTGTCTATCTGAAGTAAGAAATTTAAATCTTTTTCGACTTACTTCACAAGACCTTCTTTTAAATCGTAGATTGAGCTTGCTTTGCTTTTTCGTTGCTCCACATGCACTTGAGTCAGAAGGGAGATCAATGGTTGGATCAGATGGGAGATCAAGAGGTGCATTTGTATGAGCAGCATTGCACTGTGAATTGGATAACTTAAATGACTCAACAGAAAACATGGAATCATCAGCGCGTTCTAAATCATAGGGATCATCACTTCTCTGGAAAGGCTCAACTGAGAACAATGAATCAATATGAGCAGAGGAAGCTGATGCCCAAGCATCCACTGAAAAGATTGAGCTCATCTTCACTGAGTTCACAGAAGACTGAAGATGAATGACCTTTTTAAATAAGTAGAAATCCGAGATCAAGTGAAGATATCACATCAAATGTCACATCAAGAAGATATGAAATCAAAAGCTTATTAAAGTACATTAAATAACATATTACAAATCACTTAATTACTCAAATATACACTAATAAGGGAACCAAAGATTTGATTCACTTTTGATTCAAATGAGAAACACAGTTGATTTCTAACTTCATATGAGTCATTCAGTCTAAGCATTGTGAATGAATCAAAATATATCAAAGTTGTGTTCCAATAGGAATATATAATAAAATTGTTTGGATGAAATTTTACAAGAAGAAATTTTACAACTGGAACATATCCAAGTTGAGTTCCAACTCGAATATGCTATGCCATTGAACACTATACAAGAAGAAATTTTACATTTGGTTAAGATTTCAAGGATTAGGTTTTATTGTGGTCTTGGCTAGATATCAAAGAGGTAGATGAAAGTATATTGAAAAAGAATTATGTGTAAAAGAGGCACACAGAAAGTATATTCATACAATGATTTTCCATTTCAACAATGTGTTACAAGATAAATGTGAATATGAACTAAAGTGTGGAGGATAACACTATAAAGATGTCATTAATTTCACAACTTAGACCTAATTTTCTCCCAAGCAACAGACTCTAAGAAAAAACATCTACATGAGATTAGAAATCCTCATGTACATACCATACTGTTGCCATTGAAGTTTAATTTCCATGCAAATGTATATAAATAGTTGCAAGGTTCTGTACTAGAATGTTTATTCATAGTGATTTTCCATTTCAACAGTGAGTTACAAGATAAATGTGAATATGAACTAAAGTGTGGAGGGTAATACTATGAAGATGTCATTAGTCTCCCACATTTAACACAACTTTGACTTGATTTTCTCCCAAGAAAGAGATTCTTAGAAACAAATCTCTACATGAGTATATAAATAGTTGTAAGGGTCTATGAATATTTCATTAAAGTGGCTCTGAAACAGCCTATTTGTGTGGGTGCTATTCCCTGGTTAGATAAGTTGACAGATTTAGTTAGCAAGTGGACTCATTCAGTTAGATCCAGTTAGTTTCTGGTTCAAGTTACCCAATTGACTATAAATACCAGAGGAGGAGATCATTCGCATTTTCAAAATCCACGAGCAAGAGAGAGCAGCAGAGCACAGACAGCCATGGAGCACAGAGGTCAGCATACCAGCAAGCCAAGCCTGATGGAGAAGAAGAATGTTGGCAAAAGTACCAAGAGGTAGACAAAATCATAACTAAAAAAAAGATTCCAAAAAGATTCCCTCTGTATGTCTGTGTAAATTTCTCATTTCTAGGTCTTTATTTTTCTTGCCTCTAGAAATATGGATCCAAAGCATGTACAGGTCGATGCCTGGCATCGACTTTAAGGTGTAAGTCGATGCCAGGCATCGACTTAGGATTGCAAGTCGATGCCAGGCATCGACTTGTGGGTGCAAGTCGATGCCTGGCATCGACTTGCAGCCCCAAGTCGATGCCTGGCATCGACTTGCTCCTGCAAGTCGATGCCTGGCATCGACTTGTGGGTGCAAGTCGATGCATGGCATCGACTTGCAGCCCCAAGTCGATGCCAGGCATCGACTTGGTCCCAAAAAACGATGCCAAGCATCGACTTGCCAGCATCATCATGCACTGAAAAGTCGATGCCAGGCATCGACTTTTGGGTGCAAAATCGATGCTTGGCATCGGCTTTTGGGCCCAAATCGATGCTTGGCATCGACTTTTGTGCCCAAAAATGGATGCCATTCATCGACTCTTGCACCCCCAACTCGATGCCTAGCATCGACTTTCACCCTCAAGTCGATGCCTGGCATCGACTTGCACACAAAGTCGATGCCTGGCATCGACATGCACTTAAACATCGATGCCTGGCATCGACCTGAAGCTCAAAATCCATGCCTTGCATGGACATGGGCTGATATTTCTTATTGCTTGATATTTCCAATTGCTTTCAGGGATGCGGAGTACAAGGATGAAAGGCCCATTAAGAAGCTTAGAGTCACCATGGGCTCTGCTGACCAGCAACGTGACAAAGGCAGTGGTCACCAAGCAAAGGCAAAGAAAATTATTGCACCATTATCCTCTGAGAAGGCCAGCAACCCACTAGGAATATCCTCAGGTGGACAGAGTAGCATTAAAATTCCTGTGGAGGATCCAAATATGAAGGAAAGGTTGAGGGAGACAGAGGTCATGAAGACAGATCGTCCACTTCGGGACATGACAAATCTCGAATGGTGCCTTCAGTACGTGGAAGAGAAGAATGCAGTCCTCCTTGTGTTCGCAGGGGCCTATGGCAGAGGAAAGATCACGACAACACAAGGTTTTCAGTATGGCCTTGTTTACAAATTGGATTATGAAGATGAAGATTCTGACAACCTGCTTTTCTTGGTGGAGACATCCAAGGGATTAAGAAATGTCATATGCAAGATGGAATTCTTGTGCCCAGAGTGCTGTGTTCCAGAGGAGCTAGCTCAGATATGCAGAGACTCAGTGAATTTCATCAAGGACCTGATGCCATGGATACAGGGCAATATCATGCCAACACAGCACAAGAAGACGACCCCTGTAAAGGCAAGGGGTAAGCAGAGTGTGCAGAAAAAGCCCCAAAAGAAAAAGAAGATAATTGCAGAAGACTTTTCTGACTCAAGCTCTAGCTCTGGGGACATTATTGTTGCACCTGGTGGAGAGCTTGCATCTGGTGTGCTTGGCACTGAGCAGAATAAGATGAGGGAGGACATAGCTAGAAGAAAAATTGTGAAGAAGGGGCAGTTGTTCCACCTGCCTATTAATATTATCCACAGGCCACCAGTGGATCCAGTCACAGGGAGGAGGCCCCTTGAGATCAGGGAGCCACATAATTTGCATGTCCAAAATCTTAAGAAGAAAATGAAAATTAATCCTCATGCTACTGTTGTGCCATTCCTTGTAATGGTGGATCCGCATGAGTGCAGCTGTGTGGAGGATTTCAATGAGAATTTGTTTGAGGAGTACACTTATTATGTGATTGGAGGTTCACACTCTGCAGAGGCTCGTAGACAGTTAGTGAAGGAGCACCCTACTACATTTTTCTTTAGGTATGCAGAGTGTAAGATATATGCTGGTCTTACAACTGAGGAAGCCAAGCTTCTTGCTTGGGATCACAACAACGATAATGACTACAGGCAGAAAATGTCCTCCATAGAGAGAATTCGGTTCTTCCACCATGAATACGAAGATTGTCTTGTGAAGGAAGCTGGGAGAATACATCCCAATCTACGAAAGCAATGCCTTATTGAGGTTGGAATTGCATTGGATGAGAATAGAAAGTCAGATGCTTTGAGGAAATATGACCCATGGTTTCAACTGGCATTCAGATCAGGTGAGATCTGGGATCTTCAGGATAGAATCTTCACAATGTGGGAGCACAAGGAGGTCAAGGGCCAGAAGCAACGAAAGTCGAGGCCAGACCCACAAATTGATCTGAGGGGAAAGGGAAGGAAAGTTGACATTTCAATTGAGGAGGCTCCTGAGGACATGAAGCTGACCCCATGGAGGGCCCTTCAAGGAATCAAGGATGATACATTGATCATATCAACTTTGTCAAGGGTAATCTCAAAGGAGTTGAGCCTCGAGGAGATGGTGACTGAGCTCAATAAGTATGTATGTTATTCTCAGATCCTTTTTCCCTCCTCCCATGCTTCTTGTCTAACCTAGTCTCTTTTATATTTATGTGTCTGTAGTCATAAAGTGTACATGAAGATTCAGGAGGTGATGATGAAGAGGCTGGGTTGCTTTTCTTGGACAGAGGTCCAAGCAGACTATCCAACCACATCATCCTACAAAGCCTTATCAGCATATTTCATCCTGTTTCGTGATTGGGTAGATTCTCTTATCAGAAAATTTCATACTAAACAATTTGATGCATTGCATGGCATCAACATGGGGGCATAAGTCGATGCCTGGCATCGACTTGGGGGCATAAGTCGATGCCTGGCATCGACTTGGGGGCATAAGTCGATGCCTGGCATCGACTTGCAGCATAAGTCGATGCCTGGCATCGACCTGCAACAAAAGTCGATGCCTGGCATCGACCTCGTGGCAAAAGTCGATGCCAGGCATCGACTTAGGTCCCTAGGTCGATGCCAAGCATCGATTTTTAGTAGAAGGTCGATGCCTAGCATCTACCCCAACAAGAAATCGATGCCATACATCCGTTCTTTATGTTCTGTTTGCTGTACTGAAGAGCTCTTCTAATTGTTTTTCCAATTTGTTCTGCAGAAACCAAGGAAAAGTAAGTCTACAGAGGTACTAGATGATTGCCCCCCTGCATTCCTTGCTCACATTCAAAGAGCAAGGCATGAGAAATCTAGACTGAAAGCGAAGGAGATGGATTTTGATGATGAACCCGATCTTAAATGTTTCTCCAATCCCCTAGACCCCCTTAGGCCTGTATATTACAATGTGTTCTGTAGTGATGTAAATAATATTTGTTCTGTTGTGCCTAGAAAACATTTCTCCCTTCTCATAGCGGACATACCCTATGGATTTAGGATGTTAGGATCAGTTAATGATGATGAACCCTTCAAACACCCTCAGATTCGGAAGATGGTCACTGATTTTGCAGAGTTGACTATGTCTCCTCTTTGGAGGATAGTAATTTTCCATAGCAGAGACCAGTCTTTCTCTGTTTCAACTGCTCTGAAGGCAAGATGTCATGCTGTGGAGTGCCTCACTTGGTAAGTAATCTTCTTTCTATCTCCATGGCTTTCATGATGCCCTATGTGACTCATAGTTCTTTTTTGCAGGGTGAAGACAAACGTAAATCACACTCCTTTGCATCGGTTTGTGAGTGCCACTGAATGCATTACAGTGGGCTATTATGATGAAGTAAGCAAAAGGAGAGTCAGGGAGCATTGCAATGAGAATGGGATCTCAAATGTGCTCATGTTCCCAGCCGTTACCAAGAAACTTCGTCATGTAGCTGGGGACATGACATTGGTTAACCCTTATCAGAAGCCACAAAAACTCATAATGAGATTGCTTCAGCTATTTTCCAATGATGATGACTGGGTCCTAGACCTTTTTTCGGGCACAGGTAATTTCAATTTTCACAATTTTCATTAGTCATTGTTGATTGAAGCCTCTAATAGGTTTTCTGCTGTTTCAGGAACGACTCTAGCTTGCTCCTTAAAGATGTTCAAGCACTGCATAGCTGTGGAGAAGGATGATGCTCAAGTGAGCTTCATTAGACTGAGAATCAATGGGCTGAATGAATGCCCAGATGAAGACCAAGAGGTTGGAAGGAAGCACATTGCAGATACGGAGAGATTCCAAGCAGCTTCAAGGGAGCCTGTTCCCCCACTTGCAGATGAACCTGGGGACATGGCTGACCTTGAAGAGCCAATCTTGGAGCAAGAGAGGCAAGATAGGTGTTCTAATGTGCCAGAGGATACCAATACCCTTGAGCCTGAGGAAAGCTATGATCAGCTTCTATTGTAGATTCACATAACTCTTGTAAAACACATGAAATGTAAAATATCATTTTAATGGAAATATAATTTGGAGTTCTGCTTCCACTTCGTGTTCAGCTTGATTTATCTTGAGCATTTCTCTGATCATGTGTGAATGTTTCTTAGTATAATTTTGTTGAATATTATCTTCTCTTGGGAATGCTTTTGTGAAGTGTATTTCATATTCTGTTAATATGGCCAGGCATTCAATGGGGATCTTAACCATACAAAGGGGATGATCTTAATTGCCTTGTTAAAATGCTCTGATTTTTACAACACATGTTCTCTAACTTTCGAGTAACTCTTAATTAGCTATCTTCTGTGCTTGTTGAGGTTATAGATGTAATGAAGGAGCTTCGCGAGTTCTTACATGTACCTTTTCAACTCTAATCTATTGTCCAAGATCATGATGTGGGATTCTTGGTCATGCTCAACAACTAGTTTTCATGGCAGCAAGAATTTTAGTATATCTATCTTGACTACTTGGGATCTGAGATCAAGCTTCTAAAGACAATATTTACAAGCAAGACTCGTGATGCTTTCTAGATATTGTAAAATGCCCACTTTTTTGCTTCATATAATGGTATTTAGGTAAAAAGAAAAAGAGAACATGTCTTTGTTCTCCTTTGTTGTGACTCAGTGTTTGTAAGAAAATGCCCTCCAATCAGATGTGTATAAGTGGCAAAAAGTAACCCAAAATTCTGAGTTAAATTGAGCCAGTTTGTTACAAGCAGTAAATGAGAGGCTTTCTGGTGCTATTTTGGTGGACAAAAAGGTATAAAATGTATCACAATGAGACCTGGCTAAGTTCCAATGAACAACAAGGTGATTCAATTGAGTTGTATAGATAGAAGGATCACCACATGAGTAATTGATGCCAATTGGAGCTTCTCCAGAGTCTAACCATGAGAAAAAGTTAGTAATAAGGTGGGAAGAGCTAGGGTCATGTATTACATCATAGTTGAATTCTTGTAACAAAATGGTCCAAGGAGCCAACAAGCAACAAGGCTGTGCTACTTAACTAAGTACATTCGGGTAGAGTGGTCCACATGAAAGGTTGTTTTTGACAAAGTAGGTAATGTTGAAATTTCTTTATGGAATATATTAAACCCAAGCCCTCTCTTTCTGTAACTAAGTAATTTTGTTCAACTACTGCCAATCATCGACTAGCATAATAAAGAGTTTGAACCATTTTCGTAATCTGCTACATCAACACATCTTTAGCAACAATTTTGGAAGCATAAACAAAGACATGAAAAGGGTCTTCTCAATGTGCTTGCAAAATAGGAGCTTGAGTCAGTAAAGTTTGTAATTGACTACAAGCAATCTAGCACTCAAGGGTCCATGTAAACGCACGGGGTGCAATGTTAGCAAGGCAATTAATGGGTATAGTGATGTGAGCTAAGAATCACAAATGGTGGTTGTGCCACCAAATATCTCCAAGAAAATCTAGGAATTCTTTAGTATTTATGTGGAGGAGCCTCTAGATAGCCTTTACCTATTTTGGGTCAACTTGAATACCTTGTTTTGAGATGGTATTCCCTAATAATTTACCACAAGATATAGTGAAAATTGACTTAGCTAGATTTAAACAGAGTCGATATTATCTACACTTTCTGAAGCATAAACACACATGCTCTAGGTGATTAGAGTAGGAACTAGACATTCAAACTTCATTCAATAATACTCTCATAAAAATAGTTAAGTATATGGAGAAGATTTGCTACATACACCTCTGAAAGATGCTTTGTGTGTTTCTCAAGCCAAACCACATCATTGTGCAGGCATAAAATCTCCAATTTGTGATAAAAGAGGTCTTTGTTATGTCTTGCTCAACCACTCTTAACTTCATTATACTTGTTATATTCATCTAGGAAAGAGCAAATTTCCCCCATTGCTATCTCATCTAACATACTTTCTAGAAAAGGTAATGGAAAAGATCTAGAATAGTAGCAACATTTACTGTTTGGTAATCGACACAGATGTGCAACTATTTTTCTTCCTTTGATACTTTAAATGTTGAAGAGATCCACTCGGTGTGATTGATTGGTACAATGAAACCCACTTTTAATAATCTATCAATTTTTGCCTTTACTTATGTGGCATAGTGCAGATTCATATGGTAGCTAGCTTTCAAAATGGCAAAAGTCCTTACAAAAGAGTCACAAGTGACTTATATACATGTGCCCTAATTGTGGTCCTTTCACATATGAGACTCACACTTTCTCTAGAGATCACTAAGTTCCTACTATTTTACAAAGGTGATGTTCCAATCTTCAAGGTTGTGCACCTTGAGGACTCCTCTAGAGCATTTACAATGTTTCTCAATGTTTTTAAAAGGATTTTTGGAAAAGAAATTTAGCCATTTCTCAAACATTTTGGGCCTACTTTTCTTTAATTCTTTCCTGTGCTTCCTCAACACTCTCCCCCTCAGTCTATGATGTCGCTTGATAGGCTTCTTCGAGTTTTCTTGGCACACAACAAGTGGTTGAACCTAGGATACATCTAGTGTCTGGTGTATTTTGCAATTCGATCCTATGTGTTGTTGACCACGCACGTACCCAATAGTAGAGGAAGCCTCCATGACTCACATTTTTTACCTTATCTAGTTCGATCCTCTAACCAATGTTTCTTTTGCCCCTTGGTATTCCTTATATTCACACACTATTGTATGTTGCATTACTTCATCCTTGTGTCTTTTGTTTCCTTGTGTCTCATTAAGCCTGATGTGTGTCCCTATGGGGCTTAGGCTGAGAGTAGTCTTTTTAATGAAGTATTTTCTTCTTTGATTTCCTTCTTCTTTCTCTCTTACTAGTTTCTGCCTCCACATGTCCCTCCTCCTAAACTTTGTCATCCTCGATAGGCTTTTGATGGCAACACGTGTAGGTTTGGTATACTTGTTTCTCAATTTGATTGATCTGGTTGGATTCTCTAATCATAGATTCTTTCCATTGTGCCCACTTGAATCCATCGTGGGGGGTTTGGTGATGATCCACAAAAAAGCTGAGCTCATATGCTACAAGTCTAGCATTTAAATTAGATGACATCTTCAAAAATATTTTTGAATCTTCTTCGAAAATTCTGATATAAAATGCTTCTTCAAAGGTTTTTAAAGAAGGGCTTGGCAAAAACATCATGTGAGTAATAATCCATGATAATTAATCATCTTGGCATTGTGGAACGGTCAAAAAGCAAGAAATATGTGCCCTGATGGATTCCAATGAAGTTCAAAAACATATACTCGATGTGCTTGAAGACTTTCAATACTATTAGGATCATGATAAGGATTTTATTCATAAGCTTGATGGTTAAATTTGGTATATGAACATATCTTGATAGCAAAATTTAATAGTTTGGAGAATGTAATCTTCAGTTGGCAAGTAATTTTGAGGTTGTCTCAGTAATAGTGGAAAATTGAGCCAATGTTTGTTAATGGTACCGCTTTGTTGTTCTTCCCAAAATGTGGGTCATGGGTGATGCCTTGGCACAGGGCAAAAAGATGGATTTACCTATAATGAATATGGTGCCTCTTGCCAATGCACCCACAAAGTTGGGTTCTTTTCCAATTATCTCTTCCGTTGGACAAGGTCAACCTCATCGAACACTTCTTGTGTGTAACAATGTCTTTGAAATTAAAGTCTTGGTCAAGATCCTATTGGGTAATTTTCTTGATATACCTACGTGTTTGCTCCATAATACCATATGGTATATTAAATGGCTTATTATTTTATCTAGGTCTTTTCTTTTTTATTTTTTCTTTTGTTACACGTACCACTGCTTCTTCAAACTCTTGTGTGAGTTTGGATACCAGTAATGCCCATTCTCACTTGTCTAGCTCTACAATGTATGAAATTGGAATTTGATCAAATTGTCTTCCATGTTGATCTTGTGTTTGAGGGAAGAAAGAGGATGTACCTTAATCTCCTCAGTAGCCGAATTGGTTTCTTGCACTAATGGTGTTCCCATGTTTGTATGCTGAAATTCTTTGTCACTTTGAACTTTTCGCAATTGAGCCTGTAGATCAGGAATGATTTTATCTTTGTCTTTACACTGTATATGTACTTCCTTGAGCTATGCTTATACTTGTTGAGAAAAATATTTTTTTATATGTATATGTGAAGGTACAAGTTCCAAAATATGTAAATATGTTTGCTAGGTCTTTAAATACTTTAAGGAGGCTCAAATAATTGATAAACTATATTCAAATTACCATGTGATTTCTAGAAGGTAATGACTCAAATGAGTGAGTCACAAGGGATCTGTAGTGGTGTCCTAGTGGAAGGTTGATGTGGCTAGTTCTCAAAGTCCAACCATTGAGCCATGTAACATCTCCACCCAAGTGTCTACCACGAGTTTAGATGTATTAAGAGTTTTTTGGTTTAGTTTACCATGCTATAATTATCTCTTTGTTGCTGTACTTTTGTAGATAGAACTTATATCTCCCTCATTATATATCCAAATTACATGTTTCATGGTTCATTGGAAAGTTCTTACTGTCTGATTATGTATTATTGATTTTCATAATCATTGGAGTTGTGAGGTTAGAGCAGTACTCTCTACAAGTAGTGTGTGTTATTGGGTTCACCTCTGTTGAAGGTCTCCATTAACCCTCAACATTGGAGAGTTCATATCTCCTTTTATAATTATCCAATTTGTATGTTCTTGGTGTCTAGTATATGTGAGTAAAATCAGGTTCAAAAAATTAAGTGACTAGAGAATAGCAAGCTTTGCAGCATGACTTGTTTTTTGTGCGTAAGTTTGTGAGAAGGTCAACTAGTCCCTAGGGGGTTGCACCTACTTCTAACTATAGTTTGGAGGTCAATAAACTCTGAAATTGGTATCATAGCAACGAATTGATGCTTGCATAAGGTTTTAATACCTTGATGAAGAATTTGAAGCTATTGGAGTAGAGGTTCATCATCAACACTACACGAAGGTAGAGGGAGATAGCAAGGAAGCATCTCAAACAACATCCAAGCAAAGAAAGGTGCATAAACTTCATTACAAAGGTAAATCTCTAACTTCTTCTTACTACACATATCCAAAAGGATTTTTAAAGGAGGAAGTTTAGTATTTACACAATAGGGGATCAACATGCACAAATAGAGAAGCTTGATACAAACAACTATCAAGCATGGCAATATAGAATCACAACATACTTGCAAGGTACAAACTTGTATGGTTTGATTCATAGAAGACATATTAAACCTATAAACCAGAGGAACCAAATCAGCAACAATTGAGGGATTTTAGACTTTTAGAATGAAAGAGACAAAAGGGTCATATTCATTTTATCACAAAATATTCAAGATTCAATGGTAGGACACATACAAGATCTAGACACAAGTAGGGACTTTGGCTTGCATTGGAAAGGTTGTATGCTATAGTTACAAGAGCAAGGAAGATTCGACTTAAGAATGAATTGAACAACATAAAGAAAGATACAAGGACACCGTTCAATGATTACTTGTTGAAGGTTAAAGAGATTGCAGGTCATTAGGATCAATTCAAGCTCATGTGGAGGAGTAAGACTTGGTTGCACATACTCTCAATGGACTCAAGGACAATGAGAGATGGAAATAATTCATTACTTCTGTTTATGTTAGAGGAGAATTAACAGACTTTGATTAGCTTGTTTCTCTCATGGTCACGAAGGAGATGAATCTAAATGGCTCTACTTCAAATAAAAAAGGATCTCAAGGACAAGCTCTTTATGCAAGATCATCAAGAGGAGGAAGTAGAGGTAGAAGAGGTTCAAATAGAGATCGAGGGAGAAGGAGTGATGATCAAGGATTTCAAGTGGCACCTTCAACACAAGAGGAAGAGGAAGCTCAAATGCTAGAGGCACGAGAGCCTAATACAACTACAATCAAAGACAAAGGAGTGAAGATAACAACAATTTCTACATATGTGGAAAGTATGGACACTATGCCAAAGATTGCTATTGAAATGAAAATAATCAAGGTGTTGATCAAAGGGGAGGCTATTCAAGAAGAGGTAAACAACAAAGAAATTATTCAGTTGAAGGTAAAGGTGATGATTATGATTCTCTTCTTATGATGAATGTAGAAACTAAGATGAATTGCAATAGTGGTGTATGGTATGGAGATAGTGATTGCTCCAACCATATATCTCATCAGGCTTCATGGTTTTCAAATATGCATAACCCTTCATGTAAATTTCATGTTGAAATAGGAGATGATACAATACATAAGATTATGCTATTTGGAGATGTTGTTATGCAAGATAATTGCAAGATGAATCGCTTGAAGAATGTACTTTATGTGCCAATGATCACTAAGAATTTGATGTTGGTTGATCAAATGGTAGAAAAATGTTTGCAACTAATACTTAAATCATGCAAGTTGCTCTATTGAGGATCCAAAGCAAAGGAGTTTAATTGCTAGGGGTCAAAAACAAGGTGGATTGTTTACACTCAAGGTAAAGTCAAATCATACAAATTATTTCTCCTATGGTATGCATAGAATATCAAAGCTTGATCTATGGCACAAAAGGATTCACCACATGAATGTGCACAGGTTAAAGGAGCTATCAAAGAAGAGGATTGTTGAAGGATTATCTTACCAAGCAAGTCCATCTATGCGAAACATGTCAAATGGGCAAGCAAAGTAGACAGCCTTTCAAGCATTCAAGTTATGTAAGTGATGGTTTTCTAGATCTTATACACACGGATGTATGGGGTCCTACTAAAGATGCATCCTTGGCTGGTAATAAGTACTATCTACCATTCTTTGATTATCATAGTAGAATGACATTTGTGTTTTTCATTCAATATAAGAGTGAAGTCTTTGATTGTGTCAAGAATTTCAAATGATTTGTTGAGACGTAAACAGGAAGGTATGTTGAGAAGCTAAGATCCGATGAAGGGGGAGAGTATTTCTCTATAGCTTTTACTAATTTTTTGTATGATAAAGGTATCAAAAGAGAAGTTACATACAGGTATACTCCACAACAAAATGGAGTTGCAGAAAGAAGAAACAAAATCATAGCAGATGAATCTAGAAGCATGCTAATTGAAATGTGTTTGCCTAATTCTTTCTCAACTAAAGTTGTTAGCACAAGTGTCTACATTATGAATAGAGAACCTACTGATGGATTTTATCATTTGACACCATATGAGGTATGGCATGGAAGGAAACCAAGCATAAGTCATTTGAAAGTATTTGGTTGCGTATGCTATGTGCATGTACCTATGAAGTGAGATCAAAACTTGATGTGAAATTAGAAAAGTGTATATTTATTGTTTATGCAGATACTCAAAGATGATATAGATGGTATAATCCTCATTCCAATAAGGTGGTTGTTTCAAGATAAATAATCTTCTATGAATCACTTTCATGGTATATGGATAAGAAAAGTTTGCAGGTCATAAATGGAGACGAAGAAGATAGAGGTGAAGGAGATGAGTGCTTCTCAACCCACAAGAAGTTTAAGTGATGTGAAGAGTGGTTTGGATGAAGAAAGAGATCAACCTTTCAATGGAAGATCAAGGCAAGAGTCACCTCCAAGTATCAAAAGTAAAGGTAAACTCAAACTTATTGAAGTTAATGATGAAGGAGAAGATGTTGGTAGTATATATGAGTATGGAGAGGCATCAAAGGTTCCTAATTAAACAAGAGCACCTACATTGGAGGTAAAAGTGAGTAAGCAACCTCAAAAGTATACTTATGAATCTTTTATGAATACTCATTATGCTTTTATGACAAAGGTTGAGCAGGAAAATGAACCTATATGTTATGATGAGGCGAAAGGAGATTAAAAGTGGGAGAAAGCAATGAGACAGAAAATGGATGCACTACAAGATAAAAGGACTCAGACTTTAGTTCCAAAGACACCAAAACAAAAGGTAATTGGTTTCAGGTGGGTTTTTAAGATGAAAAGAAATATTGATGGTAGTGTGTCAAGATATAAGGCTAGACCTATAGCAAAAGGATATGCTCAAACTCAAGGATTGGACTATGAGGAAGCATTTAGTCTAGTGGCAGACATGGCCACACTGAGAAATTTTTTGGCTTTAGCTGCAAGTCAAAGATGGAATATATATCAACTAGACATAAAGAATGCCCTTGTTAATGGTGAGTTAAGTGAAGAAGTGTATATGTCATGACCAAATGGTTATGTGGATGCAAATTGTCCTAATCATGTATGCATGCTAGAGAAGGCATTGTATGGTCTTAAACAAGCACCAAGGGCATGGAATGCAAGGTTGGTAAAGTATCTTATGCTGCAAGGATACACGATGAGTCATGTTGATCCTTCACTTTATGTAAAACATGTAGATGACATTTGTGTCTATGTATGCATTTATGTGGATGACTTGTTTATCACAGGGAATGATGCAAAAGAAATTTAAATTATTTAGTGATCGAAATTGGGCTAGATGTAAAGATTACAGAAGATCCACAAGTGGATATGTGGTAATAGCAAGAAATAAGAAATTATCATGGAGCTCAAAGAAATCACCTACAATTGCTTTATCTTCTACAAAGGCTGAGTTTAGAGGTTTAGCATTGTCTACTATTGAGATTATGTGGTTTAAAAATTTGTTTCATGACTTGAATGTGGGGGTTGATGTACCATCGATATATGGGGATAACTTGAGAAGCATTCATATGACCTCAAATCCTATTTTTCATGCTAGAACAAAGCATATAGAGGTACACTATCATTACATTTGAGAGAAGGCCATAAACAATGAAGTGCAAGTTTCTTTTATTGGAACAAAGGATAAGCTTGAAAATGTCTTCACCAAATCCTTGGATGGACTTGAGTTTCAAAGATTCAACTATATTCTTCGCATGAAGGAAATACCCTTTGAAACTTGAGGGGGAGAATGTTGAGAACATTGTTTTTTATACGTACAGGTGAAGGTACCAATTCCAAAAGATGTAAATAACTTTGGGAGGTTCAAATATTTCAAGGAGGCTCCAATAATTGGTAAACTATAGCCAAATCACGATGTGGTTTCTAGAAGGTAATGACTCAAATGAGTAAGTCACAAGGGAGTTGCAGTGGTGTCCTAGTGGAAGGTCGATGTGTCTAGCTCTCAAAGTCCAGCCATATTTTGCTTGAGTCATGTAATATCTCCCCATTAGTGTCTACCATGAGTTTAGATGTATTAGGAATGTTTTGGACTAGTTTTACATGCTATAATAAGAGGGAAGAAGTTGTGGTCTTGTTGGAAGTCCAAGAGATTCATATGTGTATCTCTCGACTATTGTAGTTTTATAGAAAGATATTACAAAGCTTATATCTCCCTCATTTTATATCCAAATTACATGTTTTATGGTTAATTGGAAAGCTCTTACAGTCTACTTCCATATTGGTAATTTACATAATCATTCGAGTTGTGAGCTGAGAGCAGTACTCTCTACAAGTAGTGTTTGTTCTCGGGTTCACCTCTGTTGAAGGTCTCCATTAAACCTCAAAATTGTAGAGGCCATATCTCCTTGTGTATTTATCCAATTTGAGTGTTCTTTAGCTCATTGGAAAGCTCATTAGGAGAATGTTCAAAAATTCTAAGTGATTAGAGAACAACAAGCTCTGCAAGCATGAGTAGTTTTTTATGCATAAGTTTGTGAGAAGGTCAACTAGTTCCTATGGGGTTCCACCTACTTCTAGCTATACTCTAGGCATCAATAAGCTGCAAAACTACTTTGATTTTTCTTTCACATAATTCTCTAAGCTGATCAACATCTTGTTGGAACTATTTTGTGTATGTATGGATTGCTTCATTCCAATTCTTGTTTAACTCCGATGTGTCTTTAGCATACTTTGATTTGCATTTTATGTGAAGTGTTTGTTCTATTTTTAAATGAGCTATATATTGAATTTCTTCTTGCACCTCTATCGGTTGATTCAATAATAAAGAAGTCATTAATTCTTTATTCTTGCTCCTTAGAGAGTCTGCATCTTCCATATATCCATCTATTTTCAGCTCTAAGATGTTGCTTTGGTTCGAGAGATGTACCTTTTCTTCTTCCCTTTGGGTATATTTGCTTTTGAGCTTTGCATTTTTCCTTCTTCACTATCATAGTCTTGTTGTATTTCATTGACTTGAGTCTTCAAAGTAGCATTTTCACTATTTAATGTGTTGATTTTGCAAGTTGCTACTGTCAATTTTTATTTCACCTTTTCAAGCTTTTTTTGGGTCTTTATTATCTAATTTGACAAATTCTCACTTAGTGCTTTAAATTGATTCTTCTCCACATGAGCTTACCAATATTCTTTGTCAGCCTCCAATATTTGTAATTGAGTGTCCACGACACTTTGAATCATATGTTTGACAACTAGCTTCACTTGTGCCATGTTCACATTCAACCAGGTTTTTGGTATAAGTGGCGTTTCATCGGTAAGCATGCATTTACCTTTGACTGTATGCATGGTATAATTGATTCTTCTCCACATGAGCTTACCAATATTCTTTGTCCGCCTCCAATATTTGTAATTGAGTGTCCATAACACTTTGAATCATATGTTTGACAACTAGCTTCACTTGTGCCATGTCCACATTCAACCAGGTTTTTGGTATAAGTGGCGTTTCATCGGTAAGCATGCATTTGGCTTTGACTGTATGCATGGTATAATTGGGTTTTCATCTGTAAGCATGCCTTTGTCTTTGACTATATGCATTATTTCATTAATGGCTATCGGATGTGTTATTGAATTGTCGGCTTAACCTCTTTCTCAAGGACTGCTTTAGAGTTGCTACTTGCATGATGCACATCCATTGGTGATGGCTCTGTTATAACCCTTATTGATATTCTCAGTGTTGTACTAGCATTCAAAAATTTTCTAATACCCCATTGTTTCTTAGCTTCAAAAAGACATTCTTGAAAATAAGGTGTCAAATTAATTTGCCTGTCGATGTCTTTGACTGCATGAGATAGTAGTTGGACTACTATTTTTTGTGGTGTTGTGTATCTATGCATGTTGGGGAAGCAAAAGTGTTGGTGCACCAAACATGCTTCTTCTTCAATATCCATGTGATTGATGTCCATAAAGGTGCACTTATTCGCTTCATGGCTTTCATCCTTTGGATCTGTAATACCATCTTTAACCCATTTGAATGCTTCCTTAATTAATTCATGAGAAAATTGGATGGTTTTCCAGTTACCTTGTAGGTCCATAACTTTAGCTTTAAGCAATGTTGGTTTTTCTGCTATGGGATGCAATGTATTTTATTACATGCATGCATCTTTCAAAGTTAGGATTGTAGATTGGAATCTTCAAGTAAGCCTTAATTCTTGCTTTAATCGATGTCTCGATTATCCTTGGTAATTCATGTAGGATTAAAAAATCTTGACTCATCATTGGAAACTGATGAGATCACAATCAATAATTCATATTGTAATCAAAGATAGGTGATCATTGGCTGGTTGGTCATCTCTGAACTAATGGCCACATTCCTTGACTGCACATTCCAAGGGAAATTTGTTGACTTTGATTGGTTGCATTGCTTCTTAATCCTCGAAAGCCATCTACATTTAAGTACAATATTTGATTAATATGAAGGTGTTGGGATGAATGGTCATATTTCACGTCGGGTTCACTTATCGTGAAAGGCTCAATCGGGTGGATCAAGTCAACTAGTAGTGTTCCAAACAGATGATACACGTACGGTGCTTCGGGCAACTTAGGAGGTAGAATTCAAATATAGACCCTCACAGATAGATGAGATCATGGAAATTAATCAAATCACTTGTACAATTCATCAACATCATAATAGAGAATAGAAAAGATAGGTGAGATAGGTGAAATTCATCATATAGGAGATTGGAAATAAGAGAGATTTATGAATATTGGAGAGAAATTCATCATCATGTGAAAGATGGAAATAGGTGAGATAAGAGAGATGGGGTTAATGGATTCATCATAAATCATACGCAATATGGGAATAGAAAAGATAGGCAAGTTGGAGATAGATGAGATTAATCAAAATTAGAAAACATAAGTGTGGTAGGAATTGGAAGAAAAGAGGTAGGGGAATGTTGGAAATTGATTCATAATAAGTGTTCATACAATTGTAATGAAAATAATGGAAAAATACATGTTATCGGTTCATAATTGATCATAATGTTGCATCATAACATTCTTCATAAAGATCCAAATATGTGTGTAGAATCACCAAGATGAAGAAAAGATAGCACTTCCTTCCTTCAAGTAGATGAACCACCTTCTTCAAGTATAGAGTGCTAAAATACCTCCTTCAAAATATGTGTGTAGCCTCCATGTCCTTCAAAATTGATCATCCACAATCTCGCCTCTCCTTGCATTCTTTAACTCCTCAACAATGGACTGAATTGGATAAGTTCCCTGGATGGATTACAATGGCCCCAATAGGGCTCTTTTTAGTGTATAGTTTTGCCACAAAAGCTTAGCGAAAGCTTTTCATGAATCCACAAAAATCAATTTGCTTTAACTTTTATTGCGAACGCCGTTTGCTTTTATTTTAATTTAGATTGTTTTCGCTTTCTTTTCGCTTTACGTTTTGTTTTGATTTCTTTTGTTTTGTTCTATACAGTTTTGATTATTATAATGTTTTAATTCTTTTGCTTTTGAATTAAGTGGTTTTACACTTATAAGTTGGAGTTCCACATGGATATAATTATATGGTTTTATATTGGAATGTTTAGGGTTTACATGGCTGAAAATACATGGAGTTCTCATAGAGATTGTACACACATATTATCAGTGTACAACTCATCATAAAATTACATGGATCTCATCATGAGAGTATTTTTATGGGTTCCCACCAAGTAAGAAGATTTTTCATTTTCTATTGGCTTCAAGGTTCTGTAGAGATGGAAATCTCTACGACATTCGCCCCTACTAAACGTGCATGTTGTTCTCAATGGGCCAATCTTGGAAATCACCTTCTTGCTTCAAAGATAAACTGACATTTCATGGGAACATTGAATTTGAAATCATTTGTCAAGTGCATGGGAAGATAAGTATTGTGCCTATGAAAGGTTGTATGATGTATCCCTATTAATTGCATACTTTAAAAATGCATGGGTAAACAAATATGGTGCAAACATTAGGGTAAAAGGCATTTGATGGTGAAGCTTGTGCACTCACTCACATACATATCAGTGTGCATATACATCAATCCTTACAAACACTTTGTGCGCATAGGTAAATCTGAATATGTGCCTCAATGTAAGGTCATGTAATGAGACCCTACAATGCACACTCTATGTGCAATTTTAATCAGTTATGGTGCATAAAGGGTAAGAGGATGTCGATGATGAGGTTTTAAAGTTTTTGAATTTTGAAATTGTTTTTCACGCTCTTTTCCAAGTGCAAATAGATGTGTGTCTATGGAATTCAAAGCAATGTGAATATACATCTCTCATGCATTCTCTAAGTGCAAAATACTCATCATGGTGCAAAAATTGGAGATTTGAAATGGGAAACTATGAATCAATCTCATGCTCATCATTTTTATCAATCTAATCACTCAATTCACTCTCAATAATATCAACCATATTTATTGTCAAAGATAATTTTGAAGAAACATGTTCCAATCTTTGCCAAATGCCGTGGAACAGGTTCACGTTGGGTTCACTTGTCGAGACGAACGTACGTATTTCACGTCAGGTTCACTTGTCATGAAGGGATAGTTGGGTGCATTAGGCGAACTCTCGATGTTCCAATGACGGTGCACCCAAGGTGCTTCAAGCAAGCTCAGGAGATAGAATGGAGGCTCAAAGAGAAAACAAAAACTAAAAAAAAATTGATCAGATCACTTACACAATTCATTATCATGAGTTAAATGAGATATGGAAATAAGGGAATTGAGAGAGAAGAGGTATAGGAACATTGAAAATTGATTCATAATAAGTGTTCATACAATTTGAATTGAAAATAATGGGGAAAAACATGTTACTGATTCATAATTGATCATAATGTTGCATCATAACATTCTTCATAAAGATCCAAACATGTGTGTAGAATCAGCAAGATGGAAAAAAGATAGCACTTCCTTCCATCAAATTGATGAACCACCTTCTTCAAGTGTAGAGCGCTGAAATCCCTCCTTCAAAATATGTGTGTAGCCTCCATGTCATTCAAAATTGATCATCCATGATCTCTTCTGATCTCCTTGCATTCTTTTAACTCCTCAACAATGGATTGAATTGGATAAGTTCCTTGGATGGATTACATTGGCCCCTAGAGGGTTCTTTTATAGTGTATAGCTTTGCCATACACTACAACATATCAACCGTAAACCAAGGCTATTACCGAGGAAAATGAATGGGCATAACTTTCCTGTGACATCAGTGTCGAAGTCGGTATGCGTATCAGCAACATAATCCCGGTATACTCGTCGGTATAGGCGTCGGTGTGAGCATTGGTATAAACATCAATATAAGCATCGATAATACCAACGCTTATACGGACATCCATATCGATGCCCATATTGGGTGTATCCATGTGCATACCGATGACTATGCTGGGTGTACCGACGACCATACTGACGACCATATCTGCACAAATGTTTTTGGGCAGTGTGTTGTCTTTTGCGACAGCATGATGTTGTTTAGCAAAAGACAATACACTCTAACCAACTCTACACCGAGTACATGTGTTATGTACTCTAATGGCAACCAAAACATGATTTTATATGAGCAAAAATGAACCATAAATCATGTACAAAAAGTTGTATATTCCATAAATGAAGGATGTACAAGAGTGTGACAAAGCACTTCCATATATGAACCAAATACAAAATGTGATAAAGCACTTCCATATAGGAATCAAATACAAAATTATGGTACATCATTGCCACATAGGAGTGTAATACAAAAAATTGTGGCAATGTGATAAAGCACTTCCATATAGGAATCGAATACAAAATTATGTTACATCATTGCCACATAGGAGTGTAATAAAAAATTGTGGCAAAACACTACCATACATATGCATGTGTGTATGCATATGCATCATACACACATGCATATGCATGTATATGCATATATGCATATGCATTAGTATATGCATTTGTACATATGCATGTGTGTATGCATATGCATGTGTGTATGCATATGCATGTTTGTATGCATATGCATGTTTGTATGCATATGCATGTGTGTATGCATACACACATGCATATGCATGTGTGTATGCATATGCATCATACACACATGCATATGCATCATACACACATGTATATGCATGTATGTATGCATATGCATCATAGACACATGCATATGCATGTGTGTATGCATATGCATGTGTGTATGCATATGCATGTTTGTATGCATATGCATGTTTGTATGCATATGCATGTGTGTATGCATATGCATGTGTGTATGCATATGCATGTTTGTATGCATATGCATGTGTGTATGCATATGCATGTTTGTATGCATATGCATGTGTGTATGCATATGCATGTTTGTATGCATATGCATGTGTGTATGCATATGCATGTTTGTATGCATATGCATTTGTACATATGTGAGTGTTTGTGTATATGTGACTGTGTATGTATATGTATATGTTTCTCTCTCTCTCTATGTCAATTGAAAACAAAACAATCACTTACGTTGATGTAATTGTTTGAATTGTTGTCGTCAAAATCCACTTGAAGTTGTCCTTCTTCAAATTTCCAAAGAGTTGATCCCAAAATCTCTTGCAAAACTGAAGAGAGAAGATATTAGAAAAGGAAAAACATAAACAAAGAAAAAAGAGTGCTACAGTATGTGTGATATACTTACCAAAACTTCAGATCTAGAAAAATAGAGGTGTGCTTAGAGAAAGAGAGAGAGGGAGGGAGAGAGAGAGAGAGGGAGGGAGAGAGAGAGAGAGAGAAAGAGTGACAAACACAGATAGGTTGTTCGCGTACACAAAGTCGACAGTAGAAGATCTAGTTTCAAAACGCCCAAAATGTCAAATTTTAGCTCTCGGGCCCGGTTAAAATAGGGTGTCGGTATGAGCGTCGGTAGTTTCCAGTAAATTACCGATGCTTATACCGACGCTTATACCGATGCTCATATCGATGCAGTTGTACCGATGCGTACATTGCCTAGTCGGTTTTCCAAATGTTTCAATGGCTATACTGACATCGACCCGTGACCGTCGGTATGCTGATCGTCAATATGCCCTTGATATGTTGTAGTGATAAAAGCTTGTGGAAATCTTTTCATGAATCCATGAAAATCAATTTGCTTTTACATTTATCGCGAATGCCGTTTGCTTTTGTTTAGATCGTTTTTGTTTGCTTTTCTTTTTATTTCTTTTGTTTTGTTATATTGTTTTGATTATCATAATGTTTTAATTCTTTTGCTTTTGAATTAAGTGGTTTCACATTTATAAGTTTGGTGTCACATTTATAAGTTGAGGATTCACATGGATATAATTATATGGTTTCATACTAGAATGTTTAGGGTTCACATGCATGAAAATACATGGAGTTCTCATAGAGATTGTACACACATTTATCAGTGTACAACTCATCATAAAATTACATCAATTTCATCATGAAATTACTTTTATGGGTTCTCACCAAGTAAGAACATTTTTCATTTTCTATTGGCTTCAAGGTTTTGTAGAGATGGAAATCTCTACGACAACGGATTATGAAAACTTCTTTTTCTTGTAGTGCTCATACATTAGTCGAGTGTCCTTTAACTGAGTGCCCTCTCACAATAGTTGAGAGAATCATGATGCTTAAAGATATACTTTTTGATTTTTTTTTATTTGCTAATAGAGAACATAAAATGGTTAGTCAAAGCTGAAGCAAAAAGGTAGGTGTAGTTAATAAAAGTCTTATACTAGTAAAGTACAAGTGAAGGTGTATTTCCTTTGATCGAAATGTGCACCACTAAAAAGTTTAAAGAAGCCATGTGCTAAATGTGAGGCATTGTAGTGTGGCCCTATTATGCATACTCTAGGTGCATTCAACTCAGCATGAGTACAATCTTGATGTTGCTTCTCTTGCATTTGTTTTGTTGGTGCCTCCTTTGGTCCCCATATTTGATGCGTCTTTGTAGCTTTACATCAATCTTTCTTCAATGCTGTTTGGTGTGATTATAGTACTACTTTCTTGGTTTTGATCTGCCATATATATTTATCTTGTTTATGTAGTCTCCTTAGTTTTTTTGACCTTTGTAGTGTTTGATTTTTTGGGGATTTTGTAGTAGATTGTGTTAGATTACTAATCACTTTGGCTAATACATTGATATCTTCCTTGCCTTTATCCAATGTCTTCTTTGGGATCCATGCTTGCTTTTGTTGTCTTTGAGCCTCAATGAGGTGTTTGGGTAGCCATAATTGAACTCTCCTTGAGTTGGTTTGTTGTCCTCTTCCTTCCTTGAATGATTTTCTTCATCTAAGGTTGGTTTGTTTTTCTTGGTGTTTCTTGCAGTTATACTCTTGAAGCTAATCTTTGCAAATCCATATCTGTTTGACTCCCTTGCATGATTGTTGTCAAGTTCCTCTTGTCATTAGGCATCTAGATAGTTCTTCATGTGCCTCTCTAGAATGAATGACCTCACTAAGGCTCTTTGATATGATCTCTTGAGAAGGAGGGTTGGGTGGAGTACACATACTAGAACAAGAATTTTCATTGACACTTTGGGTGGGTCGTCAAGTGGAATCCTCAGAAAAGGGTTTCGATTGGGGTTCCAATTCATGCACAATTAGATTTGGTACATTAGGTTTTTCCATGTCAATTATCTTAGTGATTTCTTGTCTGGGAGGCCAAAGACTTCTTGGGGTCCTCCCTTGGCTGATATATACCCTTGGGCTAGATTGTTGAAAATTATGGAACATGTGCAAGCTCCAATTGTGAGGCTTGGCACATACTCACCTCTCATTATGTACCTCTTCATGATTTATGTATTTGTTGTAAGCCCAAAATGATGCTAGACCCTAAAGATATAAAGGGCACACTCATAACCTTAATGTAGAGTGTTGACTTAAAAAGGGCAAATGTATTTATGGCTTATATAAAAGCCAAAATATAAAAAGAGAGATGGAATACTCAAAAAAGTCGTGACCTTATCCATATAGAGTGATATGGAGCATCAAAAGCCACCCAAGGCAATGGAAAGACAAATGCCAAGAAGTGCAAGATCAAGTTGCATACATTAGAGAAAAAGGGCATGTTGATAAGTGACTACACTGTGAAAATCAAAAGCATATGTGATTCACTTGCATCTACTGGTCCAAATGTAGATGATGATGATAAGGTGGAAGTGTGCCTTCTTAGTTTAGGAGCTTCATATAAGCAATTCAGAACTTCTATATAGACCAGGGAAAATATTCCAAATTTTGTTGATCTGGTATCTATTGGAGTTAGACATCTGCGGAAGCATGCGAACAGCACAAGGAAGAAGAAGAAGCTTGGATCACAACACACAATACTGAATGTATTACCACTAGAACGTACAAAGATAAGTAGCCCGTTAGGGCAATATGCATATGTACAAGCTCGAGGGAAAGAAGCTCTTGAAGAGGGAAAAAAGTGCGCCAGCGGTCCTAGAGTGTTCACACACATCACTACCTAAATATATCAAAAAATTCCCCCTAGAAGTGATGCGGTGAACAAGGAGCTGGCACTCATGTATAAGGTAGTGCCAGGTTATGTGGAATCAATCCACAAAAGGAAGTAAGCCCAAAGCTTTGCAGAAAGCTTCAAACTTCTCCCTAGGCAGAGCACATATGCAAAAGGGTGAAATTGATACAGTCAAAGGAGATTGTCAATGGAATACCAAAATTCAAGATTCGAGATATGCAAAAGGCATATGCAATGTTTGGTTGCTCTAGAGTCCGTAAAATTACTCTGCATATATGGTAGGTTCGAGGAATGGGGATTACCAGATAATTTCAGTGTGTTTCTATTCCCATACAAAGTAACATCTTAACATTCAATACACCTTAATACAACAAAAAATATGACACAAACTTGATAGCACAACACATATATGGCACCAAAAATATCTTTGTCTATACTTCTCAAAATATATGTTCTTTATATACATAGTTGTTTTCTATTCCACTCGATCTCTCTCCTAAGAGATTCCAATAGTCATATGAATAAGATGTTCCTCTTACATGGTATGTCTGTTGAATTCATAGGAACTTCAATCAAACTATTTACAAAATATATAAATAAGATTTACAAAAATATCCATACTGACAACAACTTAACACTGGCATGCACTCTAGACTCAAACCCAAAAGTTAAGGATCATCAGTATCGGATGAGGGATTATAACTTCTTCCTAAATGATAAAGGAATTCATCAAATACTTCATGGAGACTGGCAACTCTAGAATCAATAATTTCTCAAAAAATATCATCTTCCAAATTTTGATGAAGTTGAGCAATCCAGCGAGCACCTTTTGCTTTAGCTTTCATCTGAGTGGCTGCCTATTCTTCCTGATGTCCTAATTGAGCTCTTTGTAGCTTTGCACTTTTTTTAGTTAATCGAACTTTCATATTAGCAATTTGTTTTTGGAATTCTCCTTTATTTTGCAATAGTGAGGAAATCTCTATTTCTTTATCTAGGAGCATCTGAACATTATTAGAATTAGCCTGATTAGCCTCATGTAGCTAAATTTCCAGTTCTTTTAACCCTTCAACTTTAGCCATAGCAACCTGAAGGCTTTCAGTTAGTGCCACAATCTAATCATTTGCAAAATTTGTTCTATTAATAAACTAGTAGCTTGATTTTGCAAATCATCTTTATCAATATGAATTTGGCAAAGTTCCTCTTTAACCACTTCAAGTTTCTTAGTGACTTCTTGATGATCTTCAGTTATTTCTTCAAAACGGATCTCCAGATCATTAATGCTCCTTGATTCCTCCTAGGATCAGGATTTTTCCTATTGAAAACAAGAAAATTCAATGAACATGAAGACCCTAATTGTGAGAACTGATCGATTTTAGTTCATCAAGACATTGAGGGCTTAGAATCTTGATTCTACTTCATAGGTTGGTGGGGGTTAAGAGGTTGAATGCCTATTGCTGGCTACTATGATGTTTGATCAGGAAATTTGGAATCACCTTCACCTTCGAAGCTTCTTTGTTGTTGTTGTTGCTGCTACCCATGGAGTCCTTAACTGTGTGTTTACTACTATTGAGGTTGTCCTTCTAGACCATTGCTTGTCGTCTACTACTGTTGTTGTTGTTGTTGCTAGGCAGCCTCATCCGTTGCTGCCTATTATCATCATACGGCTTCAGTAGCTATTGTAGCCTCCTCCTGTTGTTGCTATCAAAGCTCTTCCTACATTTGCTCCTCCTTTCTTTGTTGTCATTCTTCTTTTGCTTGTCTAATAGCTTCCTAAACAATATGGACTCGAGCATGCTTCTTCACATTCAAAGGGTCCATCAGATCCGGTACTACACTTTTACTCTGTTTCTTACCTGCATGAGGAAAAGCTACCTTGTCCACTATAATAAATTGCCGCAACACAAGTAAAGGGGCTACAGGCACCAATAAATCTAATAGCGCACCAAGCTTTGTATCCAATTGTTGGGGCTTGCAACCTAGTCTGCACAGTCATCCCACTTCCTTGTTTATCCACCTAAAAATGATTTCTGCCCAATTAATGTGTCCTGGTGCTACTTTTGCATCCTCATCAACTAGTAGAGCATATTGGAGACTCCATATGGTTTGGTCTGCATGAAGATAGCCAACCTCACCAATTGCAATCAAAACTTCCATGGATTAGACTCCAAGATTCTGGCATACTTATATTCTCCTAAACAAGCATGACCAAACATTCGCTCCATTTCTGGCATCGAGGCTAATTTTGCTAGTGCAATAATTCCTTGGTCACTAACATGCAATTGCATTGCAATGTATGTCGATTCGATCATCATTTGTGTATTCTTTCAAATACAAAATTCAACAAAAGCTATTAGGTAACCTGCTTCCTTGAGTTGGTCATGACACTACTACACAAAAGAGTTGATCATTGGATGGTTAGGAATAATGGGCCATGGGATTTGTGCATAGTAGAACAATCCATGGTGTAGAAAGCAATCCACATGCAGTTGCATTCAGTGATGAGGGATCACCAATGAGCTCATGTCTGTCGGCTTTAGAGAGTTGGGTATAATAGTGCCTATCATAGTAGCAAGAGTAGAATTTGAGAAAAAGCTTCATTGTGAAAAATGCAAGTAAACATTGAGGCGAAGTAACCCAAGGTTGAAATAGTATGCAAAAATTTTGTTAAAATTGAGATCATGAATACCTACATGTGCATAATTCAATAGAGAGGGATTTTAATATTGCATGCAAATTCAATATTGTCAGGTTCAACTAAAGATTCTCTTAAAAGTGCCACAGTCGAATGCTGCCTTATACATGGAACCATGATGCCTTTTGTTAGATGCATGACAAATTTCACTTTATTCCAAAATTATATACACTATATACAGTTGCTAACTATGACACTATCCATGATAAGGCCGCAACTTGGACCCATGAATTGGAGTCTGTAAGATCTCACCTGTCAACATGGCGAGCTGGAAGGTAGTTGATCCAATGTTTTGATAGATCTGAAAAGGACCTCTCTACTGTAATTTGAATTTTCTTGCCTGTTGCTCTGTTTTTGAATTAAAGAATAGAACTAAATCACCTGGCTGAAAAATAGGAGTCCACAGTTTGTGATCATGCCAGCGACTTTGATGATTTTGGACCGCTTGCATCAATAAGAAGGTATTATAGCAATTTTCTTTGAGTTGTCTCAGTGTATCGATCCAAAAAATTAATGATTCCTCTCTATGAGTTTTTCCTCAATTGCAATCCATAGGCTAGGGATCGTAATTTCCATAGGCACCATGGCTTCCAAACCATACACAAGTTTAAAAGGCGTGAAGCAAGTCAAAATAAAGGTTTTACCTGAAGTGGTGGGAGGGCGAATGGGACCAATAAAATCCAAACCCCATTTCTAAAAAGGCTCCAGAGGTAAGATGAGCTGCAAAGGAAATCAATGAATATTATGTGGTTCACCTGTTTACTAGCAAGGATCACAGTGTAATACATGATCGTGAACATCCTTATGCATAGTAGGATGATCCCGTATCTAAAATCTTGTGATCCATTAACTCCATACTTAGATGGCAACTAGACACTCTGGAATGAGCTTTTGTAATAACCATAGGGACTGCATACAGTGGCACACAATGCAACCAAATGCCCATAACATCCTTATAGTACAATTGATTGAGAATAATGGTAAATTTGCGACTATGAAATGCCAGCTTCTTTCTAGTTGTAGACCATAAGTGTGAAGATGGAACACCACTAGCTAGAAAAGAAAGCATTTCCTCATACCAAGTTGGAGTACCCAAGTCTGGTTCAGTTTAGTCAGCAACATGTGTTAAACGTTAATCGTCACTTTCACTTTCAGAGTCAAAGTACTTCAAGTTCAGCCGGTTTCGAACCTCTCCTAACCGTAAATTTTCTCTTAGCCACGTGGGTCCTTGGGAGTGGTAGGGGTCTGTTAGACAGAGGCCCTATACTATTTTCCCAAATCATCACACAATCCTAAATGTTATCCCATTCTTAGCTCAGTATCCATCTCTGAACAACGGAAGACTGTTCAGTGTACTGGAATTAGAACTTCAGGACTGAGGGCAGCAATCCGGTTACTTATTTTATGAGCAAAATATACTTCAGTAACAAGGTCACCTAATACGTACTTCTTCAGAGCAGATAGGTATACCAACCCGACATTATACCTTAAGGTTATGAGGACTCATCGTATGCTAAACTCGAACAACCAATCTCCTAATAACAAACGGCTAACCATAAACTAACGATGTTCTACTCACATCCAGACCATTACAGCTACTAGTCTTCCTGTGATCGGAATCAACAGCAATTATAGGCTGCGGTATCGAATTCGGTCACTTACAGAAACGCTAACAGACAATTAGTTCGGGACTACTTTCACGTTCCCTGCTCCGTCGAAGAACTGACAAACAACATACTGCACTTGATAACACTCAGAGACACACTCACTCATTACCGAACAGATTCGTAACACAATACAACTGATTCGTAACTCTGTACTAAGGTGAGAATAATCGACTAACCGGAGTATAGAACAGAACAGAACAAAGCAGGACTTATCTTCTCAACAACATACACACTCACACGATACGTTTACAGCCCTCCCCAAAACGAGACTCACTCAAACGATACGCTGCAATTCCCACAAATGGGGCGCTCTTGCCACTCTTTTCTCATTGCCTTATATAGAGGATTTTTTTACAAGAGTGCACAATTCTTCAGTTACCTGCGCGTTTCCTGAAAGATTCTTTTTCATTTAAGATACCTGTCCTAGTACTTTTGTCCTTGTTCGGCGGCCGTCTAACACTTTTACATTTAAGACACCTGTCCTAGTTCATTTGTCCTTGTTCGGCGGCCCTCTAACACTGGCACACACGGTGGACTCGAACCCGCAAGCGCATTATCGTCTTCGACATTCTTTTGCTTTGCCTGAAGGCCTATTCCAGAGTTCTGCTCCCGAATCATTTCTGACCGTAATTGTTCTGAGATCTTAAAAGGGCCGAACCAGCGTAATTTGAACTTTCCTGCTGCTCTATCGGATTTTGCGTTATAGAAGAGTACAAGCTGATCTACCGAAAAGATTGGGGTCTTCAAATATCGATCGTGTGTCTTGGCTTGCCTTAGTTGTACTTCGCGCATGGTTAAAAAGCTGAGCCATCGGTGCTCATCAAGTTCCCTGAGTGCGTCCATTCGTGCTGTCAGCGACTCTTCCGGTAGCATTTTCTGGGTGATTGCTACATGCAGACTTGGGATAACTATTTCCATGGGTGCTATTGCTTCTAAACCATAAGCTAGTTTGAAAGGTGTCAAACCTGTTGTTACCTTATATGTAGTTCGGTATGCCCATAATACTGCAGGTAGTAGTTGATCCCATCTTTCCAGTGCTTCCATGATCAGTTTCCGGAGGATATTCAATAGTGATTTGTTTGTACTTTCGGCCAAACCATTGGCGCGAGGGTAATATGGAGAGCTGAGTTTATGTGTCACCTTGAATGATTGGGTGAGTACCTTCATTAATTGATTTACGAAGTGAGTAACTTGATCTGTCACCAATTCGAGTGGTAAGCCAAATCGTGGGAAGACATCATTTAACAGACATTTTGCTACTACAACTGCTGTAGCAGACCGTAAAGCCCAAGCTTCTGCCCATCTCGTTGCATAGTCTGTACAGGTTAGTATGTATCTGTTGTTACTGAAGACTGCTGGAGGTGTGATTGGACCGATAAAATCTAATCCCCATTTCTGAAGTGGTTCGAGTGGCATAACAGGCTGTAAGGGAAAGAAGTGTCGTTGCAGTGGTTGTCCAGACCTTTGACAGTTATCGCAGTTTTTGATGAATTGGGCCACATCTCGGTACATAGTAGGCCACCAGAGACCTCCTTGCAGAATTTTCCGGTGAGTTAGATCTGTGGCAAAGTGACCACCAGTAGGGGTTGAATGAGCCATTGTGATGACCGAGTTAATTTCGTGCGGAGGAACACATCGAAGTAAGATTCCGGTGTGATCTACATAATATAGTTCTCCTGCAACTAACCGGAATCGGCGGCTAAAGACTGCCATTTTCCTTCGAACTGCCTTGGCAGTCTCAGATGGAAAGCATCCTTCGGTGAGAAAAGTTAGAATCTGATCATAATATGTAGGTGTTGCTTGTAATTCGGCAGTCTCATCGGTCAGTGGCTCAGAACTATAAATTGCTGGAGTCGTGTCATCTATGCCTATTGGAGCTTCACCAGAATCTAGGCGAGATAAGAAATCTGCTAAGGCATGTGCATTTCCGGGTCGGTGAATGACTTCATAATCAAATTCCTGCAAGAGTAGCACCCATCGTGCTAATCGTCCGCCTAAATGTTGTTGTCTTACTAGATAGACAAGGGCAGCATGGTCCACATGAAAGGTAAATTTCCGGCCTAATAGATAATGTCTGAACTTTTTGATGGAGTAAATTAATCCTAGACATTCTCTTTCGATGGTAGAATAGTTCTTTTGTGCCGGTGCAAGCCTTCTACTAGCGTAATAGACAGGGCGAAACCACTTATGTGTTTGCTGCATCAGAATATTGTCGATCGCAACATCTGAAGCGTCGACAAAAACATGGAACGGATTGTCCCAGTCCGGTGGTTGTAAGATTGGGGACTGCGTCAATAGATACTTGAGTCGTTCAAATGTAGTTTGGCATTCTTGAGTCCATTCGAACTGTCGGGGAGTTTTGGTGATTAGTCTGTTCAGTATACAGCCAGATGAGCAAGCCACCGTAAGTGTCTGCCGTGCCACCGTACTTGACCCATAAAACGCATTACTTCTTTTGGAGTGGCGGGTACTGGGGCTTCTAAAATTGCCGAAATCTTATCTGGGTCTACTCGGATACCTTGGGCAGATACAATATGACCAAGTAGTTTGCCACATGAAACGGCAAACACAGATTTGCTTGGGTTAAGGCAGAGTCTGTAGTCTCGACACTTTTGGAAACAGCATCGTAGATGAAGCAAATGTGTCATCATCTTTCCAAAAATTGAGAAGTCATCGAGATATACTTGCATAAACGAATTGAGATAAGGAGAGAAAATCTCCTGCATACATCGCTGAAAGGTGCTTGGTGCGTTTCTCAATCCAAACCACATTACCGTACAAGCAAAGACACCCCAATTGGTAATGAAGGCAGTTTTTGGGATATCTGCTTCAACCATTCTAACCTGATTGTAACCGCTGTATCCGTCTAAGAATGAATACATTTCGTGGCCTGCTACCCTATCAAGCATGGCATCCAGAAAGGGAATCGGGAAAGGATCCGGTACTGTTGCTGCGTTTAATTTCCGGTAGTCTACACAGATTCGTAGTTGCTTATTTTTCTTTGGCACGATCACAATTGGTGAAATCCATTCAGCATGTTCTACTGGTACGATGAATCCAACTTTTAATAATCTATCAAGTTCGGCTTTTACCTGTGATGCATAATTGGGATTCATCCAATAGCTGGGCTGCTTATTCGGTTTAGCTTCAGGCTTCAGCATGACTCTGTGCTGATAGATGCGTGGATCTAATCCCTTCATATCTTTGTAATCCCATGCAAAGACGTCTGAGAATTCGCGAAGTAGTCGAATCAAATCATCCTTAAATATTTCCGGTAAGTTTTGCCTTATCTTTACAGGTCGTGGATGATCTTCGTCTCCAAGATTGTACGAGGTCAACTGGTCTTCGGAGACATAAAACTGTTGTGGTTTCTCTGTATCGTCTGTCGACCGGAATAGTGATTGTAATTCGTTGTCATGTGTTGGCACAGTATCTTCCTGCTTAGTTTTTTGGGTGATTGGTGCAACTGTACATACTGAAGTACTCCAGCTATCTATTACGGACTGTAGATCAACAATCCCTAAGGTCATTAAGTCAGCGTTATTCTTCAGAAATTCCTCTTCTTCATCATCTGATAGTCCATCTAACATGTGGACTGGTTCAGCAAAATATGGTCTGGCTTGAAGTTCGCAAGGTTGTATAGCATCTAATTTTACCACATATCTACGGTTGGCATCTTTGAACGTAAGCTCTTGTGCAGACCAGTCCTGTATTACCTTCGCATGCTTCAGCCAAGGTCGACCAAAAAGAAGGTTGTAATCCAAAGTGGATTCCGGCAGATCTAGTATAACAAAATTCATTTTGAAGGTCGTACCTTGTAAACTAATGGGTACATTTCGCACAAGTCCTACAGGATGGACTCTAGATTGGTCTGCCATTCTGACAAAAAATTGAACTGGTTTGATTTCGGTCCATCCTAACCTATTGCATAAGGCTGTAGTTGCAATGTTAACACCAGAGCCTCCATCAATCAATACCTGTGTAATTTTCTGATTCTTATACCATACTGTAATCAAGGGAACTGAATGATCAACCGTAGAATCAGGTTCCGGTTGAACTACTGCTGTTGCCGGAATACAAGAAGGTACCGGACTGAACTGTTGCTGGAACTATTGTTGAACCCCAGGTACTAATGCCAGTAGTTGGCCGAGAGGCAGAGTGATAGATGCCTTGGATAGAATTTCCCAGGCCTGCTGAGATTGGTTATCCTGCTCTTTTGAACTTAAGGTCTCTGCTGATGCAGAAGTATCTGCTGTTATGTCTACTGTTGATGGTGGCTCCGCTGCTGCTTCCTTTTGTTGTGTTCCTTCCTTTGTCGACGAGGTCTGAGTCACCGGAATAGGTTCTGGGAACACTGGTGGTTCCGTTGCAGTCCATTGGCTAGCCTTGTTATACATCCTATGTTGTTCTCGTATCCCTGGTTCGAATATTTCTGCTGCTAACTACAGCTGTTTACCTGATCGGGTCTGGACTGTAGCAGTTTGCATTTCTACCCGTGTAATTTGTACCATGTTGGCCATTGGGTTTTGCTGCTCCTTCTTCCTTTGATCATACTCAACTGCATCCTTGCAAAATCTTCTAATGTGTCCGAATTCACCACAAAAATGACAGCGTGGCGGTGGTGAATTGGGATTTTCCGGTGGTGGTTCGTTCTGCTAGTGGTTTGCATTATAGTTATTGTTTCTCTGTCCTCGGTAGTTTTGATATCCTTGCTGTTGATTGTTTCTCAGTTGCGGAGGTACATAGTGATTCGCTGCCTGTCCATGTTCTTGAATAACAGCATTGACTGTTGTTGTTCCCTGTATCCTGGCATTGTAGACATAATTTCCGGTGGTGTGTCCGGTAGTGTTGCAGATAGCGCAGAACGTTTGATTTAGCGCACAATTGGCACTAGTATGACCTGAATTTTTGCATGTGATACAGTACACTTGTCTGGTTATATCTTCATTCATAGTTTTGTTCGTTTTTAACCACTCTAGATCTTCTGTAAATCCACCTACTTTGGATTCCAGTTGCAGAGCCATGGCAATGACTGCATCCAACGTCATTGCTCCGACACATCTTAAGATCATGATCTGCTTCAATTGTGGGTTTAAACCATTGATAAACCACTGAGTTATGACATCATCCGGTAAGTTAGCGTGGGCCTGTGGTATCTGTCGCAAGTGTGTTCTAAAAAGTGTAGCGTATTCCTGGACAGTCTGATTCGCCTTCTGTCGGTTGTTCTGTAAATAATCAAAGATTTCGGCGGGATTCTTCTTTAGCCTGAATCGTTGCAGAAAAGCATCTCGTACTGCATCATAGGTACCGAAATGATTAATGTCGTATTCCGTAAGCCATCTAGCCGCTTCATTGACCAGTGTAGATTGAAAAACAATGGCCTTGTATGCCTGATCCGGTGGATGCTTAAGGACTGCATAACTGATCTCGAAAGTGCGTACGTGCGCATCCGGGTCATCTCCTGGGAATCCACCAAATTTCGTGTATGTTACTCTTGTTGGAGGCGGCCTTGGTTGACATAACTGTTGTTGCTGTTGTTGTCCGTTCATTGTGAGTGTATTCGGCCCTTCTTCTGTATCTTGAGGTTGATTGGTTGAACTATCAGAACTTGGATCGCCGGATGGCGTGCCTTCCGGTGTGCTGTTTTTGCGTAGGATACTTCGGATCTCTGCTTCGAACAGCTTTCCTTCCTTCTGGATGTCCAATATCCGAAATCTTTCTTCCAAGCACGCGGGTCGGGCTGAGGATTCCGCAAAAAATGCTAATCCTTGGCCGCCAGTTGGTGTTTCTATCACCGGAATGAACTGAAAGTGTACCAGACTGCAGTGTTTTTCCGCTTTTACCGATTTCTTTTCCTAGAGTATTTCTGATCGTGGATAACTCTGAATCTTTATCCAAGATTGTTAAACTGGTCTCCAGCGGCGTCTTGGTAGATTCTGGAATTACTGTATTTTTGATAGGCTGGGTCGAAGTGACACTAGAATGTACCAAAGGCGTTGATCGTTCCATCGGAATATGACCGGAATTGATTCTAACGTCCTTAACTTGCTTGACCACTGGGTCAGGCCGCGTTATACCTTCTTCTCCTAGGGTTGTCTTTAGTACTTTTCGTGTTCCAGTCGTATGGTTCCTAGGATACGTTTCGCCAGACCGAGTAACCAGCATGTATCATTGCGTAGTAGCACTATCTGAGCAGTTGGCAACAATCTGGCTTTGTTGCTACCATCAGTCAATCGAACGATAAACGTGATGTTTGATTCTGAAAAACAGCTGGCATGCTAATGCCTCTTTCACAGATAACTGGCAACCTGATGCCACTTTCCCACAGACGGCACCAAATGTTAAACGTTAATCGTCACTTTCACTTTCAGACTCAAAGTACTTCAAGTTCAGCCGGTTTCGAACCTCTCCTAACCGTAAATTTTCTCTTAGCCACGTGGGTCCTTGGGAGTGGTAGGGGTCTGTTAGACAGAGGCCCTGTACTATTTTCCCAAATCATCACACAATCCTAAATGTTGTCCCGTTCTTAGCTCAGTATCCATCTCTGAACAACGGAAGACTGTTCAGTGTACTGGAATTAGAACTTCAGGACTGACGGCAGCAATCCGGTTACTTATTTTATGAGCAAAATATACTTCAGTAACAAGGTCACCTAATACGTACTTCTTCAGAGCAGATAGGTATACCAACCTGACATTATACCTTAAGGTTATGAGGACTCATCGTATGCTAAACTCGAACAACCAATCTCCTAATAACAAATGGCTAACCATAAACTAACGATGTTCTACTCACATCCAGACCATTACAGCTACTAGTCTTCCTGTGATCGGAATCAACAGCAATTGTAGGCTGCGGTATCGAATTCGGTCACTTACAGAAACGCTAACAGACAATTAGTTCGAGACTACTTTCACGTTCCCTGCTCCGCCGAAGAACTGACAAACAACATACTGCACTTGATAACACTCAGAGACACACTCACTCATTACCGAACAGATTCGTAACACAATACAACTGATTCGTAACTCTGTACTAAGGTGAGAATAATCGACTAACCGGAGTACAGAACAGAACAGAACAAAGCAGGACTTATCTTCTCAACAACATACACACTCACACAATACGTTTACAGCCCTCCCCAAAACAAGACTCACTCAAACGATATGCTACAATTCCCACAAATGGGGCGCTCTTGCCACTCTTTTCTCATTACCTTATATAGAGGATTTTTTTACAAGAGTGCGCAATTCTTCAGTTACCTGCGCGTTTCCTGAAAGATTCTTTTTCATTTAAGATACCTGTCCTAGTACTTTTGTCCTTGTTCGGCGGCCGTCTAACACTTTTACATTTAAGACACCTGTCCTAGTTCATTTGTCCTTGTTCGGCGGCCCTCTAACACATGGAACAAATCTACATCCGAGAAGGAGTCAACCACTCCATCCAATGGTTTGCCATTATCTAATCAAGAAAAAAAGTCTGCAATAATATGAACCAAGGAAATGCACTACATCATACTCGAATTCTTGTAAAAGAAGCACCCATCTAGCTAATCTACCCATCAGATTTTCTTGCTTAACTAAATATAGCAGTGCAAAATGATCAACATGAAAAGGAAATGCCCAACACAACAAATAATGTCAAAACTTTTAATAGAATAAATGAGTCCAAGACATTCTCGTTTAGTAACATAATAATTTTTCTTGGTAGTGGCCATTCATCGACTCCCATAATAGATTGGTCGAATCCATGATCTAACTGCCTTCTTCATTAACAACGGCTCCAATAGTGATGTTCGAAGCATCTATAAATACATGGAGATGTTAAGACCAATCGAGAGCTTGAAGAGCTAGTGCTTGCATGAGTAAAGTCTTCAATTGATGGAATGCCATATCACACTCCGGATTCCATTTAAATTCGGTAGGTTTGACATGGGTGAGAACATTCAAGGGCAATGCAATATAAGCCAAGTAACGTAAGTGGCACCCATGCCATCGGATCTCACCTCGAAAGTGTAGGACCTCTTTAGGATTATGGGGGTTGGTACTTGTGTTACAGGGCCTTGCGCTCCTGCAACAGAGAGAGAAGAGGGAGAGAGAAAAGGAGAAGAAATGACGTCGCCATAGCTGTTCGCTCAAGAACATCAAGGAGACTGTTCAGCACACATACAATGTTGCCCTAACAAGATTACTCCGCCATGTACAGAGAATAGAGTATTGCACGTCTGCTCACGTTGTCCTCCATGCCTGCACAGATCAAACGCGAAAGAGAAACTACATCCCCATAGATACGAACATGACCAAAGAAAACTAACACGCCTTCCTAATTTACACAGCATTCAAGAAAAACAAGAAAGCAAGAAACTAACTAGCCATACAACAAGAAATACGTCAAAGGCCATATTTGGCAATGCAAAAGTGAGAGAGGATTTTTTCTATTAGAAGCAAGCCATATATATACAAGTTTGTGGCCTTTAAAGGCTCTTTCCACTCATTCTCTAACTCACCCTCCAAATGAACCTTAATCAATTACATAAATGGGAACGTGCTTCTAACACTGGCACGCACGGTGGACTTGAACTACCACATCCCTTGATAAGTGATAACCCCCTCAGCAAGATGAAAATTACATGGGAACCATTTATAGGCTGGGAACCTTTATACAACATGTCATACAACCAAAGGAATACCTCAATCTTGAAGAGTGTTTCAATCCGCGAGCCTCCACATATGAAGGTATGTATCCCATATCTGACATCATCCATCACTCAGAACATACAAAAAAAGAAAATCAATGAATGCTTCTGCCGAATCAACGCTACCTCACATTCACTATCTACATGGAGTGTTTCTGCCGACTTAACGCTACCTCACACTCGCTCATTAACAACACAAAGGAGTGCTTCTACCGACTTAACGCTACCTCGCACTCACATCATACTTCCTCATTCAGACTGATCATATTTCATGCAACAAGCCAAAATATAGGATACTAATTTTCATGTGATAGGGTTTCCATAACTCATGCCCGAGGACACCGGCTCCATCACACTCACCAAGATTAAATACATCAAGTCCAACACATATCCAAAGTGTAAAAATAAGGTCCCAACCCATAAGATAACCATATTTGTCAGAACTTTGCTGTACATTTTCTTGGGTCTGCAGAAAATGCACCACACCTGAGCATTACAAATCACAAACTACAGTGCAAGTATTGGTCCCCTTTCAAGATGCATCGCATCAAAAGGCCAGATGCTTCATTGACAATCAGGATCCGAGGTTGCTATTGAAGACATTTCAGGGAATACAAACTGAACTGGTGGGGATGCTGAGGAAGTAGACTCTACAGATAGCATTTGTAGAATCCTAGGTACATAAACAGGCTTTAATCTGACAGTTAGAATAATGGAAAGTACAACTCCTGCAGTAGAGATGACTGCTAATAACAAAAAAGTCAAGCGAAAACAATGAGCCCCTATGCATGCAGTATCATAAACTGCTGCAGTAGATCCATATTCTTTGATTAATTCAGTATCATAAATACTACCCGCAAAAAAAGTTGGAGAATAAGAGCGAACCAACAGGATCTGCTAAAATGCTGAAGTTGGAAAGGATTCCAAAATGCTTCAAACCAAATACCTGTGACACTGTTGGCACTGTTGCAGCTATTTGAACTCCTTGGCGAAGACCAACAATAGACGATGCAATGAGGCTTTTCATGGTTGATATGAAGAATCCAATAAAAAGTCGCTTTTCTTTGGGAACAGTATTCCCAAGAACCACTCTGACTGGTACAATGATTGGAGCGATCAGAAAAAGAAACATGACTATCGCAACAGTAAGGATTGAGTAATTGATTAGAAATCTATCCAAGAATGCTGCAATGAAAAAGGTAGATGGTAGGTGCCACACAAATGACATAAATAACCCAAAACTGCCTTATTGCCTCATCTAGTATAGCAAGAAAACCACTAGTGGAGGGTGGCACTGGCCGCACAAACCCCATACAAAAGAAGCAAACAAAGGCTGGACCCAAAGCCAAGAACAAAAGAAGCTTAACTGCATTTTTATCTAGAAGTGAGAAAAATATCTGCATGAAAATTGCCCCACAGAGACCGACAAAACCCTTCAAAAATCCAACAATGTTGCCCCTGCTCCTAGGGAAGCTCCTCATACACGTTATTAAAACAACAGTGTTGAACCATGATGTACTGTTACCACCAATGAAAATTGCAAAGCACATCTTGGAATGTGGCATGTAGCCCCGATTGTCTGTGAACTGCGTGAACTGAATATCTGCAAGGAAATTCCTTTGCCAGTCTCCCTAATCCATTTTGTTGCTGGTGCCATAAAACATCTGATGTGAGAATAACTACAAGCAAACCTTTTTATTTGCTTTGTGTGCCAAAACCTGTTGTAGAAAAAGCACTTCACCCATTTCTCCATTTCTGGTTGTTCATTCAACAGCATATTAACAGCCAAAGGGGACGGGGGCTCACGAAACCACCCACAACCAGCTAGAGGAAGCCAAATCCAAAGAATCCCTTTACAGCCCCTACGAGTCATGGCTCATGAGTCGCGGTCTTCTTCGGAAAATGAAAAAGAACAATTGACGACGATAGATCAACTGATCATCTACGATGGATGGCAGTTGCGTTCTTGCACAGGACAAGAATATGAACATGCTGAAGTGCATTCCAGAATCCGGACCCCATGCCCCATCATTTGGGCTTGAGTTGCTGATCAGAGCAGATACAATTTGTTTTGATATGTTCAGGTGAGCGTTGAATGACGCATCTTTGACAAATACACGGATTTTCTATAGAAATTATGGAACAGATTCCTTGCGGACAATACAGATAATATAGCCATCAATATCACAGCTAGGAAGCCGAGCACAATCGATGCAGTAACCATATGAGCTTTAGGCATGGCCTCCCATTGAGCTTTAGGCATCCCCTCGTCCGCAAAATAAAGCACCTCAGATGGAAGCAGAAACCCCAGATAATAGGATGTACACCGTTATCTGATCGACGGCAAAAATGGCCCATCTACCCGCCTTCCCTGGAGATCCACTGACCAAGGAACCGACAGTCAAACCCAGAAATGAGAACATGCAATAAGCAGCAGCTAATGCATCGGTAGCAACCAAGAATAGCAGTCCAGAACTATCCGAATACTTTATAGATATGAACCGTCCCCAAGCCGGTTGTTCTCTGCGCTACCTCCTTGCTCTTAAGGACAAGTATGAACGAGGTGATGCATAGAAGAGAAACCAGTAGGCGAAGGTTTGTACTTGCTAAGCTGTCCTTTTCGCCCGGGTTGCCCATATCTCCGCCACACGAAATGCACTCGAATAAGCCCGCCTCGGAGATCAGCACAACATTTGACTTGAAAGACTAATTTGGGTGGATTTCATAAAACATGGTTGTAGCTTTCCTAAATGATCTATTTGATATCCAGAAAACTAAAAAAATAGTCCAGAAATACGTGCATGAAACTTGTCAAGAAGGGTGCAAAAATTTGCTACATACAACGTTGGAATGTATTGGGGGCATTCCGTAATAAAAACCACATTATGATACAAGCAAAGATACCCCAATTTATAATGAATGCAGTTTTAGGGATATCTTCTTCCAGCATTCGGACCTGGTTATAGCCATTGAACCGGTCAAGAAAAGAGTAGATTTCCCTACCAACAACTTCATTCAACATGGTATCTAGAAATGATAGTGCAAAAGGGTCTAGTATTGTAGCAGCATTTAGCTTCTTGTGGTCCACAAAAATTCTCAATTGTTTATTCTTCTTAGGCACAATGGCAATGAGAGATACCCATTCAAGATATTCAATAGGGATAAAGAAACTGACCTTCAATAATCGATCCGATTCTTCCTCAACCTATTTTGCAAAGATAGGATTCATTCTAGTTGTTGGATGACTAGGGAAGCATCAGGTTTGAGTACAATTTTATGCTGATAAAATCAAGGATCTAACCCCTTCATATATGAGTAATCCCAGGCAAAACATAAACTCAAATTAGGAGTTTAAGTAAATCTTGACAAAATGGATGAACTAAATCAGCACTGCTCTTTATCATTTGTGGTGAATGTTCAGCTCCAAGATCTACTTGTTCTACTTGATCCTCTTGAATATGTACATTAGTTTGTGTGAGGACATCATCTTTTGCCAACCATGCTATTTCCTCCTCCCTAGGAAGATCCATCTCCCCTGGTTGCATAGTTGCCACTACAAGATCTTATTCAGACTTGGTGAGTGCCTCCAGAATATCTATTAATCCCATTGACCAAAGTACACAATTGGCCTCCAAAAATTTCACTTCCTCATCATTCTCTAATCTAGCAATCATGTGTCGCAGTTTTGCAATAGATGGTATCTACACCTTCAAATATTTTTGACTATCCTATTAGGGAATATAATATCTCTTGTGGCCTCTTTGAAAACTGATTGGTTGAGACCCCCAATCCTATTGAACTTTAGCCTATTTAAGCCAAGGGCATCCCAACAAGAGATTATAGTCATTACTTTTTTCGATTAGTTCTATTACTACAACATTCACACGGGATATTCTGAGTTTTAATGGTTATATCCTTAATGAGACCAATGGGATAGACTCTAGACAAGCCCCCCATTCGAATGTAAACTACGGCAGGCTGTATGTCGGTCCAACCAAGTTGCTGACATAAGGGTAGAGTGGCAATATTAACCCTAGAGCCACCATCAATAAAGACCTTAGAAATCTATGTGTTTGTAAACCATACCAAAATAAGGGGAATTTGATGGGGGAAGTATCTCAACCCCTAAGCAACGACGAAGCGTGAATGACCTCCACAGGTATCCTTCTTTGACCTCTGCACACCAAAAATGCTCTTACTCAGAGCTTAGGCAGAGAACTCCAGTGAGCTTTTGTAGACCTGTAGTAGACACCAAGAGCTTTCCAACAAAACAAATTTCACTTCAAATGGATGCTTACACAAGGAGAAACAATGTCTACAACATGAGCTAGTTGAATGCTCACAACTGCCAGTCAAGCAGATACCTCACTTCACTCCAGCAAGCTTTTCTCAAAGATTATACAGAGAATGAATCTCAAACCTGGGTCAACTTTAAAGGACTCTAATAGCTACCCAATGACACTAAAATCATAGCAAATGGATACATAGAGAAGGAGAACCAGCCCTTACAACAGAGAGCAAAATATTTCCAAGAGAGCCTACACACCAAGAGAGATATCAATCACACAACTTCACTAAAATGAATGTTGCTCCCAGATTACTCAGAGAATGATCCAGAGACTTTGTGAGCATAAAATAGACTCTAATAGCTATCCAATGAGACAAGAATTACATCAAATGGATACAATATGAGGGAGAACCAATGCTAACAACTCAGGGGTAGAGAATTGCAACACTGCCTGTGCACACACATAGATATGCCTACTAAAAGAAAACAAACAAGCAAGAAAGGGGATAGCTTAAGCAAGGGGCTTGCTTATCACAACTCCAGCACTTAGTGCTCACTTTACATGAGCTAAAACTCCAAGAAGATGGCCCAAAAGAAGTCTGGATACATGCTCCTTTTATAGTGAGAAGTGTGCCCCTAAAATCTAGGAACTACCTTTCCAAATCAGCCTCCTAACTTGGAGGACTTAGTTGAGATGACTTGGGGAGTGGTTGAGTGACTTTTCTTGATGGAATCTCGTGGCTTTTGGCTTCCTTTGATTGCTCCACATGTCCATAAACGATTCCCCACGAGTTTGTATCTTGAAGCTTGACTTTTAACACTCCCCCTCAAGCTTCAATTCTTCGTCCTCATCCAAGCTCCTTCATGTTGATGCATTGCTTGAATTTTGAAAACTTCATCCCATCCAAAGCCTTTGTAAACATGTCCGCAACTTGGTCCTTGGTACCAATATGATGTACTGAAACTTCCTTGGATATCACCTTTTCCCTTATGAAGTGATAGTGCACTTCAATATGCTTGGTTCTAGCATGATAGATAGGATTTGATGCTAGATGAATGCTACTCATGTTGTCACAAAAAATTGGATATGTGTCAACCTACAAATTAAGCTCCATAAATAACTTCTTAATCCACACTAGCTCACATGTGGCTTGAGCCAAAGCTCTATACTCAGCCTCGGTGGAAGATAATGCCACCGTGGGTTGCTTCTTTGAAATCCATGAGATGATCTTGCTACCTAGCATGACTAGGTAACCACTTGTACTTCTTCTATCCTCCTTGGAACCGGCCCAATCCGCATCAGAATAAGCTTTGACCTGCATATCATCATCAAATGAATAGAACAATCCTTCATTTATAGTGGCCTTGAGATATCGTAACATTCTTCTTGCAGCTTGCAAGTATGTAGTCCTTGGACTATGCATAAATTGTGATAACACTCCAACTCCATATGCTATGTCAGGCCTAGTTATTGTGGCATAATTGAAAGAGCCTACAATAGATCGATACAAAGTTACATCCTCTAATGGCTCTCCATCAATGGAGCTTAGCTTTACATTAACTTCCATGGGATTTGAAATAGGCTTGCAATGTAGCATCCCAAACCTCTCAAGTAGGTCTAGAATATACTTCCTTTGTATGAGCATAATACCTTGTTCTTTGTATACAACTTCAATGCCAAGAAAATACCTAAGATCTCCAAGATCAGAGATCCTAAACTCCTTTCCAAGCTTTGCCTTGATTTCCTCAATGCCCTTTGTATCATTACCTATAATGATAAGATCATCTACATACACGCACATGTAGACTACAAGTTCTCCTCTTTGTTTGATGAAGAGAGATGGATCCGCCTTGCATTGATTGTAACCACATTTGATCAAATAGTCCACCAATCTTTGGTTCCAAGCCCTTGGAGCTTGCTTTAGGCCATAAAGTTCCTTCTTCAACCTACAAACATGATGTGGAAACTCTTTATGAACAAAACCTAGTGGCTGCTCCATGTATACCTCTTCTTCCAAGTCTCCATTGAGAAAGGCATTCTTGATATCCAATTGGAAAAGCTTCCATCCTTTGCTAGCAGCCATTGCAATGAGTGTCCTAATGGTGCTCATCTTTGCCACGGGGCTGAATGTCTCTTCAAAGTCCACTCCATAGGTTTGTGCAAAACCCTTGGCCACCAATCTTGCTTTGAACCTAGAAATAGATCCATCTGAATTCCTCTTTACTTTATACACCCACTTATTACCTATTACCTTCATGTTATCCTTCTTGGGCACTAGAGTCCATGTTTGATTCTCCTCAAGTGCGTCGATCTCTTCTTGCATTGCCTCTTTCCATTCGGTGTACCTGCTTGCATCTTCATAGCAATCGGGCTCATGATCTTCTACTACTTTGTTCATATATGCATAATGAGTTGCCATGTATGAATCATAAGTAAACCTTTGAGTTGGATACTTAACTCTAGAAGACTTCCTTTCTTCACCTTTTGGAGGAATAAACCTCCTTTGCCTTGGGAACTTGATCTCTTTCTTTGACATGGCTTCTTTCTCCATCATGTGTCCTTCATCATCTTCAACTTCATTACCTTCTTCATCCAACTCCACCAATGTTGCTTTGCCTTTGTTGATTGATTGTGATTCATAGCTTGATGAAGATCTCCCCCTCCATGGTGAGTTCATGCTTGAACTATCTTCATTGATGGAACACCTTGGGCCGCTTAGCTCTAGGTCGATTGTTCTTCATCATGTCCATGCTTTTCTTCTTCATAGTCCTACATACAATCATACTTCTTATACCAAGGGAGTAGCTCATCAAATGCTACATCCCTTGATATCCTCAAGTCCTTTGTGTTTGGGTTGAAGCACCTGTAACCTTTATGATCATTTGAATATCCTAGAAACACACACTTTTCTGCCTTTGGTTGTAGCTTGTGCCTCAATTCACTTGGCACATGTACATAACAAGTACATCCAAATATCTTCAAGTGGGAAAGATCACGTTTCTTACCATAATAGGCTTGATATGGTGTCAAGCCATGGATCCCTAAGGTAGGAGCCCTATTCATAAGATACACGGCGGTATTTGCTGCATCACTCCAAAACATGTTAGGTACATTCATCTCATTAAGCATTGCTCTAGCGATCTCGGCAATGTATCTATTCTTTCTCTCTGCTACTCCATTTTGTTGGGGTGTGTACCTGCATGTTACTTGCCTCTTGATGCCTTGATCCATTAAAAAATCAGAAAACTCATTTGAGAAATATTCTCCCCCTCCATCGGACCTTAGCTTCTTGATATATGTACCTGTTTCCTTCTCTACCATTGCCTTGAATGCTTTGAAACATGTAAACACATCTGATTTGTTTTTTATGAAATAAACCCAAACCATCCTTGTGCAATCATCTATAAAAGTGACAAAGTACTTGTTACCTCCAATGGATTGCTCTTTGGTTGGCCCCCACACATCTGTATGTATCAACTCCAATGGATGTTGGCTTATGTAGCCACTCTTCTTAAATGGAAGTCTCGCTTGCTTCCCTAGTTGACAAGATTCACATAAATGCTTCATACCTTTTCCTTGGAAGTTGGGAAGACCTTCAACCAACCTCTTGAATTTCATTTCCTTCATTCTTTGTATGTTGATGTGACCTATCCTCTTGTGCCACAAGTCCAACTCCGAAATCCTCTTGTTTTCGTATGTGAAGTAGACATGTTGAGTGGAATGAGAATTTACCTCCAAAGTGAAGAGGCTCCCTTGCTTCTTTCCTCTTGCTATGACCTTGTAACCTCGCATAGGGTTCTCCACAAAGCATCCACCTTTGTTGAACCTTACTTGATAGCCTCTTGCAACCATTTGCCCAACGGACACCAAGTTCTTTGTGATGGTAGGTACATGCAAGACATCCTTGAGACATCTTCCTTCCTCCTTGTCATCCAAAGCTACATCTCCAACATGGGAGATCTCATGGGCTGTATCATCACCTGTTTCTACATGTCCTTTACCTTTGGGAACATGTAGATTAGTAAACCAAGAAGCATTGCAACTCATATGGTTGCTACATCCACTATCAATATACCAAGTGTTATCTACTTTGCTTGAATTCCCATTCATGTGCATCATCAAGAGATTGTCATTTTCTGAACTTGTAGAAGCATAATTACCTTGGCCTTTGTATGAAGAACCTTGATTATAGCTCCTTTGGTTTCCTCCTTGGTAGCAATCTCTAGCATAGTGGCCAAACTTGCCACATATGTAACATCCTTCACCATCTTGATTCCTATTTTGTTGATGTCGTCCTCCTCTTCCTCTTGTTCTTCCTCTCCCTCTTTGTGATGAGGTGCCTTGGTCATGTCCTTGATTGCTTGAGTGTCCTTGCCTTCCTCCAAACCTTTCTTTGCCCCTTCCTTGTCCTCATCTTCCTTTGCCCCTTTGATTACCTGCATAGAAAACTTGTGCATCCTTGCTTTTAGTTGAACTTCCACCTATGTTCATTTCTTCGGTGACCATGAGAGCAACCAATTGCTCAAAATCGGGAAGATTATCCCTTACATAAACTGAAGTGGTAAAGGGTTTCCACTTCTCATCATCTCTCAAACCATTGAGAGTATAAGCCACAAGATCGTCATCATCTACATGGCTTCCAATGGATCCCAATGCATCTGATACCTCCTTGACCTTAAGTATGTAGTCATTTATGATACTCCCTGAGCTCTTCCTAAGGTTGTTGAGCTCATTCTTGAGCTGGATCTTCCTTGCTTTGGTGCTTGTTGAATAAAGCCTTTCAAGTGTCTCCCATACCTTCATGCTTGAATCCAAGTCTTGGATATGGCCGATCATGCTATTGCTAATGTGTTGGGAAAGGATAAAGATAACCCTCTTGTCTCTTTCATTCCATTCCCTAAAGGCCCTTCTCTGGTCATTGGTTGGATTCTCATCCAACCTAGGTCTTGGTTCACTTCCACTAATCAACCCCCAAAGGCCCTTGCCCATAAGATAGTTGGAGACCCTAAATCTCCATGGTTGATAGTTCCCTTTGTCTAGCTTTTCAATTTGAGTGTTGAAGTCTCCCATATCTAGTCTTTGATACTTGACCTAGCCCTTGGCTAATGCTCCAATGTGTGTAAAATGAAAATGAGGCTCTGAGGTTACCTCAATCCAAAGCTTTCCTTGGATGGACACCTTGTGCTCTTGAAACTTTGAGTAGAATAGCTCCCCCTTGATGTGAGCTACCTCCAAGAAGCTTTTTTTGATGCAAATCTTCAACCACCAACTCCAAGAGGTCTTCTTGCTTGTATGTGATGCCTCCAAGATGCCCAAATGCTCTGATACCACTGATGAGGGAAGTATCTCAACCCCTAAGCAACGACGAAGCGTGAATGACCTCCACAGGTATCCTTCTTTCACCTCTGCACACCAAAAATGCTCTTACTCAGAGCTTATGCAGAGAACTCCAGTGAGCTTTTATAGACCTGTAGTAGACACCAAGAGATTTCCAACAAAACAAATTTCACTTCAAATGGATGCTTACACAAGGAGAAACAATGTCTACAACATGAGCTAGTTGAATGCTCACAACTGCCAGTCAAGCAGATACCTCACTTCACTCCAGCAAGCTTTTCTCAGAGATTATACAAAGAATGAATCTCAAACTTGGGTCAAATTTAGCGGACTCTAATAGCTACCCAATGACACCAAAATCACAGCAAATGGATACATAGAGAAGGAGAACCAGCCCTTACAACAGAGAGCAAAATATTTCCAAGAGAGCCTACACACCAAGAGAGATATCAATCACACAACTTTACTAAAATGAATGTTGCTCCCAGATTACTCAGAGAATGATCCAGAGACTTTGTGAGTATAAAATAGACTCTAATAGCTATCCAATGAGACAAGAATTACATCAAATGGATATAATATGAGGGAGAACGAATGCTAACAACGCAGC